>CM075295.1:11114313-11483195 GCA_037672795.1 Lagerstroemia speciosa
ACGTGCCCTAAATAAATTTCACGTTCAACGTTGTAGAGCCATTTCTTAGAAATCAAGAGAGACAAGAGAGAACAAGTCGTGAACAAGGGAGAGAGGCGAGATAGATAGCAAGAGATTTGAAAATTTTGAGGGAAAGATTAAATGAACATTGAGAGAATATGCGAGATGAAGTGAGGTTTGGATCAACTCATATGTGACTTGAAGTGTATTAGAGATCTTCAAAGAGCACAAACTCGAGACGAATCGGAAAGAAACGGAGTTAAAAACCATGAGAGAGACAAAACCGAGATGAAGGGAGAGGAGCTAGACAATGACACAAAGAGAGCAGGGAGATGAGAGATTGTAGATGGAGGTGAGACCCACGAATCAATAAGATGGCTAAGAGGGACAGAGAGAGGAGTGGAATGAGAGGGAGGAGAGATGACAGGGAAGAGAGAAAAAGGCACTTTTATAGTAAATAAAGGTTAAAATGGTAAAATAATTTAACTAGGTCCTATTTTTATTAAATGGTTATAATTTGGTACTATTTGAGTAAGGTAAGATTGGAATTGTACTAATTTTAGCCATTAATCCTTAGTTTTTATGTACCAATTTTAATTTGACCATTGGGCTGAGGACTTCTATTGCCAAATCACATCCGAACACAACGGCCGTCGCCGTAGGCATCGAGCCCATGGAACGGATTTAGCTAGTTACAAACAAGCCTATTTTTGAGGTTTTAAAAATATCAAGGAGCTTATTTTCCTCAGGATTTAGGCACATAAATATTCTACATGCCCATGTGTGAGTAGTTTTATCAAGAGCTACACATTCAAGAGAATTTAAATTTATGATCTCATGGATTACTGGAAAAAAAAATCTACGATCTCGTCAACTACTGAACATCTCCCTTTCATTTGCATAGATAAACATAAATTCTCCTTAGCGCGATTATAACACTAACTTCACCTTCAGGATAGCTCTTAATTCTTAAAGAGGTTTTGATAGATACAGCACGAGCTGGCTCCATACCGCAAGCTAAAAGACGGGATCAAATTAAGATGTCCGGGTTTGTGAGCTTTTCAGGACTTTGAGAGCCAAACGACATCTAAGACAGCAGAGGTAGCAAGCAATATGCAGCTGAAGAAGGTGAAGGCTATCGAGACCGCGACGTGGTCGCAGAAGCGGTGCAATGGCTTGCAGAAATTCGGGAGGGCCGTGTGCCTTATCCCTGTCCGGTTCAAGTTGGTGACTCCAGAGGAAGCCGACCCTGCACTCATCAATGCGTATGCAAACCACCTGCAATGATCGAGTCAGGGGATCCAACAGTGGTTTTGAAGCGTGGGGGAAGAGAGAGCGAAGGCAAGAAGCAGCGACGACTTAAATAGAGACCTCAATTAGCTTACTTCTGATTAACTTCTACTCTAAAGTATCCACATATCATTTCTACTTATTTTTACAGAATTTCACTAGCTAAATCATAGCATAAGAATAACTTCAAATGGATAGGGTTAAAATTGAAATTTCTATAATAACTTACAATGTTTGAACTAATTTAGTGGACCGACCCATTATTAAAAAAACTTAATGAACTGATTTAACTCGAATATAAATTAGTTAGAACTTATTAAATTTCTAAACATTAAGAGGTGTATACAAAAATGAAAGTTAACGGTTTATACATTAAAAAAATCCATATATACGTATACCTATGAAAATGACAAAGATGACGGATGGATGGATGGATGGATGTTGAAGTTTATTTTTGCATACCTGATCCCCAGCAAAAATAAACCAGGCATAATTCCGGGAGGGAATCACGGGTGACCTCTTGAGCAGCCTTGTGATGCAAATCAGCAGCTGCAGAAGTGAGTGGGCCGCAACCGCCACAGAAACCCCCACCAAATACCTTATTTATAAAGAGAAAATGAAAAATCGAAATTATTATCACAGTTTGATCACCAGTGCTTTTAACTAGTATGAATATCAAATTAAAGAGTATGAATTATTTTCTTGCCAGCACAATGGGTGTTCCCTTCATACTATTTCATAACATGATTTACCAGACTTTTAAGCAGTAATTTTTCTTTTATTTTTAATGAATAAAGGAAAGTAATAGTAGTGACGATCCGGGCACCTCATTGTCACGTGTTTGGGTTTTCGCATTTCACTGCATACATATCAAACAAACTGAATGATGGCATGAATTTAAGTTGTAATATTCACTATTAAAAGTCTGCAGTACGTGTACAGAGTGCAATCTGGAGTTGCGAGACATAGACGTATGATAAATTGCTCTATCAGTTGGCAGACCGTCCTTCCAGTAATGTGAGGACTTCACTAGTAATACAGAAATTCAGAACTCATTGGAATCATTTCGTGGCAAACAGTCACAATTAGGACTGGAAACACCTTATGATTTCATCAGGACAACAAAATCTCTATGTTTTAGTAGGTTAAATTTCACTTATAAGAATTAGTAGTAGAACAATCAATGTAGGACCAAAGACGTGTTACCATAGAGAGCGGAATTTTATTAGTGAAGTTGCTTTCAAAGCTGATTGACTAAATCCTCGTGTAGAAGTCACGGGATGCCAAGACAGCTGATTTTTTTAGCTTTTGGGTAAAGCTCTTGTTAGAAAGAAAATATTAAGAATGGGTTTAGCTAGTGATGTCACCCTTTCAATCGGACCAAGAATTTTTACATTTACTTTTTCCGGTGATCAACCACGAGAATTTTTAGATTGGATCTTCACAAACTTGACTCATTAAACCTGATATGGACATAGTCATTGGACACTCGGCCCTACCTCCACCACCATCCGATCGACGCACTCAGCAGGAATGATAACCAACTCTCTATACTCAGACTCCACCGACTTTTTCCGGGGATTGCCATGTCATAGCTCACCAGGTAACTTTTATAAATACCCGTGATCACATGGGGCTAGGGAACTTTACTTCTCTACATTCTTTACTCATACGATATATCTCTCATTTTCCTCTCCAATTCGCCCTGCTCTCCCTGTGCCTATTATTCCCATCACTCTCATATTATTCTCGTATGATCCCATCTCTGACTTAAGTATCGGATGATCAATCGAGGCAAAAGTGTCCGGACTCGACTTTCTTGCAAGTCACTAAACCTCGAACACAAAACTCTGGTGGATCCAAAGACGAAGGACTCGAACTCGATGGTGAGCTTCACCAACACCTACAGTTTCTTTCCAAAATCATTTCTAGGTCACGGATTACTTTTATAATTAAAACAGAGGATGCCGCATGACGCATAACCGGACAACAGAAGAAAGACTTTAATAAGAGTGAAGGCCACAAAACTCCAAAGGGGTCCCTAGGAACAAATTGATGTATGTTTGACTATATGCGATACGCCCTAGGAAAAAGGTCAGGCGTTGTTCCAAGGGATCACGGGTCTGATCTCTATTCATCTTTCTTGCAGATGGAGCTTGGATTATTAGAGCAGGAACTCATCGGAAATCATTCCCAAGCTACAGAAATTTTATTAGATGGAGACAAAACAATGGTCATGCTTTTTCTATTCTTTTTTTTTTTTTTTCCTTTTGGAATCCACATGATATAAGATGGCATCCAGCGAGAGACATTGGGCCCATGTTTTCTTGGCCAGTCACTGTATTGTACAACAACTTCTAGGATAGCATGCATACGGTTCCTCCGATACTGCAATCTTGGGTTAAATCTATAAAAGATCCAAGACTTCGGACTCTTTGGTCATCGACATGATCTTCTTTTGTTTGGTGGAAATGACTGAGCTTCTTGAACAGGAGGAAAATATGGAATTGCCACAGTTCGCTTGCTTGACCAACCAGGCAAGGGAAGGCTGTGCAGTACAGGGAACGAAAAGATATACTCTAGGAGAAAGTCTTATAGCTAATGATTTCACCACTTAACAATGTTGCTTACATGATAATACTAGTCCATCAAACTTATTATTTACAGGTTTTTTTTTTATTTTTTTATATTTTATAAAATAATTTAAAATATCTAAATTTTGTTTAACGGTATCATCATATGAGTACTATCACATGATATTGTGCAACATGGCACTATTGCACAAAAGACTTGCTCAAACTCTAGGGCCGGCTGTTGATAGGAGAAAGCGTAGGCTTAAAAGGTCAATTTTGGAATATCAAACTTATTTTGATCCACATGACATGTTTCAAGAAGTCATGGATCTCGACTAATTCAAAATAGAGCTGAGTTGATTTGTTAACTGTTGATATCCTCTGACCCATAAATTTTCTTGAATTGCAATAGTCGAGCTTGATATTTTATTAAAAGAGAGAGTTGTCACATCACTTGAACAAGATTGACAGTTTGCTTACACTTTATATTTACCTCCCAGATCGAAGTGGCCCTTTGTGTGCGCGTGTGCTTTTTTATGTTTGTATTTTCTTAAATTAAAATTAAAATTTTTAATATATAGACAAGGTATAGGGTCTTGACATATGATCAAAAAGAAGGAAATCAAACCTAGGAGGGCACGGGTTAAATATTGGACAGCAGAAGAACAAGAAAACATAAAATTCATTTGGGGCATCAATTTTCATGGTTTCACATGTTAGGTTCCTTGTAAATATGTGAATTCCATTCATCAGGCAATTCAGATGTTGTGTCCCACCTTAATTAGTTTCTTTTTCCCTATAACTTAACAGGACCCATGTGCCACCAACGCTTACTGACTTCTCAACTACATTCCAAGGATCACCTCTTGAATGCATACCTGCATATTAGACACGACCTAACTTTATTTTCTCCATTTTATTTCACCTAGAATATCTTTGCTTTTTAATTTTTATTCATTTGTTATTAAAAAATTCAATGAATATTGACTCAAATTCAAGAACTTATTTAAGGAGAAAAATCTTCGGACCATCTCAAGAACTCATGTCTTTTATTCCAGAGGTAAAAGATAATTTTTCGGTGTAAATGAGATATGTAAATTTAGAAAAGATTAGCAGAAAGAGAAATGAATGGTACAAAGAGTCCATAATTGAACTTAACACCTCTCGTTCATAGGTACCCTTTTTTTAGAAGGAAGAGAGTCTTGAGTGTAATTGTGTCATCAAGTGACAATGCCTATATGATGATACCAACTAATAAAATCAAGACAATTTTTTATGAACTTTTTTACAAAATTGAAAAGAAAAAAATAATCATAAAAGACTTGACTTTATTAATTAGTGTGAACACCTTCTTTCTCCTAAAAGAAGAGAAAGTCTTGAATGTCACTAATATATCACATGACAATGCTGACATAATGTTATGAATTAATCAAATCAAGTCATTTTTTGGGGTTTTTTTCCTTTTAGGTTTTATTTAAAAAATCCTAAAAATTATTGAATTCTCTTAACTTGTAATATTATATCAACACTGTTATTTAATATACTAATTACGCACAAAACTCTCTCCTAAAAGAGATGTTTATTTGTAAATACATTTTGCCGAATAAATGCTCCAAAATTTTAACATTTTGAGGAAGACATGAGCTGTATCAGCGTGAACATCGCTTGGTTAGTTACTTCTTCGTTAAAAATATCAATAATCCTGAAACTCTGCTAAAAATCCGCTTGAAAGTTGCAAATTTTTTTTTTTTGGGGGCCGACCTTGAATGTTGTTATTGAAAATACTCAAGTCTAATAAGTACTCTTAGATATTAATTAACTGACTATTTGCCAGATCAAAACAAATAAGTAATTCGGATGTTCAGCAAGGTAGGAAAGTCATCAAAATTGAGATGAAATGAACAGGACTCACTCGAATGAGTCAGAGAAGGACCACTTGGAACGGATCGGGATGTGGAAGCCGTATATGGAGGCAACACTCGCCTGATCCGCCGTCACCATGAACGCCAGCGCCGTCAACGACGTAACCATGCATAACAGCCTTAGCGCTACCTGTACCAGCTCAACCTTCCGTTGGCCGACAGACGAGTTACGCCCGGCCGTCCTCGTTGCGGTTCCTGTCGGGGCTGCTACGTGGTTCTCTTCGTCGACAGCGGCAAATTTTGTCTCTGGCGGCTGTACTGCCGGCACCTGTCTCAGCGTCTTGCAGTCGCTGTTCATCCTCTCGCTGTACCTTTTCTCTTCGAAATAGGGAAAAGCAGCTTCAGCTCTCGGACAGGGGGAAGTGAACTCCTCTGGGTCCCTATCTGAAAGAAATGTGGTTGCTGGGTTAATGGGGTCTGAAGGTGCTCATGCTCTTTATAAGGACAAAGATAAACGAAAATTAAAATTTTATTAGTTTACTAAGGGTTAACAGTCTAAAAAGACTAACTTATTAGTTTAAATTCGTTTTTACTATTTATCACATGGGTGACTTGGTAGATATGAAGCTGATTATTAGAGGTTTTGTTTACATTTAACAGAAAATAAAATATTTAGAAACAAAATCATATTAATCAAATACGTTAGTTGATATATATTTAGGATTTGCAAGCATTTTTTGATGTTATTTTGATATTTTAGTTGATATGTTTCATTAACAAATCAATTCCCTTTGCCCATAAATAGGCATTTACTTTTTATAATTAAGTGAATTGCTCAATTTAATAAATCTCGTGGTTTGGCCTATAACCACCACGTTTATCTTCTCTCGATATCTATATCCTCTTTCTTTCATATTATATTTAAGTTTATTCACTCATATGGTAGTAGCAGATTTGATATAATGATAATGGAGTTGATGTGACATATAAGTCATTTTTGGACAAAAGTCTAAAAAGATATGAACTTTTAGTATATAACTAAAGTATATAACAAAATTTCATCGGATAACAAAATTATATAACGAATTATAAAACTCGCGTGCAATAATATTGATACATTTCACAATTTGAATATAAATAAATAATATTTTGTTAAATTTTATAATTTTTTGTAGCACCAACATCAAGCTTATTTTTTTAAATAATATTATAAGAAAATGAATCAACTCATATGGACCGATCAATCCTGACTTAACTGAACCAAACTTGAACCAGATTAAAATAATTTTCTCTATTAAATGAGGTGCAATTCCTATTCTTATTGCTGTATGGAAAGAATGGCAGTAGCAATGGCGGCCCAACCACCCATGCTACGTAATATTCGAGCTTTCATATTCAACCGCGAACATATTAGACAAACAAAACAATTAGTATTAGTACTGATTCCATCAACGTGATACTACTAAAGATCTAGTATAGTTTAAGAAATCAGTATCTACTGAGAGAAAAGTTTTAAGTCTCATCTACAAGTCTCATTCAACTATCCTTAAACTATTGAGGAGTAAGGGTAACTTACGAAGATCTCTATAGAAGGTAAATTTTCATGTATTCTTCGTAATGTACATTAATTGTGTATAAGACGTTTGCCTAAATTTCTGTTCAAGAAACCAAACGTATCGATCGACTGTGTGCATGCACACATAAAAGAAAAAAGAGAGATTTGGTTTTATGTGTGTGCGCCTCCATTAGAGATCGTACAAGGTTCTTATACTGTATATTGTGATTGATTCTTAATGACGGTTTCAATATGTAATTTAATCTAACACATCGATCTTGGACATCAATTTAACTGTGAAATATCCATATGACTCATAGGAGGTTAAACCTATATCCAGCCTAAAAGTTCAAGCCAATAGGTTAGTGGTACCCCTATTTTATAAATCATATTTCAACTCCTTAATTTTTTGATGTGGGATTCATGTCTTAACGCCGGTCTTTACATGGCAATATGTTTACATTTAACCTATGTCCTTAAATACCTACCCTCAACAATTGACCTCAAATCAGACATTTCTCTTCCAATCTTGGGCGAGGTGGGACAAATTACCATAAGATGGGTCTTCTATGTCGTCCTCGAGCTAAAAACTAGCCCCGAGCGGGTATTTTTCTTTATGTCTTAGGCTTATATGCCACGAGTTCCATACTTGAGTCTAACATGGTGTGATTTCAAGATCAATCTACTTTGATATCATGTGAAATATCTACCTAACCCACAAGAGGTTGGACACTCAAGCTAATAGGTTGGTAGTACCCACTCTCTTATAAATCGCGACTCACCTTATTAATTCTTTAATATGGGATTTATATCTCAACATTAACTTGCATGAGCGTATATCGAATATCAATCTTGGTATTTTATTTTTATACGCAAATATGGATTTCTTATATATGATATGCTCATGTTAAAAGTTCAATAAATGCTTTACTACATCACTAACCCTCCATACTTCATCATATGTTCAAGTTGTGGAGTATACAAATGCTATTACAAGTTGCTATTTTTGTAGTTATGATATAAATTGATTGTTCATTGCAAGCTGGTGATATAATTTGATTATCAGCTGAAAGTTGATTTATTTTTAGGTTTCTATTCCAAAATGACTTGCATTTCATATATCAAGTCAGCTCTATTATCTGCCAGGTTACTCTTGTAATAGATGGTGATAACGGAAGTGAATTTGTGATTTTTACATGTAATTTTGATAGTTTGTTATATAATTTGACATTCGCTGAAATTTCGTATCTTTTAAAACTATTATCCCTTTATTAAATTTAGAATTTGGAGGGAAAATGGTACCGCAGTGGTACAATTGCCTGACACGACCTAAAATTATAAAAATAAAAAAATTATTTTGGGTAAATGTTGTTAATAATTCTTAAATGCAAATGTATAAATAGGCAAAATATGTCTATAAGATAGTAAAAAACATCTAATAAATTGGTTTAATCGTATTTGATTGGGTTACATAGAAACGTGATTAAACATAACTATTATCATGTTTAAATAGGTTAAAATCTGTTTAGATATGAAACACATTTAATCTCAATTTGAACTAGTAACTGCATGTCATATTGTATCTAATTATCGTAAAATGTTAGAAATTGCTTGCCTTACCCTAAAGCAAATCTTTTTGGGTTTGATTTTCACGAAGCTGGGCCCTTCTTATCATCCTACTTTTAATTGTATTTATTTATATATTAACAGCTAATGTACGTTCAATAGCATTGATAAGGCTTATTAAAAGCAATGGTCAACGTCCGTTATTTATTTAACAATGCCAAGCTCATTTCTCGGCTTTAGTTCCAGTAGAAAGTATTGTGTTTATAGTCATGATTTTGTTTATGAGCCATTGCATGGTACGATTAAATATTTCAATTTAATTGTACTGCAATTTTGATAGTAAATATCTATTCTTAAAATTTTTTTTTTCCAACGATACCTTATCCATATTTCCGATTTTAAAGCTTTTTGATTCTCTTAAAATGTCTCAATCTGTTTTGATTCTCAATTTTAATATTTCCTAATCAAATTGATTTGTTACAATGATCTTGAAGTTAAAATTTATTTTCATAATTTTTTATTTAATGGTTTAAATTTTTCTCTATATTGTAAAAAATCTCGTACAGGCACTTGTAAAACAATGGGTTTATGTCGCATCTCCTGACAAGGTTGGTTTATTTTGATCATGAAGCCCATCCTATATTACAATTCATAGTTATTTTTCATTTTGCTGTAAAAATTTCAATTCTAAGTTTGTACAGGGATCGATGCATATGCTCAAACAAGCTATAAAAGTATAAAAAGAATAATCTAGAATATAAAATGACTGTTTTATGAAAATAATGATCAACAAAATTCTCTTTTTAATATTTAAAAACTATTTTAATATTCCAAATATTTTAGATGCTGGGTTATTTTGTATTTGAAAGAACTGTTGAGAATGCAAGGTATTCGACTAGCACAGTGTGAAAACGTAAACCCGATTTCAAGCAAAAAAAAAAGAAAAAAAAAGAAAAAAAGAAAACGTAAACTGTTGAGATATATAAATCCCACATCGGAGAATTGATGAATTGAAACCCGGTTTATAAGAGAGCGAATACCACTATCCTATCAGCTTGACCTTTTGGGGTGGACATGGGCCCAATCTCTTATGGGCCGGGTGAAAATTTAACATGGTATCAGAGCCAACCGTGTGGGCCCACACCACGCCAGGTCCGAGTGTGGAGCTCGTGACCCGTAAGCATTGAGGGCGGGTGTTAATTGGTGAATTGAAACCCTCTTATAAGAGAGTGGAAATTTAACATAAACCTGATGACTTTGATTTGTCTTATTAGCTGAAGTATAAGCACGTAATAAAAGCGGTTCAACTACCCATTTCATTTAATTAAAAATATTACTCCATTTTGCGGGAATTCCTAGATTACCCCTCTATAAGCATCCCGGATTGGCGAACCCAGGTTTCTCACTTATAAAAAACAAAAGTGCCAACTTTTTATGTACGAAATAGCCACATAACCTTATAAGGGTGTAGAGAAAGGATGGAACAAATGTGCATGGAAAGAATCACTTGTAAGAATTGATTAGGTTATAGATCGAGAGCGCTACCACTACTTAAAATCCTCTTTCTCAAAAAAGTGTTATTTTGTGTTAATCTGCATGATTTAATATGTATTTACTTTAAATAAAGTCTAGGATATTAATATTATAAATGAGGAAAAAAATAATCAGGAGAGTTTTAATTTTAGTAGCTGGATCCTACTTGATCTAGGATTAGCAAGATCATTTGTGTTCCAAATATTAGTCGGTGTAAAAAAATGTTTAAAAAATAGGGTTAATTGCCTACTATGTCATGCGGTATGACAAAATTCTCTGCAGTATCATGAACTTCAATAATAGCAAAAATTATCATGTACTATTCAGTTGTGCGAGAATCCCACTTTTCATTTGAGATTGAAGTATATAAATATTGAATATCACGAGATTAGAGATGCGTTGGAACCAAACCTTGTGAAACTAGATAAATACATACAAATGAAAATGGAGTTGATATGATGACCAAACCTCTCACTACGGAGAAACTCGACATGTGTTGAAGTATAGCCGATACAATCGAAGACTACGAATAATTGGGAGGGGAGTTTCTTAGGTTCTCTCCGATTAGGAGGATGATTCAGTTTTGATTGCTTCAGATCAATTAGTTTGAGCATTAATTAATATTTTTAAGAGTGACCCATTAGTTATTTTCTTCAAGAATTTTTAATCCACAAAGAAAAGTATAAAGGAGCAACAAGAGTTGCTTGTGATGACCAAAACTTACAGTAATGAGTGATGACTGAAGCCAATGGAGAAGCACTAGAAAATAACAAGCGATCAAAGGAACATCACAGCAAATTCATTTGGTAAAGCAAAGGTAAAACAAAGCATTTTTTTGACCGAGCAGTGAGAGATCAAACGTCAAATGAATGGGCAAACGATTGGTATGGCATTTTGACAGCTGCCTCATGATGCTTGGGACTAAATTCTGAACAGCGCAGATCAGACTTGAATTTCTCTAAGTCCCGTCTTAGATTAGGTTAGTGAAACAGTTTTTTGGGTGTGAATTACGGTGATCAAAGAAGTGATTTTTGAATTGGAGGTTAATCCAAGATTGTTCTCTTGATAAAAAAAATGTTTAATCTCCGTTGATATAGTGAAAAATTGATTTGATATAGTGTTGCAGATTTTCCCCACGTTAGGGTTTCCACGTAAAATTATTGACCTCCGTTTTCATTGTTGGATTCATTATTCAATCCTATCTCAATTGCACAGAAGGAAAATGTTTCATTTGATGCATTATTAACTAATCGAATTCACGCTTTCCCAACAATAAAACTACTACCCCAGACAACAAATTGATTCAAATATTACGGACTACCCAAAGAAGCTCAGGAGAAGCTTCGTGTTTTAGGAAAAGCAACCTCAGATCTATGTTCTTCTTTGTTCCGAAAGGTTTTGTACTGGAAAACGAGCACGTTTAGAACATCAAATAATTGTGAACCTTTTAATTTATATGAGTTTTTCCTTTTTTAATTTGCATGGATCATTTAAGATTTTATTAAGTATTACTCCGTAAAATTAACTCAAGGGATCCATAATAATAACTACAACAAAATCAGCATCTGTTGCTCTGATTCCCATGAAGCAAACTACCATAATTAAATTGGAGCATTTCGGTTTCAGTTAGAAAATTTCTCAACGAGCCCAACAGGGATTGTTTCTGTCCCATCCCACCTCTAGCAATTCCGAAATTGGGAGTGATTGAAAGATAAGTGGAATAAATTTATTAAAAAGTTTTCCGTTTGTCGAAGTAAATTTTACTTCCTTTAAAGAAAGTTATATCTTTGAATATAATCTATACAAATGATTTGGAGCATTTAGGAGCTTCAACAAGAGAACACAAACTTCACGACTTTGACACAATCACCCCAAACTTCCTCACTCTTCTTGATCGCTAGGGATGTGCATTGCTTGTGACCATAGTTCCTAATATGTTCCTCTATGAAAAAGGAGACAATATTATCATAATATCACAATATTTATCTCTTTCAGCTTTCAAGACATTGTAAGAAAGCAGAAAAATAGAATCGACAAAGTGCTTTATGCTATCAATAAGCAATTCAAGTTTAAGTACCAAGTGAATCCATCGTGGCAAGGTTTTCTAATCTTTACAAGTGCAATACAACAATCATTAGTGACTAAAGGCCCTTCTTTCAAGGCTACTCTTCGACCTATCGCTTCTCCACATCTTTAGGTAAAGGTAAATTGGTTCCACATGTCCTCCAGTTGACTTCTCCAGCCACGACAT
Organism: Lagerstroemia speciosa; assembly: GCA_037672795.1. Taxonomy (NCBI): domain Eukaryota; kingdom Viridiplantae; phylum Streptophyta; class Magnoliopsida; order Myrtales; family Lythraceae; genus Lagerstroemia; species Lagerstroemia speciosa. Next base: position 11,126,944 of record CM075295.1, read on the forward strand.
TCGGAGTCAAGAATGCAATACTGATATGAGGAAGATCAATAGAGAGCAAAAACCGTTCATTGAGCCCTTGTCTTCTCTCTCTCACTTCTAAAGATAACTCTTTTTCTAGAAGTTACGTTTTTCTTTCTGATGAGATATCAGACCTTGCAATGAAGTATTTATAGCAATTAAGAATGATTTTTTAAATGATTGAAATAAATATTAGGAATTGATTTTGAGATGAAGATCATGCATACTTGATATAGACTGGACACCAGTACCTGACCCGAACTCTGAGAACAAGGTACATGGGGATGACTCGACTGCATGCACACTGGTCACCCCTAGACATATGCATGTCGGGTACCCCCACACGCACAGAAGTTGGGTACACCTGGATGCACACATGTCAGGTACCCTGGACATGTCAAGCACATCTGGACATGGGCACGACGGGTAGTCCCGGACATGTGCATATCAGGTACCCCGTGTCCAACACTCGGCTTACGTGGACCGAGCTTCCTCCTGTGCGAGGCGTGTGGAGGATAGATTCACGTCAACCTTCTGTACAAACTCGGCCTATAAATACGCTGCCCGGGGCTAGGTAAAAGGGATCAATCTAACCTTACACACACTCCTCTTCTCTCTCCCGCTATCATTACTCATATTCGATTCTAACTTAAGCATTGGAGGGCCTTTTCGGGGAACCATCCGGACCAAGCTTCTTGCAGGCCTTCGGTGAAACTAGCTCGCTCCTCCCGCCTGGATATTAGCTTCTGTTCCTCCCAAAGATCTCCTGACCCGATAGGCTTTACAAAGGTACTATCGTTTTGGTGCTCTCATTAGGAGTCCATAGCCATTGATCTATGAATCTCCTTACCTGAACCCCCTTCACCATCAGTGCAAACACCCAACACCACCATGCCACCCCGTTGTGAACGTTCAAAATTCGCCTCCCTGTCCGTGGAGGAAGGAGTGGCTCCCCCCGCCTCCAAAGCAACCAGTTCCTGCTTTGCCCAGTGCCTCCTCCCAGGCCCCACCACCCGAATAGCTGGCGTAGATGTGGGAAATGATGGCCACGGCAACAGAGATCATTAAGGATACTGTCGGGGAGCAAGTTCAGGACAAGGTTCGGGCAACTTTGGGTTGGCGACAACTCTCGGAGCAGGCCAAAGCAATGATGGAGGAGTTACAATGGTGCACCATCGCTCAGGCCGATGCCAACCACCCCATTGTGGCTGAAGTACCAAACAACTCTGTATTGGCTTAGTCCACGCTGTCCAGAATGCCTTAGAATCGTGCCATGGAAATTGAGAATGATACACCATCAGGGGTCCCACAAAATCAGTCTGATCAGAAAAGGCTGCCAAATCAGGGAAATACAACAGAGGCACCGCATTGTCCCCCTGTTGACCAACAGCACATCCCAAACATTAATGAGGGGCAAATGTCAGAACCGTACGTGTACAGAGGTGGCATTACCCGACAGCCTGTTGCTCCCCACAACCTTGAACCACTGCCCTTCCCGGATGTTCCGCTGACACTACCATGCCCTTCCCAAGAACATGGGAATCATGATACCCGACATCGGACTCCTGACTCCATCGAAGAACAAATTAGGCAACAAGTTGAGAAGGCCCTAAAAGCTCTTGATTGGGGGAAGGCATCAGCCCAAGAGGATGACACCAAGTCCCCTTTTACATCAGAGGTGCTGAGTGCCCTTGTCTCACTCCTCCTCAACTTTCCTCAGGTACCTCACTATGATGGGAAGACAGACCCCAAGGCTCACTTTTGCCTTTTCTCAGACACGATGGTCGCTCGAGGAATTTCAGAAACACACATGTGTCGCCTCGTTCCTTCCACCCTGAAAGGAGCTGTGTCCTCGTGGTTCCGCTCCCTCCCCTCGCGATCTATCAAGGCATTCTGGGAAATCCAGGCAGAGTTCCTGGCACAATTTGAGGGAAGTGTCAAGTTGAAGAAAGAAGCTGGGGACTTGTTCTTCTTAAGGCAAAAAGAAGAGGAGAGCCTGAAGACATACTTGAACCGGTTCATGGAAGTGGCAACTAATATTGAGCCCTTCAATCAAGCGGAGGCAGTCCATGCATTTCGCAATAGCATCCATAATCGAGATGTTGGAGTCGAATTAACAAAGAACCCGGTCAGTATGCTAGATGACCTTCAGAGGACTGTCAACCGCTTTATCTAGGTCGAGGAGTCATCAGCACTATGGAACAACGATGCAGCCAAGGGACCCGACAAGTGCAAGTCGGGCACCTCGGCAAGTAGTAACCCATGGTGGATAGCAAGAGGCCGAGATCAGATGCACTGGCATTCAGGTCTGGCACTCGACGCTTTACTCGCTTAATAGCCCCTCAGAAGGAGATCCTCAATGAAGTGAAGCGTTAGAGAATGCTGAGGCTCCCCAAGCTGCCCGTCCATGCGGGGAAACCCTCATGTGGCAAGTATTGTGAGCATCAAAGGCGGTGGGGGTCACAATACGGAAGGAGGTCAAGATCTACAAGAAAAAATTGAATAGTTAGTCCAGCAGAGAGATTTGAAGCCGTTCGTAAGAGGGTCCCAACCGGAGAGGGAGGAAACTCGAGAAGGCAGGAGATATGCTAGACCTCGTGAAGCGCATGGCCGAGGCCAAGAGCAAGCTAGAATAATCGATGTCATCTTCAGAGGAGATGGTGTCTTTGCTAATGATAAGAGAAGGGCCAAGCGGATTGTGTATGAGCTGCCACACCCAAAGGAGTTGAAGAGGTGAGCCAACACGGTCCTCGCGGATACAGGTGAGCCCATATTCTTTTGTGAGGATGACTTCGCCCACGTGGTCCATCCCCATGACGATGCCCTGGTGGTGATGATTCGTGTTGGTGAGTTTGATGTGAAAAGGGTCCTTATAAATACAGGTAGCTTCGCTGACATCTTGTTCCACGAAGTATTCATCAAGATGGGGCTGCCCACCTCATCCTTGCACACCGCTCATGTACCACCGGTCAGGTTTACTGGGCAGTCTATCACTCCCAAGGTCATAGTCACCCTCTCGATAACTTTCGGTAGGGATGTTCAGCAAGTCACCCAAAAGGTACAATTGATGGTGGTAAACGTCCCCCTTCCCCGTACAATATGATTATTGGAAAGAAGACCCTCAACTCATTCAAATGTGTCATCTTTACATACCACCTTAAAATTAAGTTCCCGGCTAACAATGGGATTGGAGAGATCTTGGAAGATCAGCTAGTTGTACGTGAATGCTACGTCAATGCTCTCCATAGCCCCCGTGGCAAACAGGCCCTCCACATAGAAAGGAAGGACCCCTGAGAGGCCGATTTCACGAGGCTGGAGCCCATGGACGAGTTAGAGGAAGTCCAAATTGGTCCTCTCCAAGGGAAGGCGAAGATCGGAAAGGATCTCCTTGAAGGACTCAAAAAAGAGCTGGTAAAATTCATGAACTCAAACATCGATATTTTTGCTTGGAAACCAACTAACATGCCAGGTGTAGATGAGTTCGTCATCACCTACAAGCTAGGCATCCTAATAGTGTCCAAACCGGCCAGGCAAGTAAAGCATCTACTACTTGGTCCTCGATTGGAGGTAGTTCGTGAAGTAGTACAAAAACTGAAGGAGGCTGGCCTCATCAGACCCAAACGATACCACGAATGGGTCTCCAACGTTGTGATGGTGAAAAATTCCAATGAGAAATGGTGGATGTGCGTCGATTTCACCAACCTGAATAAGGACTGCCACCCATTACCCCGAATGGACAGGTTGGTGGATGCCACATCGAGACACGCCCTCTCGAGCTTCATGGATACTTACTTGGGGTATAATCAAATCTAGATGGACCCAGCAGACAAGGCTAAAACCTCCTTCTAAACCGACGATGCGATGTATTGCTACAAGGTCATGCCCTTTGGTTTAAAGAATGGTAAAGCAACATACCAAAGACTAGTCAACCATGTCTTCCACAAGCAGAAGGGCCGCAATCTAGAGGCCTACGTGGATGACATGCTAGTCAAGTCCTTAAAGGTAGAGGACCACCTACCAAACCTTTTCGAGAATTTTGACACTCTCAGAAAATACAACATGTGCTTAAACCCAGCAAAGTGTTCGTTCGGCGTGCAGTCTAGAAAGTTCTTGGGATATTTGGTCACTCAAAGGGGTATCAAGGGCAAGTCAAAAAGGTTAAGGCCATGATCGACCTTCAACCCCCTAAGAATGCAAAGGAGGTTGATACGTGGAGAATCGAGAGGGACTGGAGAAGAAGAATTAGAGAGGAATCGAAGAGAAGAATTCTAGAGAGAAAGGAAGAAGCTTCAATATGTTATTAGACACCGATTGTTCTCGGCTCTCAGGTATTTATACAGAGCTGGGCTTCAAGCAATTATCATCCCTATAACCGACTATCTGCTACATTTATTATCCATACTAATTTCTCCCCTCAATTATTCTCATTTACAAACTAGCCCCATACACGTATCAATGCTCCCCCCTACAAAGACCTTGCCTACAAGGTCAACATCAGGAAATTGACCAGTGAACCAGCACCTTGGTTGTAGCGATCCATCCACAACGCACCATTTGACAATCAAGAATAGTAAGAGAAATGGGAGTTGCTTCAGCGTGACTGTGTTCGAGTGTTGGCTGAAGGTAGTCAATCGGCCTCAAAACCTTCTTCGGTTTCCTCCGAATACGCGCCTACCTCCTCTTTCCCTTCCTCCATTTCTATCCGCAACAGTTGCTTCTTTGAACACTTATGTCCTGGGATATATTTGTCATCACAGTGGAAGCAAAGGCCCTTAGCTCGCCTTTCTTCCATCTCTTTATGGCTCAGGGTCTTGGGAGCAGTAGAGTGCCTTCTGGTAGGCAGAGGTACTGCATTGGTAAGCAAGGGTAGTATTCCCGCTTGTTTATTAACTTCTAGACTTGCCGATTGGTTGTTAGAGGTCCCCAAGCTCATTCTTTTGGCAGTATATTGAGGAACAATGTTGGCTGCAGGTATAGAGCTACGAGAAAAATGTCCTTGAGAGGTCATCGAAACAAGAGTCGAATCTTGCGATAAAACATATGTGACCTCTTGTAATTTGGCCAGCTTGTAAGCCTTCTACAAGGTCCGAGGTTCTCGCATACGTACAGGGTTCTGAATTTCTATCTTTAAACCTCCCAAATACATGCTTATGGCCAAGTCCTCAGGAAGCACCAGCTTGCTCAACAGTATGTCGAACTTCTCTTGATAACTTTGAAGAGATCCTATTTGGTATAAGTTCTTCAGCTCCGACATCGAATCCTCACAGTCTCTTCCACTGAATCGAGAAATTATGGCTTCCTTGTACTCAAACCAGCTTATCTGATCTTCCATGATTCCCTTACTAGTTAAGAAAGCCTGATGCCAGTATAACGCCTTCCCTTCCAGATGGATTACAACCAAATCGAGCTTTTATGCTTCTGAAGCTTTATCCATATGAAAGAATTTCTCTCATCGAAACAACCAATCCTCTACATCCTCACCTCCAAATTTCGAAAACTAAATTTTCCTAATCAGAATGAATTCGAGTAAGGATTGACCTATTTTTCTTCCCTCACAGGTGGATTAGGTGCGTCTCTGTTTCTCTCATCTGTTGGTTGCACCAGATTTCCATGCAGCAAGTTCTTGAGTTCCTTCAGTTCTTCCAGCGTCTGATCGCTTTGCAGCTTGAGAGCCGCTTGTTGCGCTCGGATCTCCGCCATCCATTCCACATTATCCTTAACGACAGCCTCTAATTTGAGCAATTCTGATGCTCTGGTTTCTGCCATTGGCCCAACAAAGTGCTCTGATACCAATTGATACGTGGAGAATCGAGAGGGACTGGAGAAGAAGAATTAGAGAGGAATAGAAGAGAAGAATTCTAGAGAGAGAGGAAGAAGCTTCAATCTGTTATTCGACACCGATTGTTCTCGGCTCTCAGGTATATATACAGAGCTGGGCTTCAGGCAATTATCATCCCTTGTAACCGACTATCTGCTACATTTATTATCTATACTAATTTCTCCTCTCAATTATTCTCATTTACAAACTAGCCCCACACACTATCAGAGGCGCAGCGTCTCACGGGCCGAGTCGCTGTGTTAGGCCGTTTTCTCGCTAGATTAGGGGACAAGTGCTTGCCCTTTTATGAAATCCTAAAGGGCGCAAAGATGTTAGCCTAGAACAAAGAGTGTGACTAGGCCTTTGAAGAACTAAAGGCGTACATCCACCAACTCCCGCCTCTCGCCATACCCACGAATGGGGAAACCTTGTACCTGTACCTTGCCGCCTCACCACGGGCGGTCAGAGGTGTGCTCATCAAGGAGGTCGAAGGATACCGGCAACCGGTATACTTCACAGGTAAAGTGCTTGAAGGTGCAGAATTGAGCTACTCCCTAATTGAGAAAGTGGCCTTCGCCCTGGTGGTTATGAGCTGTCGACTTCGACCATACTTCCAGGCTCACCCGATCGTGGTTTATACCGACCAACAACTCCAAAGGATCCTCCATCGACCTGATGCCTTTGGCCGACTCGTTAAGTGGGCAGTGAAGCTTAGCGGGTACGACATCACCTATCAGCTGAGATCTGCAATTAAAGCACAGGCACTGGCGGACTTCGTAGCAGATATCACCAGGGCAGATCAGGAGCTAGACAACTGCTGTCCACCGCCTAACTCCGACGTATGGATATCGATGACCGATGGATCATCCACAAGCAAAGGAGCAGAGGTAGGGTTTGTCTTGATATCTCCTGAGGGCCGAGAAATTAAATATGCCTTGGTCCTCTCCTTCCGAGCAACCAACAATGAAGTAGAATATGAAGCCCTGATTACTGGACTCCTGATTGCTAGGGGGGATCGGGATCGACTGACTTCACATCAAGTCCGATTCATAATTGGTCAATCATAAAAAAAGCAGGTGGATACGGTGCAAAGAATGATAAGATGCAAGCATACTTGGGAAGAGCCAAGGAACTCCCCTCCAAATTCGAGCATTATATAGTGACCCTTATCCCCAGAGAAGAAAATGTAGCAGCTGACACTCTAAAAAATGGCCACCAACTCCCTCGCCAATGCGCGAGTCAACTTTGTGGAATATAGGGCTAACAAGGGCTCGCAAAACAAGGGCTCGCAAAGGTACACACCTATTCACACCTTGGAAATCCACAACTCCGAAAGTTGGATGGCACCGATTTTGCGGTACTTGGACGAGGGAGTGCTTCCAATAGATCCAAACGAGGCAAGATGTGTAAGGACAACCGGGGCGCGATATGCTCTCATGGACGGAGTTCTTTACAAAAGGGGATACTCATCCCCGCTCCTCAAGTGTGTTGACAAAGAGGAGGGCAACTACCTACTTAGAGAAGCCCACGAAGGAGGCCGGACAATAGCGAACAAAGTGTTATGACAAGGTTACTATTGGCCAACCATGAGGAAAGATGCCATTGAGCTGGTAAAAAAGTGCATAGCCTGCTAGCGGCATGAAAACATCTCACATCTCCTGCCCGCCAACCAGTAACCCTTGTCAAAACCATGGCCTTCCGCGCAGTGGGGCATTGATTTGCTTGGCCCTTTCCCACAAGCTAGGGGACAACAGAAGTTCCCCATTTTTGCTGTGGAGCATTTACCCGATGGGTGGAGGCGGAGCCTACCAGGAAGATAATGGAAGACGTGATCATCGACTTCCTCAAAAAGAACATCCTCAGCTAATTTAGGGTCCCAAAAACCCTAGTATCAGACAACGGGACATAGTTTGCTGGAGCAAAAGTGAGGGAGTTTTGCCAAGCCTTCAAGATTCGCTAGCATTTCACTTCGGTTGCTCACCCTCAGTCTAATGGGCAAATTGAGATGACCAATAGAACATTGCTACACGGGCTCAAAGCAAGGATGGAAAATCTCAGAGGCTCCTGGGTGGATGAGCTATGCAGCGTATTATGGGCATACAGGACGACTCCCAGAGGACCGACCGACGATTCCCCCTATAGCTTGGTCTACGGAGCTGAGGCGGTGCTTCCACTAGATATCGGCCTTCACAACCTTTGAGTGGAGAGGTTTGACCTTAGACCAACGGTTAGATCCTTTGGGCTGTTCTCGACTGGCTAGAGGAAAGGTGTCTCATTGCCCAGAGAAAGATGTTGGAGGCTAGTAGAGCGGCCGCCCGACTCTTCAACAAAAAAGTCAAACCAAGGAGTTTCCACATTGGAGAACTTGTTCTTTGCCAAGACATCTTCAGTGGCTAGGCGGACAGAAACAAGTTATCCCCTAACTGGGAACGTCCATACAAGATTAGAGAAGTACGTGGCCCAGCATCCTGCAGCCTTGAAGACATGGATGGACGTGCCCTACCTCACACCTTTCATGCAAAAGTACTCAAAAAATTCTATCTGTAAGAGCAAGTTACGTTTTGCAAGCTAGAATATTTCCTTGTCTTAAAATGTTTCCCCTGCTTTTGTATGCGTCTCTTCCCTTGTACTAGGGTTGACATCAATGAAATGAGTACTTCCTGCTAATTCCGCGCCTCAAAACCCGATGCTTCGCATCAGTCACGGACGACCCGCATCCTTGCATGAAAACCCGATGCTTCGTGGCGATCACGGACGACCCCATCCGTGCCTCAAAACCCGCATCACACATTGGTCACAGAAGACCTACATCCGTGCCTCAAAACCCGGCGTCATGTGTCAATCATAGACGACCCGCACCCGTGTCGCAAAACCTGATGTTACACATTAGACATAGATAACTTGCATCCATGCCTCCAAACCAGAAATTCCGCACAAGAGGAACACGACCCACATTTTCACCTCAGAGGTTGATGTCTCGTGTCAAGCACAAATGAACCGCATCTAGGGCTAGGCATCTGGTGCCCTGTCTCAGTTACAGAATACCACAAGCCTCGGGTCGATCATGGACGACTGGCTCAACGTCCCAACAAAGACAAATATGACCCGGTTCCCTTCGCTCGGATCGAATCCTCTCAGAGTCGGGACAACCACGATGAAATGCGGACACAGATTAAGTTTCTTACAACAGAACGAGGTCTTTGGACAAGGTGAGGTCCCTCGCTTAGTCAGCCACCAAAGATAAGAAGCAAAGACCAATGCATTCCAACGAGTAAGAGACAGTCAAGTAAAATCAAAAGAAGTCAGCACTACCAAATCAGTGTATGCCTACGTAACATGTCCACAGGGGTCATTCCAGCAAGACCCAAAAACGATAAGAGATGAAGGGCTAAGGATCTCATGGATGCCCAGAACCAAGAGGACCTGTACCTGCTGACTTCCCAAGAAGGGCCCCCAACCCTTGAAAGTGCGAGTGGGCAGCCTCCATCTTGGCAGTTGCTGACTTCCCAACCACCAGTTATTTGTATTCTTCTTCAGCAGCCTTCACCAACTCTTACTTAAACTGGTTCGACCCTCAGTACTCCTCAAGAGCAGCAACAATGTCAGACTGATGCTCTGATGACCCACAATAAGACAACCGAGCCTTCTCCAACTCTCGACCATAAGCATCAGACTCCTGAAAGTCTGTCATGACCCGCTCCAAGAGCCATGGCACCTTCCCCAACTGCTCCTTCAAGTCACGGACCTTGCCTTCTAGATCAGCTGACTCCCGCTTCAGCCGAACGACTTCGGCCTCGAACTTTTGTAGCTTCCTGGCTGTAGTGGCTCCCGCCATACCCATCTCCTCCATGTGATTCTTCATCTCCAAGTACTGCTTGTGGACGAAGAGGGTCTCGGAGTTCTTCTCTTAGTACTGCTTTCATAGCCCTATCTTAAGTTTTCTAGTCCGAGGCCAAGAATTTTAGACCTCAAAAACCGGAGGTTGCTCACACTCTACACAAAATAAAACATCAATAGACGGCCAGTGTGCAATAAACAAGGCACAAGAGTTGGGTACGAGAACTCTTACTTGAATGTGGAAAGCCAAGAGATGGTTGAACACCGATTCCATGCCTTCCGACTCGCTCGCCTCTTGCCACATGGGAGTGGTAAGGTGCTTGCCTATGAACTCCAATATCTGGGGTTCATCAGCAGAAAGGTTGGCATCCTCGGGGATCCCCTACTCTCTGTAGGGAGACTTTCCCTTGGAGGATGATCAACAGGCACCCGACTTCCCAACTCGAGGGGTGCACCATCGAATGACAGAAAGGAGTGCGGGGTAGGACGGGCTCCACTGAAGGTGTAGATATCTCAAGTGAAGCAACTACACCACGATGGGGGAAACCGGGTGAGACATCTATGGCCCTAACAAGCACAAGTTACGAGAGCAAAACAAATACCCACCTACAAAGGAGCCCTTCCTACCCAACGACTTGTCTTCTAAAAGAAGAGTGCTAGAGGGCTCATAAAGGGACCCGAAAGTGGGTGCTAACTTCGTCTTTCCCTTACCTGTGATTGGAAGTGTTGCCTCCGACTAGGGGAAGGCGCCTCACTCATCCCTATTCCCTTGGTCACCTTTGCTACCAAAGTCCTCTCAGGCGATGAGCACGGACTCCAGCCATCTGACCCACCTCCAATAGGACTCACTTTGCAGGCATCCTCTGTGATGTTAGCCACATCAATGTTAGCAGCAGGACCCTTAGGAAGAGTAGAGGCGAACCCTTCATGACAGGAGCCCTCCTCCTCTTCCAGGACGGGTGGGATGCTCCCTTGACATCCTTGTAGCGTGCGGCACCTTGCGACTCATTCATAGTGTAGTTGGCCTACACGAAGTCCGCAAGCCCCTCCCGTAAGTCGTCGAATCCGAAGGAAAATGATAGTTCTAAAAGAATAAACAAATAAGAGAGACTCAACAATCATACAAAGTTAGACTCAAAAGGAAGGGAGTAGGTGGGAAAAAGTCCGGATTCCTCCCAATCATTCCCCGCCTTCGGTCCCATAAGAACGGAATAAGGGATCTCGGCATCCCTCAACTAAAATACCCCATCAATAGCTTTGAGTTGGGGAAGAGAGCTCTTGGAAGGGCAATATTTGTCATCTGGAGCTACTGAAGTCTAGTTGTGGGGGAAGTTCCCTGGATCCGCCAAGAAGAACCATGACGATTTCCACCCCTTGACATTATTAGGGAGTTTCATCACTAAGCCATTATGCGCCCTGCTGTGGGCACAAATAGAGAAGTATCCAACATCTCGGTGACCACCTTCAGCTCGCTGACCACCCCTGGCGGTCCGGATAAGCTTGTAATAATCCTAAAAATTTCTAGTTCATACTCCACGTTATCATGCTTGTAGAGAAGGATGAAGCACATCCATATCAGCCACCCGTTGGGAGACAACTGCCTGAGACTAATTCGGTAAAATTGTAACAACTCCACCGCTCGAGGGCTTAGTGGGAGTCTCAGCCTTCCAACCAACAACTGACGAGTATATATGGCAACTTTCCCATTCTGGCTCGCCTAGCAGGCGGGCTCATTGGGGGCAGGAAGATGGGGCCTAAGGAGAGGGCTAATCTTACTCTCCTTCACTACTAGGCAGAACATGGACCAAGTAGTCTCATTTGGGACATGATTGGCTGTGAACACTAAGATATCACTATCGAGGCCAATGTTGAAGTTCTTCGTACCTTTGGAGGCCATCGACAATCTACAAAAGGGTAAAATGGTATGCACATTAGAACTCGCAAAAGTCTAAAGCCAATAACTATACAACCCTATGTCTAGCACCCTTCACCATGACTACCTGGGGCTGAACGAGATCAAGCCTAACTTCACCTCCCAACCGACCCCCCGACCCCCCCAACCCAACACACCCCCACCCCCCACCCCTCACACGACTCAATTTTGAGATGCCTAGACACCCGACGTGCCCTCCAGCCATGAACAACAAAGTTGACAAAAAGACCCACTAGAAATAGAAAATTATAAAAAAACATGCCAATAAAACCAAAAAAACATGAAATTGAGGGCCTAAATAGTGGAATTTGACCAAAAACAGCCACAACGCATCGCGAAGCATGTTTCCATGCAAAAAACTATACTCTCTAATTAAAAACAAACAACGGTGGTTGTTTGGTCAAACCGGGTCAAACTGGTTTCTTGATCGTCTTTTGGGTCCAATCTATCCATGAAATTGGATTTCATCCGAATCGCATCACCTAACTCTCCTAGTCATAGCCCGACAAGCAAACACCCCTCACGTCCGACTCTACCATGATCGGCTTCCTCCCAACTCGACACCCCCATCCTAACTTCCCTATGGCCCAAGGCTCCCCACACCCAACTCTGTCACCACCCAACCTCGCATCCGATGTCCGCCTCAATGCTCGACCACCCGACCACCTGACGTCCCCCTCCTACCTAACGTGCCCTTCCATCACAATACCCGATACACACCCAACGTCCATAGCCGACATGCCTCTCCCCGACGTCCCTACCATCTCGGCATCCCCTCCCCCTGACGTTCGTCGCTCGAAGCTCAAGGCCCCAGCGTCATAGAATAGCATCCAACACCCGATGTCTTGGGCTGCTACTTGACACCCCCATCCCGACTTCATGACCCGTAACCCATGGACTCTACCAACTCGACATCACCAATGCCCTCGGACACTTGACGCATAGCTCCAAGATACACCCGGTGCATTAACACAAAATCTCAATCCTACGCACCCGTGTAGATCAAAGCCTCTTTTTTGAAGAGAAGAATCAAGTTCTTTCTTCTCCTCATCCATGGCCTCCGGAGAACACGCCAGTAGCAACCAGTCCGAAAATATGGCCAAGAATTGCAAGAAAACGAAGAGATGCAAGGAGGGAGACGAGGAGCGTACATGTCAACAAAGAGTGCTCGAAGATTGGTTGGTTGTCGAGGCTTCGGATGATAGCTACGATGATGGGGATGAAAGGCATGAGAAGAGGCGGAGAGGAAGAAAAATAGAGGAGGGAGAGAGACGAACTGCAAGAGGAGTATTTGTCAACGATGGCAAGAACCTGAGAAGCTTGGAGCGCCGAAACCGGTAGCAAGGTAGCCGAGCAGGCTCAGCCACCAGTGAGAGAGAAGACAACAGTTGGGGAGGGAGAGAGAGAAGATGGAGATGGAAGACTACAGTGGAAAGGAGAGATGGAGAAGAAAAGGAAAAGATGAATGGCTATATGGGAAGAGTAATGAAGGGCAAGAAGAGAAAACTCTTAAATACCCATTATTGCCCAACCAATCGTATCTTGACAAGTGCCCTACCAAATCTCGAGATTTTCTGAAGGAAATAACATGAACATCGAAGGGGCTTAATTTTCCCGCTACCCAAGCATTTCAAAATTTTCAAAAACCGGGTACTATTAGGCAACCGAGCTCCCCGCACCTGACATCGGATGTCCAGGAACCCTCTCCAACATCTAACAGCCCGAAGACTGATACCCAACATCTCGACATCCTACACCCCAATGTTTCTACCTAATGTCTAGCAGCCCGATGTCCTGTTGATATGATGATTTACATAATTCATTTGTCCATTCCCAACCTAGAATCGTATGTTTTAGGCCATTTCCCATACATCTAGAAGTCAGTTGCATATCTTTTCTATATTGGGATTGAATTGCTATAAATGATAGTTTTCAGAGCTCCACATATGGAGTAGATATTGCTGGGAGTTGTTTGATGTGCAGGGAATGATGAAGACAATGCTCGTCCGATGCAGCAATTTTTGGGGGAAATTTATCATATTATACATATGAGAAATAGGGAAAATGATATATCATCAGAAAGCTCAACAAGTCAGGATTCCAACACATCAAATGGATCCCAAATTGGAGCTGAAACGGGGAAGTTATGGCCGAAAGAAGAAAACTGCACGCAAAATAGAGGATGGACCGTGGTCTACTGAGGCATTTGGCTAGACTGCGGTCTACTAAGAGGAATTCGGCCAAACCACTTTGAAGGATGGTGGGACCCACAAACTTTCATCCCACACCGATTAAACCAAGAAAGGAGGGAGTGCTCATATTTTATATATAGTAGAGCCTACCCAACAAAGAAGGGGGTACAAGAGCAAACGAAAAAGGCACCAACTATACTGGAGAAGAGGGACCACAACAACAATTTGAGAAGTCGGGATCGGGAGATTCGACTCCACTATCTAAATTTCATTCTATCCCTTTTCTTCTGATTTTCAACATGTTGTCTTCTCTTTTAACTCTTGTAGTTTATTCGAATATGTGGAACTAAACCCCTAGATTCCTAGGGAGATCAATGGACCATTTTCTACGTCTTAAGTAAAGCTGCTATCTTTCACATGTATGATTCTGTCAAGGTACGCCTGCTTGGTGTTATTTATGCAATTTCGTACTTCGTACTTCGTACTTCGTGCTTTCTTTTGGATTGGCCACCCACGAGATCGAACTTGAGACCACGAGGAGCCTCGGAAGAGGGAATCAATGTCATGCTAGAAATTGCATAATCTAGGTTAGCTTATGCCGGAAGGTGAGGTTATTCGTGCGAGCGCATCGGAAGATGGTGAGCACCCTAGATAGCCATTTAAGGTTGGTTTAGTTTGGCCTTTCAACATTAATCGCCTAGGAATATAGTGGATTAGTGTCTTCCGCTTAGGCACATTCGTATGATATCGGAAGGTGTGTACGATGGAAGTGGGGAAACCCTAGAACCCTAGGTTAGTAAGACAACAGAATTCATCGTGTCAAAGAGGATTCTTGCTTAAGACTGGAATTGGTGAAGTTGTGAACCTTAGGAGTTTTTCATCGACTGATTTCCATCTGTTTATTTTCTATCTGTTTACTTTCTATCTTTTAATTACTTGCATGCATCTCAACTCATTCGATTGACTTGGCTTGGAACTAGTTGTGCAAATTTTAGTGCTTAGCATAAGAGTCCTCGTGGGAATGATACTTTACTCACCTTGTATTACTTGTCTGCAATACGTATACTTGCATGCAATACCTTCAAATACGCAACAAGTTTTTGGCGCCGTTGCCAGGGATTCTTTTTCTTCTAACCTAATAACAAGCAACTGCTCTTCAACCAAGCTATTTTTCTTTATTTCACTTGTTTCTATTGTCGTCTGTTTAGGTGAGATTTTCCGTCTTGCATGCGAAGAAGAGACCAAAGAGAGCTACTTCAGCCCGATCCAGAAATAGAATGAACCCTTCGAAGAAGGTTAAGAGAGTAAGGGCAACCTCATGAAGCCATGGAGCATAGGCAAGGAGGTGAAGTAGTGCCACAGCAACGTTTGAAAACAATCAAGGAATATGCTCAACCCCAATTTCTAAATCAATCGAGTATTGTCAAGCCACTGGTGCAAGCCCACACATTTGAAATCAAACCATCAATGATTCAAATGTTGTAAACCTCATGTTCATTTGGAGAAGCACCGAATGAAGATACCCATGTGCACCTAGTAAAGTTCTTGGAGATATGCGATACTTTCTGATTCAATGGAGTCTCTCCCGAGTACATCCGCATGTCCCTCTTTTCCTTTTCTCTAAGGGACAAGGCGAAGTTCATGGCTGCTGTCACTCCCTCCAAGCACTCTTGATACATAGGAGGCAATCACGGAAAAGTTCTTGGCTCAATATTTTCCACCTTCCAAAACTATGAAGCTCAAGAACGACATCATGACCTTCAAGCAACAACCATCAGAATCTTTCTACGAAGCATGGGAGCGGTTCAAGGAGCTACAACGAGCATGCGCCCACCACGGCATTGAGATATGGACTCTGGTACAAATATTTTACAATGCTTTATATGAAAATTGTCGTTCTTCTCTTGATGCCGCTGCAGGTGGTTCGATAATGAACAAGTATCCCGAGGAGGCCTATGAGTTGCTAGGAGAGATGGCCCGAAATGGCTACCAATGGCCATCGGAAAGGACAATGGGACGTGGAGCTACCGGGATTCATTCAATCGATGTCGCAGCATCTCTCTCTGCAAAGATGGATGCTTTGTTCAAGGAGGTCACGTCATGGAAGAGACAAGGAGCAGGGCAAGGTGATGGGACCACCGAGGGAGGAACATCCATGGGACCAGTGCAAGAATTTCAAGAGACGGCCAACTACATCGGAGGCAACCCGAGGAACAATCCGTACTCAAATGCGTACAACCCAGGCAGGAGAAATCATCGCAACTTCTCCTACGCCAACAACAACAACAAGGCCAATCCACCACCGGGATTTCAAGCAACTCAAAAGCAACAATCTTCGGAACCTGATCGCCTCTCGAGATTAGAGGACACTCTCATCAAATTTATGAAATCTTCACAAGAAACACATACTGTTGTTCAATCAAACTCTAATCAAATTGTTGTTTTGCAATCACAAATGTGTAATGTGGAGATGCAAATCAGGCAGCTAGCACAAGCAATCAACTTCCGACCGAATGGAGCACTACCAGGCGATACGGAGATCAATCCCTGGGGTCAAGGGAATGAACAAGTCAAAGCCATCACTCTAAGAAGTAGGAAGGAGATACTGAGCACACGAGAAGAGGCTAGACAGCAATCGACGACCACGGTCGAAGAAGCCGACCTAGTAGATCCTCTTAGGAGACCGCGGTCCAAGACAATGTCACCATCGACCCCCAAGCTGAGGCAACCCAAGACACCAGTAGTGACCAGCCTCGGACCAGTGGAGTTAAGGGCAACACATCAAAGCTGACCCAGACCTATCCACCGCTTCCCTTTCCACAAAGAGCCCAAAAGGAGAAAACCGAACACCAATTCTATAAGTTCTTAGAAGTTTTTAACAAGTTACACATTAATATTCCTTTTGCAGAGGCTTTGGAATAGATGCCGAGTTACATGAAGTTAATGAAAGAAATAATCTCGAAGAAGCGTAGGCTCGGCGACTATGAAACTGTTGCTCTAACTGAAGAATGTAGTGCAATCTTGCAACGTAAGTTACCACAAAAGCTAAAGGATCCACGTAGTTTCACCATCCCTTGCGCTATTGGAAAGGACTTTGAGGGTAAGGCATTGTGTGATCTCAGTGCTAGCATAAACTTGATGCCATACTCTATTTTCATGAAATTAGGCTTGGGAGAAGTGAAACCAACATCGGTAACACTTCAATTAGCTGATCGTTCACTTGCTTATCCTCATGGTATTATTGAAGATGTTCTGGTTAAAGTTGATAAATTCATATTTCCGGTTGATTTTGTGGTACTTGATTATGATGAGGATCGGAATATACCTATCATTCTTGGAAGACCATTTTTAGCAACCGATCGTGCATTGATAGATGTACAAAAAGGAGAACTTACCATGCGAGTGAATGATCAAGAGGTTACATTTAATGTTTATAGATCCATGAAATTTCCAAATGATGCTAATGAGTGTTTTTCTATTGATATCATGAATGAGGTGACAAGCGAAGTGTTTGAGGAAAGCAAGCCCGATGATGCATTGGAAGCAGCTCTGCAAGGAAGATCTTGCAAGGAGAATGGTTCAAGCCATGAAGAAGCAATTCTAGCACTTGAGTCATCACTCTCAATTTCCAAGGAATGCAATCACTTTAAGCACTTGGAGCTGCCTCCATCAACTCTCAAACCCTCTGTTGAGAAGCCATTGGAGCTAGAATTGAAACCTCTTCCTAGCCACCGCAAGGTATGTTTTTCTTGGTCCTTCTACTCTTCCGATTATCGTTTCTTCTGATTTAACTAATGTGCAAGAAGAGAAACTCCTTCGTATTCTTCGGGAGCACAAAAAGGCCATAGGGTGGACTATTGCCGATATTTGCAGGATAAGCCCATCCCTATGCATGCACAAGATCATTTTGGAAGAAAATTACAAGGAGTCAATCGAAGGCCAAAGAAGTCTAAATCCTATGATGAAAGAGGTGGTGAAGAAGGAGATCATCAAGTGGCTTGATGCGGGAATAATCTTCCCGATTTCCAACAGCAAATGGGTAAGTCCTATCCAGTGCGTGCCGAAGAAAGGTGGAATGACAGTGGTAACAAATGAATGAAATGAGCTCATTCCCACAAGGATGGTGACCGGATGGAGAGTATGTATGGACTACAGGAAGCTCAACAAGGTGACTCGTAAGGATCACTTTCCTCTCCCTTTCATTGATCAAATGCTTGATCGGCTAGTCGGTAAGGAATTCTTTTGTTTTCTTGATGGCTATTCTGGTTATAATCAGATTGCTATTGCACCTTGTGATTAAAAAAAGACAACTTTCACTCGCCCATATGGAACCTTTGCATTTAGAAGTATGCCATTTGGATTATGCAATGCACGGGCTGCGTTTCAACGTTGTATGATGGCCATATTTTCTGATTTGATTGAACAATGCATAGAGGTCTTCATGGATGATTTTTTTGTGTTTGGTGAAACATTGGATCAATGTTTAGAGAACCTTGACCTTGTTTTGAAGGGTTGTGAAGACACTAACCTTGTTCTGAATTGGGAGAAATGTCATTTTATGGTCAAGGAAGGAATTGTGTTAGGTCACAAGATTTCAGAGCTTGGAATGGAGGTGGATCGTGCCAAAGTTGAGATCATAGAAAAACTGCCACCTCCAACTTCCATCAAGGGAGTACGAAGTTTTTTGGGACATGCTGGGTTTTACAGAAGGTTCATCAAAGATTTTTCAAAAATAGATAAGCCACTTTGCTCTCTAATTGAAAATGATGTTCCATTTAACTTTGATGAAACATGTTTGCAAGCTTTCAATGAATTAAAGACGAGGTTAGTCACTGCACCTATTCTAATTTCCCCTGATTGGTCTCTACCATTTGAGTTAATGTGTGATGCTAGTGACTATGCCATAGGTGCCGCCCTTGGACAAAGGAAGGAGAGGATCTTCCACCCCATTTATTATGCAAGTCATACCTTGGATGATGCTCAAGTGAACTACACCACCACGGAGAAAGAGATCTTGGCGGTAGTTTACGCTTTTGATAAGTTTCGACCATATCTCATTGGAATTAAAGTTGTTGTTTTTACAAATTATGCGGCGATCAAATATTTGATTGCAAAGAGGGATGCCAAGCTAAGGCTCATTCGATGGGTGATACTCCTCCAAGAATTTTACTTGGAAATTCGAGACAAGAGGGGTTCAGAAAATCAAGTAGCAGATCACCTTTCTCGACTTGAGAATGTGGCAAGCCAAGAGGATGGGGTAATTAACGAAACTTTTCCCGATGAATTTGTGTTGTACATGTCTCATGCTCCTTGGTATGCCGATTTTGTGAATTATTTGGTCTCTAGCCACATTCCTCTTGAGTTTAATGCACAACAAAGAGCACAACAAAGAAAGAAATTTCTTCACGAGGCTCAAAGGTATGTTTGGGATGAGCCATTTCTGTTTAGGATATGTGCGGACCACATGTCGAGACGATGCATCCCTGAGGAAGAACAAAGAGAAATTTTGAAAGGATGCCATGACTCTCCTTATGGTGGACATTAAGGTGGACAAAAGATGGCAATAAAGATCCTTCAATTGGGATTTTATTGGCCCACATTATTCAAGGATGCCCATGCATTTGCAACTAGCTGTGATCGATGCCAAAGGACAGGTAATATCTCAAAAAGGCATGAGATGCCTTTGAATAACATACATGAGGTAGAATTGTTCGATGTTTGGGGAATTGATTTCATGGTTCCTTTTCCTTCGTCTTTCAGTAATCGTTATATCCTGTTAGCAGTTGACTATGTTTCCAAGTGGGTAGAAGCCATCGCTTCCCCACCAATGATGCTAATGTGGTTTTGAGATTTTTGAAGAAGCAGATCTTTACAAGGTTCGGGACTCCAAGGGCCATAATAAGTGATGAAGGTTATCACTTCTGTAACAAACAATTTGAAGTTCTCCTGTCCAAGTACAGAGTGAGACACCGTGTAGCCCTTGCATATCATCCCCAAACTAATAGCCAAGCTAAAGTATCGAACCGGAATATCAAGAAGATTTTGGAGAAGACAGTGAATATGTCAAGGAAGGATTAGGCGCACAAACTCGATGATGTTCTCTGGGCTTACAGGACAGCGTTCAAGACCCCAATCGGCACAAGCCCATACCATCTCGTCTATAGGAAGGCGTGTCCCTTACCTCTCGAGCTGGAGCATAAAGCATATTGGGCTCTTAAGAAGCTCAATTTTGATCTACGAGTGACCAGAGAATGGAGACTCATTCAACTCCATGAACTTGATGAATTTCGGCTCCAATCGTATGAGAATTCCAAAATATACAAAGAGAGAATAAAGAGGTGGCATGATAAGAGGATACTGGTAAGAGATTTCAAACCTGGTCAATTGGTTCTTTTGTATAACTCTCGATTGAAACTCTTTCCAGGTAAACTTAAGTCAAGATGGTCCGGGCCTTTCCAAGTGGTATGGGTTTTTCCGTGTGGTGTGATAGAACTATTGAATGAGCAGACAAAGAAAAAGTTCAAGGTGAATGGACAACAGGTCAAGCTCTACCTCGGGGACTCCTCTACATACGAGGACCCATATTCAGACAATTGATGCACCATGAAGTCTAGTCGAAGACTTTAAACGTGGCGCTCCTTGGGAGGCAACCCAAGATTAGAATAAGTTGTCATTTCCTATTTAGTTGTTTTACGCATTTCAGCTTACGAACACTATTTTCTTTTGATTAATTTTTACTGCATTTAGGAGACATGGACCAAGGATGCAGAAAACCAAGAAACCAAGAAACCATCTCAGAGACCGCGGTCCATAGAGAAGACTTCGGATCCGGCTCAGTAGACCACGGTCTAGACCACAATCCATCACAGTCGGGCCGCCCCTGAGTTTTCCCGACTACGATCCTCTGCACAAAAAATGAATTTTGGCTTCCAAAGCTCAGGATTTTGGGTATTTAAAGACATCTTCTGCTAGGTTTTGTTGCACCCATTCCTCATTCTTGCCTCCTTGCCTCCATTGAAGAGATAGAAGCTCTCCACTCTCCAACTCTCTCTCTCTCTAGAAAAGTGCTGCAATTTTCTACAAATTCAAGACTTCCAAGAGCTGCAACAAACAGATCTCGCCCAAGGGAAGCCTAGAAATCAATGGGAATTCGATTTCCCCACCATTGACATCATTCTACACTCATTTCTTGCTTCTCGTGCTGATTCTTCATTGCAAATCCATGGCTCCTAGGAAAACTAGAGCACATGCATCATCATCCTCATCACTTGACTACGATCCGGATAGATTTGCTTCTAGGGAATGTGAGGAATTGTTTGAACATCGATTTAAGAACATGAGTGCTATTCCGAAAAGAGGTTTTATGTGGGATGATGCTAGGCTCATGATAGATTTTCATAGGGACATGGTGGCTCTTGGATGGGAAACATTTTGTAAACAACCAAACCCAACTTGCAAGAACATTGTTCGTGAATTCTATGCTAATTTGCATGAAGAAAACCTGAGTGGGGTGTTTTTAAGAAAAACTCGTATTCCATTCTCCATTGAGGCCATTAGGGATGTCATTGGTACACAAAAAAGTAATTCATTTGGAGTAATGACAAGAGGCCTCAATGAAGATGAAATTCTTCAAGTCATAGGGAAACCGAGAAGTAATTGGGAAACTAGAACCGATGTAGCCCTTGTGATAAATAGAGAAGACTTGAACTATCGGGCTAGGATATGGTTGCATTTTGTGTGTTCTCGGATATTCCCATGTACAAGTTTAACATTAGTGAGGAAAGAGCGTATTTTTGCACTTTACTGTATCCTCACTCATCGGAGATTTGATGCTGCTTCACTCATTTTCAATAACATTACTATGTGCTTTAAGGGTTGAGAGCGGAGTCTTTGGTTCCCTTCAATTATCATGGAGTTATGCCGACGAGCTCAGGTGCCAATGGACCGAAGTGCTGATATGTTCAAACCCAAAGATCCTATAGGAGCTTCAATTGTAAGGCAAATGATGAAAAAGGATAGAGTGGCATCACCGGCACAACAACAAGAGCCACAAGAAGATCCACAATGTGTGGAAGATCCCGGGGAGGACACAAGTGACTTACGACAAGTCATCATGAGAGAAGCCCGGCGCAATCAAAGGATGGAGAAGAGGCAAAAGAAGTGGACTCGATTCCTTGCGAGGTTTTGTAGTACTCACGCGACGAATGAAGAGCGAATTGTTGACAAGCTCGGAATCCCCATGGAGAAGTACCCAACCCCACCTTCCACAAGTGATGAAGATGACGATGCCCAAGAGGGGGAAGAGAACGGTTCCTCCGACGAATGAGCTATAACTTTCATGTGGCTCCACACTAACAAGGCAAGTTTCCTTTCCTATTTTCATTTCACATTGAGGACAATGTGTTGTTTAGGTTTGGAGGAGCAGCAAATGCTTGTGGAATTTCTGGTTAGTTGTCAGTTTAGTGCAAACACATGCCTTACATGCGGGATTTTCTGTTTAATTTTTGGTTCTCTCATGCACTTTGATCTATGTTTGAGAATTAGGTTTGCATTCAGTAGTAGTTGCATAATAGTTAAGTTTAGATTGCATGGTGTGGTTTGTTCTTGTATTTACACATATATTGAAAAAAAAATGTGGAAAAGCCTTTGAAAAACCGGTTGGTCCTTGTTCTATGATGATTATTAATGGCTGAAAATTCGAAACATGATTGGATTTGAGATTGTGACAACCTTATGACATGTTTTATAAAGTTGTCAGGATGCCCAAACTTCATTTTTTCCACAACACTCTTGTATTAGGGATAACTTAAAATTACCCTTCAAATTGCATGGTTGTATGGCTTACATGAGAATGGACAAGTACATGAACCTAGATATCCTACAAAAGGCAAGTAGAGAAAGAAACCAAATGTTCAAAAAAGTGAAAAATCATATGAAGTGCATAGTTATGAGCTTAATGAAAAGATGTGCCAAGGCTCTGAGCACCACTGTACGGACTTGAGCTGAATTTAGTGCAAAAAGCATACGCAATATGGCCCGGCATGTGCTTGTAGTGGAAATTATCCATGAGTCGAAGCTCGAGGATAGATCCGAAGGGGTATCTCAAAACCTAATGCCTTGGACCAATTGGGACGGGAGCCATTGGTTGATTCCTCGCTACACGGGCCTAGCTCTTGGACATTACACTCAGGGTCGTGCACCACCAAATAAAGCACAAAGTTAAAAGAAACGAGTAGAATTGTCTAGGGAAGTGTTTGAGTTCTTTGATTGTGTGCTTGACCAACTTAGCTATTAATTGGGTGCTTGAACTATGTTATGAGTGTTTTGCACTAACACCGCACAAGTGAGGGCTGAATGATTTTGAAAAGTTGACACTCTAAGGTAGAAGCATTCGAAGTGAAGGTTGGGTGATGAATTAGAACCTATTCCTGAGAATGTTTCGGGACCAACTTGGCTTAAATCTTTTGATTGCATGCTCTTAACTTTGCTCGGGACGAGCAAAAGTTTAGGTTTGGGGGTGTGTTGATATGATGATTTACATAATTCATTTGTCCATTCTCGACCTAGAATCGTATGTTTTAGGCCATTTCCCATACCTCTAGAGGTCAATTGCACATCTTTTCTGCATTGGAATTGAATTTCTATAAATGATAGTTTTCAGAGCTCCACATATGGAGTAGATACTGCTGGATGTTGTTTGATGTGTAGGGAATGATGAAGACATGGCTCGTCCGATGTAGTAATTTTTGGGGGAAATTTATCGTAGTCTACATATGATAAATAAGGCAAATAATATATCATCAGAAAGCTTATTGAGTCTGGATTCCAACGCATTAAACGGATCCCAAATCGGAGCTGAAACGGGGAAGTTATGGCTGAAAGAAGAAAACTGCGCACAGAACAGAGGATGGACCGCGGTCTACTGAGGCAGTTGGCTAGACTGCGGTCTACTGAGAGGAATTCGGCCAGACCACTTTGAAGGATGGTGGGACCCACAAACTTTCATCCCACACTGATTAAACCAAGAAAGGAGGGAGTGCTCATACTCTATATATAGTAGAGCCTACCCAACAAAGAAGGGGATACAATAGTAGAAGAAAAAGGCACCAACTCTACTACGAGAAGAGGGACCACAACAACAATTCGGGAAGTCGGGATCGGGAGATTCAACTCCACTATCTAGAGTTCTTTCTGTCCCTTTTCTTCTGATTTTCAACATGCTATCTTCTCTTTTAACTCTTGTAGTTTATTCGAATATGTGGAACTAAACCCCTAGATTCCTAGGGGGATCAATGGACCCTTTTCTATGTCTTAAGTAAAGCTTCTATCTTTCACATGTATGATTCTGTCGAGGTACGCCTCCTTGGTGTTATTTATGCAATTTCATACTTCGTGCTTTCTTTTGGATTGGCCACCCACCAGATCGAACTTGAGACTGCGAGGAGCCTCGGAAGAAGGAATCGATGTCATGCTAGAAATTGCATAATTTAGGTTAGCTTATGCTGGAAGGTGAGGTTATTTGTGCAAGCACATCGGAAGATGGTGAGCACCCTAGATAGCTATTTAGGGTTGGTTTAGTTTGGCCTTTCAACATTAATCGCCTAGGAATAGAGTGGATTAGTGTCTTGTGCTTAGGTACATTCGTATGACATCGGAAGGTGTGTACGATGGAAGTGGGGAAACCCTAGAACCCTAGGTTAGTAACACGACAGAATTCATCGTGTCAAAGATGATTCTTGCTTAAGACTAGAATTGGTGAAGTTGTGAACCTTAGGAGCTTTTCATCGACTGATTTCCATCTATTTATTTTCTGTCTGTTTACTTTCTGTCTTTTAATTACTTGCATGCTTCTCAACTCGTTCGATTGACTTGGTTTGGAACTAGTTGTGCAAATTTTAGTGCTTAGCGTAAGAGTTCTCGTGGGAACGATACTTTACTCACCTTGTATTACTTGTCAGCGATACGTATACTTGCATGCAATACCTTCAAATAAGCAACACGTCCCGCTGTTCGGATCTCCTGCAGCCTCTGGCATCGCTGCCAAGATGTGAAGATGATGTGAAGATGCTAAGGCACGATAAGAGAGCATCGCGATACACACACCTAACTGGATACTGGGGGACAAGGGACATATGCAAAATCTACTTCCTAGTGTCACGAACACCGAGAAGTGGGAGACATATGATATAGATCGGACACCAACAGCCAACCCGAACTCTGAGAACAAAGTGCATGGGGATGACTCGAGTGCGTGCACACTGGGCACCCCTGGACATATGCATGTCGAGTACCCCCGAACGCGCATATGTCAAGTACACCCTGATGCACACATGTTAGGTACCTCGGACATGTCAAGCACATTAGGACATGGGCACGACGGGTAGTCCCGGACATATGCATGTCGGCTACTGCGTGTCCAACACCCGGCTTAAGTGGACTGAGCTTCCTCCCGTGCAAGGCACATGGAGGACAGATTGATGTCAACCTTCCGTACGAACTCAGCCTATAAATATGCCCCCCGAGGCCCGGTAAAAGGGATCACTCTAACCTTACACACACTCCTCTTCTCTCTCCCACTATCCTTACTCATATCCAATTCTAACATAAGCATTGGAGGGCCTTTCTGGGGAACCCCCCTAGCAAGGCTTCTTGCAGGTCTCCAATGAAGCTCACTCGCTCCTCCTGTCAAGAAATCAGCTTTCGTTCCTCCCCAAGATCTCTTGACCCGATAGGCTTTATGAAGGTACTATCAATACTTATACTATAGATGCATATATGTTGTGCATGATCGTGCTTTCTTTTCTCAATCAGTTTCTGCACAATATAACATCTGTAATCAAGTACAATATACTTTTTGTGTAGATATCAAGTTAACATATATTAAAGTGTAAAAATGGTCATTCATATACAATGCATCGTTATCCAATGCATCAAAACACTAGTCAATGCTTTTCAAATCCAAGAGAGAAAAGTACCAGCTTCAACACGAGCCTTTTAAACGCCCATTTCATGAATAAGAGCATCGTTCTTGCCTATTGAAGTAGAATTAGATTCTTGCAAGTTCTAAGTCACCCAAATCGTTTCTACTTATTTGAAATTCAATTTATTTTTATTTTACAAAAGAATGCTAATTTCTCCTAAGTGTTCATAATATTCAAGAGCCTTAACCTAAGAATTTATGCAGCTTCCTTCTTCTTATCAAACGATAGTAGTAGTCTTGTGAACTCTATTGGACGGATAAGATGTGTTGGATGCATAAGTCACCTTGCTGGATAATATTTATTAGCAATGACATTCCAAAATGGTTCGTATATGATCAACATGTAACTGGAATAACATAGTGGAATATCACCAAATTTCAGAACAAACAAGTCCACTTAACCGATCATGATATGTTCATCTTCGTTAGTTAAAATCATATTCCACTGAAGATGTCGATGATTCAAAGGCTGCAAAAGAGCAATACAGTCATTTTCAACACTCAATGTGCCCATTCACCTACTCACATGACGATGAAAGAATGAAAGTGTTCTATCTTTGAAGGATACTTCCCTTCGTCCCCATTCTATTCCTCTTTGCAAGGTACTTGAACTAAGCAAATATTTGATGTAGTTTGATTCCTGGATGCCTGGGAGGATGGAGAAGGCATGTTTCGTTATGCTCAACTACCTATTTAGTGCCTCTTGCATCAGTTTCAGTCACTTGATCCAAGAAGACAGTGCCAGAATGCTTTTCACTTTCACATGTACCAAATGTAAAAGCACAACACTGAATTAGTCAATACAAAAATAAAGCTTTATGCGCAATGTACCATAACTTGAACTAGAATAACTTGCATGAAGGCATTGAATAAATGTTAAATGAGGATAAATTTTACAAGCCTATAGTATGCGAACATTGATATTTAGTCAAATAAGAGAGGTGCTACCAATTAAAGCAAGATAATGAATAAGACATTACTTGGTGAGTCCCAGCAAGATTGCCAGATGGGTGGTTAATCTAGACACGTTTTATGATGTTGTGTTGTACGAGGGGAGATTCCCTATATTTTATAGTTGTTTGAGGTCCACATCCATATTAATTCGAGCTGTGGTAGGATGAAATGGGACAGAGGACGGGTATTACGGCGTGGGTATTATACGCTTTAAGCATGGGGGCAATATTCACAACACTTTCGTATTTAGGCTATGTGAATGGTTGGAAGTTAACCTATTTTTTGTGGTCGACCGACATGCCTTCTCTCATGGTTAGAGCTTTCAGGTGATAGATAGGGGAAAACCCTGTATGTAACGGGTAAACCATGTGGTCGTACTAACGTGGTGTCACGGGCCAATCAAATCAAGTTATTTTTAAAATTGCTTTTTTTCCATTTTAGGATTTTTTTTCCCTTTTAGGATTTTTTTCCTTTTAGGTTTTATTAAAAACATCCTAAAAATAACTGAATTCTATTAGCTCATGACACCACATCAGCATTGTCATGTGGTGTACCCGTTACACACAAGACTCTCTCGATAGATAGATGGTGTCTTCGAATCTTGTAGCTTAAGATGGGAGAAATTGA
The DNA here is from genome assembly GCA_037672795.1 of Lagerstroemia speciosa. Lineage (NCBI taxonomy): Eukaryota > Viridiplantae > Streptophyta > Magnoliopsida > Myrtales > Lythraceae > Lagerstroemia > Lagerstroemia speciosa. Next base: position 11,154,294 of record CM075295.1, read on the forward strand.
AGTCTTTATTGTGCCATCTTGGGAAAAGGTGGTCCAGCTTCATATAAGGGGATATTTCACCTGGCGGTAGATTTGCAGGTGACAGGGTTATTTCCTACTTGTTACCCTGATTTTACCCCAATTATCTGTTCTTTTATAATTCACGTCAACTAAAACTTTGATTGTCACCTTCAAGTGCTATTGTAATAACTAATTTGTTTAATTATAATTGTCTTAACAATCTATTTTTTCATATTTTTCAAATGAATCAATTGTCTATTGAGTCATTATGGATGGAGACTGTTATTATTTTTATATAAAATGAAATTATGAAGATTTTCTTTCTAATTTTAATGTATTAAGAACTAATTCTTCAAGGAACAGAAAGAGGAAAATGATTGTGTAATACGAGGAAAGAATTGTCATCTCAAATATAAATATACAAAGAATTGTGCAAGAGACTAATCTAGCTTGTGCAAAAACTGGCGCATGGATTGTAGGACATTTTATATATAGTCTATGTGATTTTATATAAACTACATATAATGAATTTATGAAGATGTTCTTTCTAATTTTAATCTATTAGCAACTAATGCTTGTTGATATAACGATTTGTATGATTTGTTTATCCATTCCCGACTTAGAATGTTAAGTTTTAGGCCACTTCCCATACATTTAGAGGTTAATTGCATAACTTTTCATTATTGGGATTGAATTGTTATAAATGATAGTTTTTAGAGCTTTACATATGAATTAGATACTATTGGGAGTCGTTTGATGTGAAGGGAAGGAAAGAACATGTGCAGAAATTCATGGCTTGTCGATGTAGCAAATTTTGGAGGAAATTCATCTTGTTCTGTATATGATAAATTTGAAAAATAATATATCATCAGAAAGTTTGTCGAGTCAAAATTCCAACGCATTAAACAGATCCTAAATCGGAGCTGAAACGAGGAAATTATGGCCAAAGGAAGAAAACTGCGCGCAGAGCAGGGGATGGACCAATGCTAGAACCTGCAACCTCCTGTCCCACACTGATTAGATCAAGAATTGAGGAAGGGTAATTGCCCTATATATAGTGGTGCCCCATACATACATAAATACATATAGATCGAAGTTGAAGGGAAGAAGAAGGGCAACAATCAACGAATATGAAGAAGGGACCACAACAACAAATGGTAAAGTCGGGATCGGGAGATTCAACTCTACCAACCAGAGTTCTTTCTATCCCTTTTCTTCTAATTTTCATAATGTTGTTTTCTCTTCCAACTCTTGTATATCCTTTCAGTATGTTGAACTAAACCCCTAGATTCCTAGGGGGTTAGTGGAACCTCTTCAATATTTTAAGTAAGGTTCTTCTTGCATACATACGATTCTATCGAGGTACACCTCTTAGGTGTTATTTATGCAATTTCGTACTTCATGCTTTCTTTTGGATTGGCCACCCACGAGATTGAACTTGAGACAGAGAGGAGCCTCGGGAGAGGAAATCGAAGTCATGCTAGAAATTGCATAACCTAGGTTAGCTTATACCGGGAGGTGAGGTTATTCGTACAAGTACATCGGAAGATGGTGAGCACCCTAGATAGCCATTTAGGGGTGGTTTAGTTTGGCCTTTCAACATTAATCGCCAAGAGATAGAATGGATTAGTGTCTTCCGCTTAGGTACATTTGTATGACATCGGGAGATGCATACGATGGTAGTGGGGAAATCCTAGAGCCCTAGGTTAATAACATAACAGAATTAATTGTGTGAAAGAGGGATTCTTGTATAAGACTAGAATTGGTGAAATTGTGAACCTTAGGAGTTCTTTATCAACTAATTGATGTCTGTTTACTTTCTATCTTTTTAATTACTTGCACTCTACTCAACTCATTCTACTAACTTGGCTTAGAATTAGTTGTGCTAATTTTAGTGATTAGTAGGAGAGTCCTCGTGGGAACGATACTCTGCTCACTCTGTATTACTTGTCTGCGATACGTACACTTGCTTGCACTACCCTTAACTATGCAACAATGCTTCAAGCAATATGTGAAATTTCAACCCGGCTCACAAGAGGTTGGACCCATATCCATCCCAAATCCCAAAAACTCAAGTTGATAGGATAGTGGTACCCGCTCTCTTATAAATTAGATTTCAGTTCATCAAATCTCCAATGTGAGATTTATATATCTCGACACTCGCCTTCACATGACAACGTGTTCTTACTTGACACGTGCCCTTAAACACCCGCTGTCAATAACTGACCTTGAGTAAGGCATTTCACTTCCGGTCTCAAGTGAGGGGGGACAACTACCAGGAGGCGGCCTTCTCTACTGTCCTCAGGCTAACAACTAGCCTAGAGTAGGGTATTTTTCTTCCAGTCTTAGGCTTATGGGCCACGAGCACTACAGTCTGGCCTGGCGTGGTGTGAGTTCAAGATCATCCTGTTCTGATACCATGTGAAATTTCCACCCGGCCACAAGAGGTTGAGCCCGTGTCCATCTCAAAGTTCAAGCTGAAAGGATGAGGGTATCCGCTCTCTTATAAACCAAATTTCAATTCATTAATTCTCCAATGTGAGATTTATATATCTTAACAAAATAGACAGAGGAAAATGATTATGCATGCATATGATGAAAGAATTTTTCGTATGGAGTAGAGTGCATTAATAGTTTAGGACTCGAATTTGTCACAAGCTAACACTTGAGGACTTCAATAATTTTTTTTACACAATCTCTTCCTCCAATTCTCATTGCATCTAACACGTAATTCTGTCGTCTCCTTGCCATTGACAGAAAGATGATATGGCAGCCAACTGGATAAATGAATGGTAATTTTGCTGATGTGGTATTGCCATGTCAGTAAAATAAAAAATGCAATAATATTTTAGTTCTTGAATATTTAACTTTCTAACACTTATGGACATAAAAGATTGTTACTCCAACTAAAGTTCATAGATTTACATTTCATCTAAAATTTTGATCCAGTCTTTAATTTTTCTTAATGAAAACAAATATGAATGCCAATGTTGTGCTAGCTGCTTCAGATTCTATGTTGTTCTAACACAAGTGTATGTGTGGCACGAAATGTTCTGTTTGCTACTTGATTTCTTGAAACATTCATGTTGGAGATAATTTATTCTCTATCTCATGAAATTTATATTAAAACATATTCAAAAAAGCACCATATACAATTAAGGTGTGTTACAAAAATGGGACAAAAGGCAAATAACTAATAAAGAAGAAAGAAAGAACACATAGATTTATATGGAAAACTCTTGACGGAAAAAATCACAGTTAGAGGAGAAGCAAAACCACTATACCTGAAAAATTGTTACAAGGTGTGGATATAGTAATAGTAACTCGAATGAAAAAACCCTAAGATCTCCAATTATATAATATGAAAAATTAACAAGGAGGTTAATATTTCTTATATTAGTTAGCTAGTCAGGATATTTGGTATTATGACATGCTATTCAGATATCAAACCATTAATGCAGATAGCTATTTACACATAATTAGTCTCAATTATTTATTGGTTTTGATAGTGACTTGTACATCTACCGTTGTGGATAGAATTTTCAGCCATGTAACCAAATCATGCATGATATGAATTTGTGCAACTCTTCGTTCTTTAAGAATCAAATTTTATTTAATTTTAATAGGTTGAGTAGGAACTTATAAAGAGAAAGTTAAGGATTAGAAGAACAACTTGAGGAAGTTACCACTAAGGGCGGTTGTCTAGTGGTTTAAGGCTCACTCTCATGCAGTTTGGTGAGATCGATGTCACGTGTTCAAATCTCCTCCAAGCAATATTGCTAGAAGAGGCTCTCGAGCTTGTGCCTTGATGATCACCGACTTCTTAAACTATACTAGGTTTTAGCGGTACTACATTGACAGGGCCAATATTAGTAGTAATTGTTCAGTTTGTCCAATATTTTCATAGTTGAATACGAAAGATTAAACATTATGTAGCGAGTACTGGCTAGGTCGCAACTATCTCTACTCTCCTTTTGTTCATCAAAGAATAACTTGAGGAAGTTGTAATCCATAAAATAGATAATTTGATTAGTTATTAATGTTTTTGATTTGTTACTTGATATCTTATTTGAATTTCATTCAATTAATTTCCATTTTCTGAATATGTGAAACTGCATTAAGAAAAATTGAAAATTTATATTGGAATCAAAATTTTTCAAAATTTTAGATTAAGAAAAATTGAAAATTGAATCAAAATTTTAGATGAAATGAGAATTTATGAACTTTAGCAGTAGTAAAAAATTTTTATGATCTCAAGTATTAGAAAGTTAAATATTCAGGGACTAAAGTGTTATTGTATTTTTTTATTAAACTGACATAGCAATGCCGCATCAGCAAAATCATTATTCATTTGCCCTAGCTGGCTGCCACATCAGCTTTCCAGTAACAGCACAGAGGCAGTGGACTTGTGTGTTAGATGGAATGGAAATTGAGGGACGGAGTTGTGGAAAAAATTATTGAGGTCCTCAAGTTTGGGTCACGATAAATTGAAGTCCTTAAATGTTAGTCTACTCTTTGGAATATACATATTCGAAGAATTGTGTATGAGAGTAATCTAGCTCGTGTAAAAATTACCACAAGGATTGTCGGACATTTTATATATAGTCTATGTAATTTGTTTAAACCACAAGAAGGTTGAAAGGAAAAAGAGAAATGGATGTTGAGGAGATAATTGCATGTTTCTTTCATATTGTTTCTCATGTTAAAAATAAAGTACTACAGAGGCAAGTTGCGAGCTCTGGTAAAACAATTAGAAGGCATTTTAGGTATGTCATCATACACTGCAATTTTAAGATGTCAAGGAATCCTACAAAAACAACCAGAACCTGTTGCAAAAAATTGCATGAACATTAAATAAAAGTTGTTCTAGGTACCATTTGTTTAATGTATTTTTCATTCATTGAGAAAATCACAAAGTTTAAGCCAAAAATTGATCAAATTAACTTCTATATTTTTTTTATTTACAATTGTCTAAAGGCATTAGCTGGGACATATATCAAAGTTAATGTATTAGAATCGGATAGGCCACTGTATAGTTACCATAAAGAACGAAATCATGACCATCGTTTTAGGAGTGTGTTCTCAGGATTTGTGATTTATACACATCATTCTGGGTTGGGAACATTTTACTGCTAATTCTAGATTACTACGTGATGCAATATCCAGGAGAAACATATCAATAAAAATTCCAAAAGGTTATAAGACTAATGATATTATTATAATTATTAATAAGATAGTACATATAAAGTAAGCAAACTATTATTATATCTTTGATTATATAGGCTATTACTATATTTGCGATGTTGTATTTCCAAATGGATAGGGCTTTCTTACCCTATGTAGATGATAGAGGTATCACTTGAATGGTTGAAGACAAGCTAGTTTGACAAGTCCAACACAAGATGTGTTCAACTAGATGAACTTGAGGCGATGTCCACTATCTATTATGCATAACTACTAAAAGTTTTGCCTACAAGCCAATGGAAGGGAAGTTTCACATGCCTCCTATCCGGTAATTGATGAGGGGGCTTATCCTTGGAGCCCTAGGATCAAACCAAAAGAAAAGTGTTTCGCCTTGCTCTCATGTACATGTTATAAAGGGCCTGGCCATCACTCTAAACTTTAGGAGCTTTCTCCAGATCCAAGTAGAGTTACCTGTGGGATGAATAGAACATAACCTGCGTTTTATAATCAGGTAGTCCGAAGCCCAGACTACCTAGAAAGAGCCTGATTATTTGAGTAAAAGCCATAAGTTTTTCATACAACAAGCAATGGTCCAAATTTTTAGATTCTTAATACCCAAGCCTCTTTCCTTCTTCGGCATGCATATACTTGTCCATGCTACCTTTTCACTTCTAGTTCTTGATGAATCTCCCTTCCAAAGAAATGAGCAACAAATTTGCTCAGCATTCTTTAGGATGACCTTAAGAAGCATGAAGTGTTTGCACTAGAAGTTTGTCATGGCTGAGAGGACAAAATAAATCAATTGAACTCTCCTAGCATAGGATAGTTATCTTGAAGTCTAAATGTTGACTCATGCAGTAATTTTGTCAATGAGTGTGTAGCAGTCTCTAGGTGAGAGTTTGGAAGAGAGTAGTGGAACCCCGAGGCATCTCCTTAGCAATTGAGAATGATGGAATCCAGTTTTTTTTTTTTAGCATATGCTCAATGGTTCCTTGGGAGAGTCCTGCACTAAAGAATCTATGTTTTCCTCATTGAGCTTTACTTCTGATGACAGGTAGAGCTTTAACCCTCATTGTTACCATTCTACATTACTAATTCATAATTGAGTTGTGAATTCGTATTTTTCTATTTTTTGGGGATGTTGATATATATATTAACTTTTAAGCAATAATATTTCACATTTATAAGAGAGAGGAGGATACAAGCTAGCATGGAATTCACAAACCGACCTATTTGTCCCAAACATTCACGTTGGCACTCACAAGTCATACAAAATCATGGCCTAAAACAGCCCCTTTCCTCGTAAAGGTAATGTCCGAGAGCAACTTCATGTACGATCGCATTGCAGCGCCCATAGCCTTCACGGGTCCATCATGCCCCTTAATTTAAGTGAAGCCATCTTTGCATGCAAGCATACATGATGTCGACAGTGAAAGGTGGTTGGAGTTACATAAGCTATTATCACCCTAAGCTAGCATCAGAAAAAAGGGCACGTGGCTCATACTAATTGCGAAAAGAGACAGATACTAGTTGTGCGGCGTAGCGAGTGGCAAAATGATCGAAGGTAAATGTTGATGCTACTTTAGATTCGGAATCTACACATTTCATTAGTACAATGGCTTGTCTAAGATCATTGAGATGTTGTCGGATAAATGTTTATGATGCATATGGTAGGCGGGACATATCGGTTTGCATTGTTTTGTAGACCCTTATCATGTATTTGAGGGTGGCATGATCTGGGTTGGGATGGGACTTAACTCTACACGGTTACAATTAGAATAAATATAATTGTTTTTATATGTATTTTAGAGAAAACATAATGAAAATCTTATGTGTTTTAAACCTTTCCACATTGCCCCCTATATGTTTTGAGATGACTAAATCAATCATATATATGTTCTTCTCTTTTCCAAATTCAAGTTCATTCTTCGATGCCATTATATTTTCATACTAAAGTGTTTAAGATAAGCTAAAAATTATTTAGAAAAAAGAAAGAAGAAGAGGAGAATAGGGGAGGAGGCTTAATGGATGGGGCCACCTGCCAACCACTCCCTGGGTAGGGTCACCGGAGATATCTCATATTGTAAAATTATTTGAAATAAATTTTACATTTGCAGTAGATAAAAAAATTAATCGATCACATGAAATGTGAACTACACGTTTTGTCAATATTCACTCTCTAGGAATTTAAGAAGAACTAACCATAAGAAAACTAGCATTTTCCGATGGAAGAAGTCAATGGCAATCCGATGATAATCTGTCGGGAAATAGAATTCTCACAGACTATTCCGATAATGGCAGTCCATCGAGTTTTTGCTTGTTGGGAATTGAATTGGACGTATCTCCGATGGACATCCATTGGTAATGGCAACGGATTGCTGATGGAATATTCATGGGATAATTGTGTCAATTATCGATGGATTATCAATGGTCTATCCATCGATAATCCATATGTAATTAATGATAGAATACCAATTGACGTTAATTACAAATGGAATCTTTTTCGACAAATTTTCGATGGCTTATCAGTCAGTAAACTACAAAGGCTTCTCCAACGGATGTTTGTTGGTGATCCTTTGGCTTTTAACATTTAAAATCATTTAAATCTTTTATAATTATTTATATGTTAGATTTATCAATCGATTAAGTTATAAATTCATCAATAGAAAAGACAAAGTGCCATTAATAAATAATATTCAAATAATTTAAAAAAGTAAAATTTATTAATTAAAAATATTTATAATATTTTTCCAAGAAAATTGAAAATATTAAAAAAATATTAAGAGCCTAATTTTTCTATTGTTGGCGTCCTCCTCCTCCCCGTCGTCGTTGTCATCATCATCATTATGATCCTATTGCTATCAAGTTGGAGGATAAGGGGCAATATGATTGGATTTCTCTAAACATTTATCCAATTTCACGTTTGTCAAGATTTCCATCCTATCCAACCTCTAGTATATATGTGATTGTAAGTTCACTAGCATCAGATGCACACGAGTACGCATCTCCTTTATTTGTGCCTCTCATGCCTTGGAGAATCCGATATTGTCTCGGGGCGATTAGGAGACATCAGATTCAATAAAGCACCTGAGGCTGTAAATGCGTCCCTTCTTCCTCCATCGACATCCTCCTTCCAAATCTGGAGCATCTCATCCAGAGGGGTTGTGGAGTGTTGCTAGCAATGCTCTCTTGACGAGGCGAACTCTCACAGCTTTTTAGAGATGACATCCTACAGTAGGTCATGGTTAATTAAGATTATTTAATCAATTATTTTAAATTTAGTTAATCAATTGCCAATCATCAAAAAAACAATTTAGCTAATCTATTGAGAATTCACTTACTTGAACCATCTCTGCCCGTGGTTCTAGCCACTTATTCTTATTGGTTGAGAACCTCGTGCAATGATAATGCTCAAAGATGGTCAGTTCACTACCTAACTCTTTCTCATGGCATGAGAGCAATAATTATTTATAAATGTAAATTAATTATTAAATGAAATTTAAAAATTATTAAAAAGTTAAGAATTGATCGTGGATGCAAATATTTATGTAAACAGTTTAAAATATTTGTGCTGAAAAAAGTATGGATCACCAATTAACTATTCTGGAAGCTCTGTAACAAAATAATATTGCAAATCGACAAAATAGAACTTTACTAGAAATAGTCCAATCTATGATGGCTGACACAGATCTCCTAATTCGTATTGGGGGAATGCATTGACGAGTATTTCCTCTATACTTTTAATAGAGCATGATCTAAATTAGTAATCACTACTCCATATGAGCCATGACCGGGCCGCAAACTTGATTATGTAACTTACAATCTCGAGATATGCAGCTTATGTTTACAATTCTTCCCACAAATTTGGAAAATTGGTGTTGAGATGGAAGAATTATATGTCTCGAAGGTACTTAAACATTCTAAAGGATATATTCTAGTAAGTGCAAATGAGGATGGTGGTGTTACTAAGTTGGAATCACAGGATTGAACATTCTTAGAGAATAAATTCTCAAAAAAGCACGGGATTAATTAAAAAAATAATTTGCTTTGTGTAACAAAAGATTATGATGCAATTGAAGTATAAGATGTACCTACAACTACAGAATCTAGTGAGAGGGATGTTTCTCCAAGGGATATACTACCACAAAATCAACCATTGGTAGAGATAATTACAAGCATACATTGATGTTGTTTCGAGATACAAGGTTAGCTTTTATGATTGGAGTGACAAAAATGAGCCTGAAACAATATCCAAGGCTCTCTCATCCCCTAATTGGAAAGAATCAGTGAAAGCATTAGAAGAGAAAATTAAGTCCATGAGACTTAATCAAGTTTGGGATTTGGTTGATCTTTTGCCAAGATACAAGGCCATTGTGAAGAATTTGATTCTCAAAAATAAGTGAAAATCTAATAGGACTACAGAAAGATATAAGGCAAACATCATAGCTAAGGGTTATACCCGACAAAAGGGCATAGATTATGTGGAAACCTTTTATTTGATAATGAGGTTTGCCTTGATTTGATTGATCCTGGCATTGATGGTTGCAACCCAATGGATGCCAAGATAAATTTTCTCAATGAAGAACTGGATATGGAAATATTTATACAAGCAACAGGTTTAGTTGCCAAAGGGAGTGAGTACAATGTGTGCAAGCTCAAGAGGTCCATTTATGGGCTCAAATAGCCATCCAAACAGTGGTATTTGAGATTTCATCAGGTCGTAACCTCTTATGGCTTTATAATGAAGGAAGACGACCATTGTGTGTATGTCAAACATTTTAAGACTAGCATCTTGAAGTCCAAATGTTGACTCATGTAGTAATTTTATCAATGAGTGTACAACAATTTCTAGGTGAGAGTTTGGAAGAGAGTGGTGGAACCCCAAGGTATCTCATTGGCAATTGAGAATAATGGAATCCAGTTTTTTTTTCTCCATTTGCTCAATGGTTTCTTGGGAGAGTCCCGCACTCAAGAATTCTATGTTTTCCTCGTTGAGCTTTAATCTTGACGACAAGTAGAAATGATTTAAAACTTGTTCTACAGCAGCAAAAGAATGTGCAGACCCATCAGTGAAAATAAGAATATCATCTACGAATCCAAGATGAGTAATATTTAGTCACCAAGGGTGAAATTCAAATCTTTTATCCTTGACAACAACAGTTAGAAGTTGATATAGCACCTCAATCACTAACACAAACAAATAACAAGACAGAGTGTCGCCTTACCCCGACCAACCTTTTTCTCCTCTAAAGTATCTTGTAAGGGACCCATTGAATATGACAGAATAACAAGATTTGTTATGAATGCTTTGATCCATATTATGAAAACCAAAGGAAATCCTAAGATAGTAAGAACATTGAACATGAAGTTCCAATGCAATGAATCAAAAGCCTTGTGAAGATCCACTGTAATGGCACATCAACTTGAAATCCCTTTCTTATGGCAATCATGTTGTGATAAAAATAGATAACCAAAAAGGCACGCAAGTATACGTATCGCTCAAGTGATATAATAAGTGAGTAAGAGATCGTTCCCACGAGGATCTAGTTCAATCAAACTAAACAATAAACCAAACAATTAAACCAAGCTAGGCAATTCAAAATTGGATGAGAAATTCAAAGAAAAACAAGTAAAATAAATTGAAAGTAATTGGAAGAGATTTATCAATTTTAATGGACCTAGGGCTCACAACTTCCCTCAAATCTACTTCTAAATCCAATCCCAATCTCTATATGCAATCAATTACGGTATTACTATCCTAGGGTTTTATGTCTTCTTGCCTAGCTCTCCGTTTAACAAGAACGTGTTTCTAGGACGATACTAATCACTCTATCTCTAGGCAATTAATATTAAGAAACCCATTGAGTTCGAACCCTAATTTGGATACCTAGGGTGATCAGATAATCTCTCGATGCTTCTCACAAATAATCCCGACCTCTCAGCGTGAATTATCCTAAGTTATACTATCTCCGGCGTGATTTCAACTCCCTCTCTCGAGTTTGTCAATCTCTCCTATTCGATCTAATTGGTGGCCAGTCAATCAAAAAGCTTTAAGTTCGAGAACAGTATAAGTAACATGGTTGTAATTAATCACATATAAGAGAAAGGGAATAACTTAGAAAATAGAAAAGAGTTCCATTGCTTGCCCTAGGAATAAGAGAATTAGTTCATGATGGAATTGAAAACAACTACGAAGAAGAAGTTGGAATACACAGTGAATCAATAGAAAAGAAAAGGGAAAGAGAAAACTCTAGGTATGCCGATGCCGATCTCTCGAGCCTCGAGCCGTCTTGAAGTGCTCCCTTCCTTCCTCTTGATCACGAGCTTCTCTTGATCTTCAAAGTTGCAAAAGAATTCTGGAACTGAATGTTGGATGGATCTCCCCCTGGTCATCTTGCTTGCTAGTCTATTTATAAGGATTGGAGAATATTTGAAAATATCTTTACAATATATTGTAGCCTTCTTCATATCTTACAAGATTCTCTCTTTCCTGGCTGAGTTGAATCGCAATCTTTTTATCCCCCAAATATTTCTAATTCAGCCTAGAAGTATTATGTGTAATATTTGGGTTGACTAATTTCGATTCGGCAATTAATCTCCAGAGTTCGCTGCTGAGCTGCCTGGGATCGGGGTCATGTGCTACGATCCTTCTTCACTAGCTTCATTTGTGCTGCGATCCTATGTCACCCTACTGTTCTGGTCTTCTATTCAGCTTCTGTCTTTGGTCAAGATTCATCTTCGAGGCTCAGTTGATCTTCCAATATGTATCTACATCGCAAATTACCTCACGAATATCAACATTCTTAAAATAAACCCGACTTTAACAATGCCAACTCCGTTATGTTCAACAAGGAAAGATTGCATAATTAAGCACATAATTCAAGTCAAACTCTATTATGTTGTTCAAATCTAGGCCTGAAAAACATGCAAATAATAAATCTTTTACACAATTATCACACCCCCAAACCTAGATTCTTACTCGTCCTCGAGTAAGACACTTCCAAATCAAGACACATAAGCAAGCAAGACTCAGCAGAATTTCTCCACTCAATTGGAAAGAGTTAACCCCTTAGAGTTCTCAGGAATGGCTCTTTATTTTCTATCCGATCTTGAATTCAATTGCTTCCTACTTTTGATGTCAAAATTTTCACAAAAATCAGCCTTAGCCCGTGCTGTGTTAGTGCAAACACTCTTACTAAAGGTCAAGCACCCAATTTGAAACTTGGTTGGTCAAGCACACAATCAAGAGACTTAAACAATCACAAAGACATTGCCTTTGACAATTCCGCTCTTTTCTTTCTCACTCTTTTTTTTTCCTTTTTGTGGTGCACGACTCTGGGTGTCATATCCATAATCTAGGCCCGTGTAACGAGGAATCGACCAATGGCTCCCGTCCCAGTTGGTCCAAGGCATTGGGTTTTAAGATACCCTTATGGATCTATCCTCGAGCTTCGACTAATGGACTATCCACCACGAGCACATGTCGGGCCTTATTGCATATGCTTTCACACTAAATGCCGCTCAAGCCCGTACAATGGTGCTTAGAACCTTGGCACATCTTTCAATTAAGCGCACATATGCAATTCTATAAGATTTTTTCTTTGCTAGCTCATGCATAATATTTCTCTTTTTTTTTGTATTTTTTCTCTTTTATTTGCCTTTGGTAGGATATCTAAGTTCTTGTCGTTGCCTACTCTCATGTGAGCCCTAAAACCAAGCTACATCAGAGGCAATTTTAAGCTATCCCTAAAATAAGAGTGCCGTGAAAAGAATGGGGTTTTGACATTATATAATTTTTTTCAAAACACATCTTAAAGCAAGTTGCAATTTCCAATCCAGTCGAGTTTCCAATTTCCAAACCACTAATTATCATCATTGAACAAGGGCTAACCAATTCTTTGTGAGTGGATTCATTCCATGGTGTCATTCATCCAACAAAATGCAAATATATTATGAAATCTATGTAGCTATCTAACAACCTAAATGCATGGAAATTAAACTACATAAATAAAAGTCAGTAATCAGCAATTCAGCAATTCAGCAATGCAGCAATGCAGCAATCAAAAACAAGCAATTTAGCCCAATTCTCATAAGCAATCAACAATTAATTCAAAACAAAGTACCATCTAGCTAAACAACCTCTCCCCTAAACCTAAACTTGACATTGTCCCAATGGAAAGAAAGAGTAGATAAAGGTGAGAACTTGCCCGGTTTTTCTCGAATGCCTCTCTTCTCCTTCCTCCTCGTGTGCTCCATGGGCATCTTCTTTTTCTTCCCGATCTTCTTCTTCAAAGGATGCTACTGTTCTTCTTCAGAAGATGGTGCTAAGGAATAGTGCTCACACTCGCTTGTCGATTTTCTGTAGAGGAGACAAGGGGATTAAGTTACGAAGCCCTAATTCTCTTTAAACAAATTAGTTTTTTTTGAAGGTGGGACTGCGGTCCTGTGCTGCTGTCCTAAGTGGGCAACATTCTATGATGTGGGACTGTCGCTTAGTGCCGCGGTCCTGTGCCGCGATCCAAATTGTTTGTTCGTCTTTTGAGGGAGCTCTTAGTAACTTGTTTTATATCAGGAGGTTTTCATTCCAAAAGTTTAGTGAACTTCTTTGGCACTTTTGAAATTGCAGCCCTTCGCTTCATGTCTTCATGGTGCATTGCACCATGTGGTTGTCCACTATCTTGAACGTCTTCATGCGTATCCTTGGTTCGGGTCTCTTGGAATTCCGGATTAGTGAACCTATCAACAACATCAATAGAGAAGCATTCATGAGGTTGAGACTCCATAGAGCGGAATACTTTCAAAGTCACCTTATTCTTGTCAACCCTCATTGTAAGCTCACCTTTTTCCACATCAATTAATGCACGACCTGTAGCAAGAAAAGGACCTGTAGCAAGAAAAGGTCTACCAAGTATAATTGGGATCTCCCGATCCTCATCAAAATCAAGAACCGCAAAATCAACGAGAAATATAAACTTATCCACTTTAACTAATACATCTTCAATAATGCCACGAGGATAAGCAAAAGATCTATCGGCTAGTTGAAGTGTAACCGATGTTGGCTTTACTTCTCCTAAACCTAGTTCATGATAAACCGAATAGGGCATGAGATTAATACTAGCACCAAGGTCACAAAGAGCCCTACCTTCAAACTTGTCACCAATAGAGCAAGGAATTGTAAAACTACCTGGATCCTTCAATTTGGGTGGCAACTTACATTGCAAAATCGCACTACACTCCTCGGTAAGAGCCACGGACTCATAGTCTCCAAGCTTCCTCTTCTTAGATAGGATCTCCTTCATGAACTTCACATAACTTGGCATCTGTTCAATAGCTTCGGCAAATGGTATATTAATATGCAATTTGCGAAACACATCTAAAAACTTATGGAATTGGTGCTCATTATTTGCCCTTTGTGCTCTTTGTGGATAACGGAGGGGTGGGTACGTCCTTTCCTTCTTTTTTGGCTTTGTTTGGGTTTGCTCAGTATGTTCTGGGTTGTCCTTGTCACTCTGGAAGTCTTCTAATTCTCGAATTTTGGCCCTGTCATGAGGGGTCGCGACTTGGGATCGCGATCCCTCTATTCTGGAATTTGGGGTCGCGGTCAAGGATCGCGATCCCTCCTCTGTTTTTCCATCCTTTGCTTCTGGCTCGTGCTACAACGTGATTACTTTCACTTGTTCATTATGCTTACCTCGAGGGTTGATTTCTATGTCGCTCGGTAGTGCTCCCAAAGGTCGAGAATTGAATGCTCGAGCCAATTGACCAATTTGAGTCTCCATGTTCCGCACCTGTGATTGCAAGGTAACAATTTGATTAGAATTCAGTTGTACAGCAGCATGTGTATCTCGAGAAGATTGCATAAATTTAATGAAAGTGTCTTCTAATCTCGTGAGGCGATCCAAAGTTGAAGGTTCTTGTTTCTGAGTGGATTGGAATCCCGATGGTGGATTGGCCCGATTGTTGTTGTTGGCATAGGAGAAGTTCGGATGATTTCTCCAACCCGGATTGTATGTATTGGAGTAGGGATTGTTCCTCGGGTTGCCTCCAATGTAGTTGGCCGATTCTTGAGTCTCTTGCACCAGTTCCATGTAAGCTAGTCCTTCGGTGGTTCCATAGGTTGGCCTCGCTCCTTGGTTTTTCCATGTTGTTACCTCCTTGAATAAGGCATCCATCTTAGCCGAGAGGGCTATCACGGCATCTACTAAATGTATTCCGACGGTTCCACGTCCCGTTGATCTCTCGGATGGCCATTGATATCCATTACGTGCCATCTTCTCAAGCAATTCATAGGCTTCCTCGGGGTATTTATTCATGATTGAACCACCTGCAGCAGCATCAAGAGAAGAACGAGAAGTTTCTAATAAACCATTATAAAAACTTTGTACCAATGTCCATATCTCAATGCCGTGGTGGGGGCACACTCGTTGTAGCTCCTTGAAACGCTCCCAAGCTTCGTAGAAAGACTCCATGGGCTGTTGTTTGAATGTCATGATGTCATTCTTTAGCTTCATTGTTTTAGACGGTGGGAAGTATTGAGCCAAGAACTTCTCGGTTATTGCCTCCCATGTGTCGAGTGTGCTTGGTGGAAGTGATAGCAGCCATGCCTTAGCCTTGTCCCTCAATGAAAAGGAGAAAAGGGACATCCGGATGTACTCGGTTGACACCCCATTGAAGCGGAAAGTGTCACATATCTCAAGGAACTTCGCTAAATGCACATGAGAATCTTCATTCGGTGCTCCTCCAAAAGAACAAGAAGTTTGAAGCATTTGGATTACCGATGGTTTGATCTCAAAGGTGTGAGCTTGAACCGGTGGTTTGACGATGCTTGATTGATTCAGAAATTGAGGTT
Organism: Lagerstroemia speciosa; assembly: GCA_037672795.1. Classification (NCBI taxonomy): domain Eukaryota; kingdom Viridiplantae; phylum Streptophyta; class Magnoliopsida; order Myrtales; family Lythraceae; genus Lagerstroemia; species Lagerstroemia speciosa. Next base: position 11,170,327 of record CM075295.1, read on the forward strand.
GTGCATGCTCCTTGACGGTCTTCCGACACTGGTTTTGTGGTACTAAGTCACCTCCTTGGCCAGGCTCCGTGGCTTGTCTCCCTTGGGCTGCTCTTTGCTCTCTTCGTCTCCTATGAAAGGTCCTCTCGGGTTCCGGATCGTGCAATAGTGGAGCCGAGTTGTGGCGACAAAGCATACAACTTGAGAAGGTACCTAGTGAAAAGAAATAAAAATAAGTAGAAAAGAGTACCTAGTCGAGGAAAATTGTTTAGTATTAAGGTTAGAAATAATTGAAAACTTGATCCCCGGCAACGGCGCCAAAAACTTGTTGCGATAAAAATAGATAACCAAAAAGGCACGCAAGCATACGTATTGCTCAAGTAATATAATAAGTGAGTAAGAGATTGTTCCCACGAGGATCTAGTTCAATCAAACTAAACAATAAACCAAACAATTAAACCAAGCTAGGCAATTCAAAATTGGATGAGAAATTCAAAGAAAAACAAGTAAAATAAATTGAAAGTAATTGGAAGAGATTTATCAATTTTAATGGACCTGGGCTCACAACTTCCCTCAAATCTACTTCTAAATCCAATCCCAATCTCTATATGCAATCAATTACGGTATTACTATCCTAGGGTTTTATGTCTTCTTGCCTAGCTCTCGGTTTAACAAGAACGTGTTTCTAGGATAATACTAATCACTCTATCTCTAGGCAATTAATATTAAGAAACCCATTGAGTTCGAACCCTAATTTGGATACCTAGGGTGATCAGCTAATCTCTCGATGCTTCTCACAAATAATCCCGACCTCTCGGTGTGAATTATCCTAAGTTATACTATCTCCGGCATGATTTCAACTCCCTCTCTAGAGTTTGTCGATCTCTCCTATTTGATCTAATTGGTGGCCAGTCAATCAGAAAGCTTTAAGTTTGAGAACAGTATAAGTAACGCGGTTGTAATTAATCACATATAAGAGAAAAGGAAGAACTTAGAAAATAGAAAAGAGTTCCATTGCTTGCCCTAGGAATAAGGGAATTAGTTCATGATGGAATTGAAAACAACTGTGAAGAAGAAGTTGGAATACATCGTGAATTAATAGAAAAGAAAACGGAAAGAGAAAACTCTAGGTATGCCGATGCCGATCTCTCGAGCCTCGAGCCGTCTTGAAGTGCTCCCTTCCTTCCTCTTGATCACGAGCTTTTCTTGATCTTCAAAGTTGCAAAAGAATTCTGGAACTGAATGTTGGATGGATCTCCCCCTGGTCATCTTGCTTGCTGGTCTATTTATAAGGATTGGAGAATATTTGAAAATATCTTTACAATATATTGTAGCCTTCTTCATATCTTGCAAGATTCTCTCTTTCCCGGCTGAGTTGAATCGCAATCTTTTTATCCCCAAATATTTCTAATTCAGCCTAGAAATATTCTGTGTAATATTTGGGTTGACTGATTTCGATTCGGCAATTAATCTCCAGAGTTCGCTGCTGAGCTGCCTGGGATCGCGGTCCTGTGCAGCAATCCTTCTTCACTGGCTTCATTGGTGCCACGATCCTGTGTCGCCCTACTGTTCTGCGCTTCTATTCAGCTTCTGTCTTTAGTCAAGATTCATCTTCGAGGCTCGGTTGATCTTCCAATATGTATCTACATCACAAATTACCTCACGAGTATCAACATTCTTAAAATAAACCCGACTTTTAACAATGCCAACTCCGTTATGTTCAACAAGGAAAGATTGCATAATTAAGCACATAAATCAAGTCAAACTCTATTATCTTGTTCAAATCCAGGCCTGAAAAGCATGCAAATAATAAATCTTTTACACAATTATCAAATCACGCACAAGCTCTTGGGCAATGGTTGTAAAATTCACCTGTCTTGGAAGATTGCATGTGACTGAGAAGTGTTTGATAGCCTGTACTATAACTGGACCGATTATACTTGAGGTTTCTTTAAAGAAATGGGAATTGAAACCATTGAGACCTTGCGCTTTGTTACTGTTCAGGATGAAGAGAGCATACTTGATTTCAAGTGATGTGATTTCAACAGATAGAGATTCTAGTTGGAATTCAGATAATCTTGCTTCAAAGATCTGTAAGAGTTCCTCCAAGAAAGAATGCACCAAGTTGTCTTTACTCTCTAAAAAGCCTTTGAAAGTAGTGCACTGCCTCTTCGTCTCTTGAATCTTTTCCAAACAATGGTCCCTGTCATTTACTAGTAAACTGATTTTCTTTTTCTTGATTCCCTTGATTTTACTGCTCTGGGGAAGAAGCTAGTATTTTAATCACCAAGTTATAGCAACTGGATTGTAGACTTTTGTCTCTTAGTCTCTTGTTTCTATAACAGCTTATAGAGTCTGCCTCTAGGCTCTGATTCTTGTCACTGCAAAGAAATTTCACTGTCCATTTATAAGAGGTGGGTTTGCAAGTCAGTGACCTTGCTCCTTAGATTGTTGATTTCATTATTTTCTTCCCTATCTCTGTTTGTAGAGCTTCTCAATTCTTTCTCGATATCTTTAAGAAGTGAGCACAATGCTCTCATAAGATGCTCCTCCCTTGAATTTGAACATATCCTTTGAACTTAGGGGAGGAACTCTTCTTGCTTGCTCCATTGGTTGTAGAATCAAAATCGATGAAGGCCTAAATTCTCAAGTGGTCAGATCTTTAGGAGGATAGGACAGTGGTACCAAAACATCAATTTTATTCTGTTTCACATGACGCTTAACTGTGTCATGCTTTACAGGTCATTATAACATCTAATATCCCAGCATAAAAGTCTCGTGGGGCAGCAGCATGGATTGCTTACCTATGTGCTTGCTTTTATTTTCCCTCCCTTTCTTGATTCTTTCCTCAACTACTCTTTCACCTACTTTTAAGTTAAGGAACAGACAACATAATAAAGTTAACTTGTGTTGGAAAATAAGGTTATTTGTAGCTAGGAAAGATATGAAAACTCATCACCTGTTTACATAAACACTACAAGAAAACTGCTGAATATTGACAAATAAATCATCAGATAAAATCTGTCAGTATTTCCCATGAATATTACTGATGAAATACAATCCGTCGTTAATCCTGATGGATAATCCATCACAATTATACTGGGAGTTTTCTGACAGATATTCCATCAGATACCTGTCGTAAAAATGCCAACGGACTTACCGATGGATATCCCGTCTGAAAATCCATCAGTATGTCATGACAGGAAGCACGCGGGAGTGTTACCGACGGTAAATTCTATCAGTAATTATCCATCAGTATTTCATGGCAGGGAGCATATGAGAGTTTCGCCAACAGATATTCTGTTGGTATTTGAATTTCATTAGCGGGATTTTTCATGCTTTTTGTTGGCGGATATTCCGTCAGTAATCCATCAGAAATGTGTCCATATATATCCCGTCTCTGGGCCTCTCCTCTCCCATTTTCCTTGACGATTTCTCTCCCGGTTGAGCCGTAGATGAACCTTCCCGAGATTCACATGTCCGTGGCACGACCCATTGAGACCCAGCCCCGAGCCTCGGCCCTTGACACTAGAGCCCAACCACTGACCTCCGACAAGCGTAGTAATAGCCACTGAGCCCTAAGTCCCAGCAATGACCACACCGAGCCACAGCCAACCCCATCAAGCCCCACCCCCAATCCACTAATCGAGTGTGCCATGAGCTACCCGAGCCCCAGCCCCAAGCTCAACCAAGCCCTAGCCCTGACCTCCACTGACCCCCAACTAGCTTGACCAATGGCCCCGGCCTCCGAGTCCCACCATGCCATGGCCAACCCCACCAAGTCCCACCCCTGACCCACCGACCGCCCCCCCAAGTCCCAGCCAAACCGATCAAGTGCCCATTATTAACTTAATTGATTGATAAATTTAACATATAAAATACTTATAAAATAAAATATATCAATATTTATAAAAATTTCGCACCAACAAATCATCAAAGGACATTCGTTGGGAAACATTTTGGGGATTACTGATGAAAAAGATGTTGACAATCTATCAGATGTTAAGCTGTTACTAAGCCGTCGGTAGTTCATTATTTCCAACAGATTACCGATGTAACATCTGTTGGAAATCCATCAAAAAATTAGCGATGGCTGTCCATTGGAATTAAATTCCCGATAAGGGAAAAAGCAACGGCATGTATTTCCCGATGAATTTTTGACATATCTGTCCATTGAAAATTGGCAATTTTCTTGCAGTGAAATAGGACTAACTCACAACGAGTTCTCACTTGATAGTTCTGCTTACTGTTAGTGGAGAATCCAAATATTTCCAACCAATCCATTTTGAGTTTCTTTTGTGGGGGATCCTTTGTTGGTAAATCCTTTCCCAATTGAGTTCTTGTTCCTTTTCCATTTTTCCCTGTTCATATCGATTGGTCGCTTGAAACATTTTGCACCCAATTTGCATTATGATACAAAACTGGACTCCTCTCTATAAATCATTCCTTAAAGTATTTATGATTAAGATCCATTCCTTGTACGGGTTATTACAACCTAGAATGAAGAGAAGGAATCTTTCACGAAAACATTAGGAAAAAGGATCTGATTTTTTAACCCTTGTGCATTTGACGCCGCAAGGATTCTCTCACTAGTATCCGTTGTCTGTATTGCTAACAGGTGTAGGGTTTGATCTCCACGTAAATGGGGTTCCGGAGCTCAAATCAACAAAAGCAATATTCTGCTTGCTCTTATGATTCATTGATTCTTCTTGTTCATGTGATTATTATACCAGATGCGAAGTAGAATCAGATTCATCACTCGACCGCCTCCATGCTGTAGCATGCTGTAAGCCACTCACTCTTTCGATATCCCTATGCACCCCTCAGTTGTGTTGATTGCTCCATCTCTCTCTCCTCTCTCTTTGGACGGTTTGAACTTTGAAGTGTTCCATATGGTAAGAAATGTCTACTTAGATCTCTCCAAGTCCCCTTGCTCTCCCTCTAAGCTTTTAAGTTCTTCATGTCCTGCTACATTTCTCGAAAACCAAGTTACATCAAGATAGTACCAGGGTTGTAAACTTTTCACTTGAGCTTACAGGAGTCTTGTACCCGTTTCCACAAAAAATCCTACATTGTTAGGTAATGATATTCAATTCTCTTATAAACTCCAATTTCATTATCAGCCCAATCGATATGAGATTTTACTCTCAACACTCTCTCTCATGTGACAATGTGTTCCCACTCGACACATGCCTTTGAACACTCACCCTCAACAACTAACCGCGAGCCCTCAACAACTAACCATAAGCCAAGTATTTTTTCTTTTGGTCTCAGGCTTAACAAGCAACAAATTCTACAGTCAAGCTTGATGCGTACAAGTTCATGATTGTCTCTCTAATACAATATAAAATTTTCACCTTAGTCTACTAGAGTTTTAGGCCCATTTCTAAGCTATTACATGATGACATCCGATTCTCTCATAGACCCAGTTTTTTCTTCAATCTAGCCTAAGTTGAATTTAACTCTCAACAGGAGTGATATTCTAACGTGGAGGGTTTTCTCATTCCGTAGTGCTTAGACCTTAAAGGATAGACTCGTATAATTATAGAATGTAATCACATGTTTCTATATTATGTACAAATGAATATCCTGTTACCATGTTTATATTACAACATATTCATATTAAAAGAGATACACTCACCACTGCAATGGTGTGGTGAATTCTGCAATACCCCAAACTCTTTCATGGTATCAGAGCCGTGAAGAGAAAACTCTCGTTCGAATCCTTTGACAGTTTCCAGGCATCATCATCCTAGGTCACCTCTACTCTTCTCTGTTTGCTTTTGTTCCGTCCTTGCCTCTACCTCTGTCCTTCTGTTTTTTTTTTCTTGCTTCGTCCTTGTCTGCTTACCACAGTTTCATGGCTACCACCACTACATAGCCTTCCACACAGCCTGCCTTCTATCCCCATGAAATTAGATGGTACGAATTAATATTTATGGAAGAGCATCATGATGTCTCTTCTCCAGTCCTACAATCTACTTGAATATGCCGAAGGTGAGAAAATTGCGCCTCCTGCAACCATCATTGAAAAGCAAGGAACTGCCACAATCGACACACCAAATCCAGAATTTCTGCAGTGGCGTACCTACGATCAATTTTGCCTTACCTGCATATATCTCACGGTCTCTCCCGATATCGGTCTTCAACTTGTTGGCCTCCGAACAGCTGCTGAGGTGTGGTCCAAACTTCAGAATCTATATGACTCACAAACATATGCACAGTGTGAGTTTCTGGAGCAACAATGGCGGGATATGACCAAAGGAGAGCATGCAATGACTGATTACCTGAAGGATGTGATTGATCTTGCCACACGCTTTGCCCAAGCAGGACAACCGAAGCAGACCACTGAAGTCAACGATCGTATCGTTGCCAGACTAGGAGAAGACTGGGAACCCTTGATTCTGTCACTTGCTCCGACACTCGGAACGATGTCCATTGATGATCTCTCAGCACTCCTCCTCAATCAAGAAGCTCACCGTGCATATCGCCGATCATGGACAGCGCCCCCCCACCCCCGCGCCCCCCCCCCCCCCCCCCCCCCTCTGGCCTTGGTGGTTCCCTTCCTACTGCCAACATCGCGTATGGAGGATGAACACAGCATGGGCATCAAAATGGTCGGAGCCGAGGTTTTGGTCGTCGGGGCAGAGGATGACATGCTTCCTTCTCGAGTTCTTTTAGCCCTAATTTTTCTCAAGAGCATGGAGGAAGACGCAGCCTCGCGGGTCTCCTTTCTCTCCAGCCCATTCTGGCCTGGGCTACACGGGCTACATGACTCCTCATAGCACAGGGGCTTCATGTCCAACAAGTGGGCCTTCTCCCTTCAGCCCAGCCCATGGACATCCTCAGCCCGATCTCTTGCCCTTGCCTACTTCGCCTGGGAGCTTTGGGCCGCGATCCATCAACTGGGCCCAGGGGCCGAATCCTCAGATTTCCTATCAATTATGTGCTCAACTGGGACACGTGGCTACTTTCTGTCCCTCTCTTCCTCAAAATTTTAAACTTCCTCAGGCTAATATTTTATATGATCGAAATTCCAACAATCACAATCTTGACTGGTGTGTGGACTCGGGCGCTACTCATCACGCCACTGCTGACTTGTCTAATCTGTCCATTCATGAGACTCATTTACACCTGGATCAGCTGATGGTCGGTGATGGATCAAGTTTACCTATTGTTTCTTCCAGTTCCTCCATTCTTTCCACTCCTACTCATAATTTCAAATTAAATTGTATCCTTTGTGCTCCGCATATATCTATGAATTTGCTTTCCGTGCCACAATTTACAAAGGATAATGCTTGCTTTTTTGAGTTTCATCCCACCTTCTTCGTTGTGAAGGACTTACACACTTGTCAGGAGCTGACCCGGGGACCTCTTAAAGACGGCCTCTATTGCCTGCAGTCGGATCACAGTCATGCGCCTTCCTCTCATGCTCTCCTCACCACTTCTACATCAAGGACGCTATGGCACCAACGTCTTGGTCATCCCGCCTTCCCTATTGTTAGACGAGTCGTGTCTTTATCATCTGGCAAATTAATAATTGATCATGAGTCTCATGTTTGTTCTTCTTGTCAACTGGGCAAACTATCTCAATTTCTGTTTCCTCCCACATTGAATAAAAGTTCATCTCCTTTGGAATTAATTCATACTGACATATGGGGTTCGGCACCAGTTCTCTCTTATACCGGTCATTCCTATTATATTCACTTTCTTGATGATTTCAGTAAATTCTGTTGGTTCTTTATTATGAAAAAGAGAGCTGATGCCCTTAAAATTTTTTGTGCCTTTCGGTTACAAGTGAAAAATCTGTTTGATCGGAAAATTAAGGCTCTCCAGTCTGATGGTGCAGGGAATTTCTTTCTTTCAAATTTCAGCACGAGTTGCAAAATCATGGCATCGTTCATCGGATCTCGTGTCCACACACACCTCAGCAAAATGGGTCCACTGAACGCAAGCATCGTCATATAGTAGATATGGGCCTCACACTTCTTGCTTATGCGCACCTTCCCCATAAGTTCTGGGATTTCGCCTTTGAACGGCCGTTTATCTCATTAATCGCTAACCCACTTGTTCTCTCTCTTTTCTGTCCCCTTATCAGGTCTTACATGGCTCTTCTCCTACCTACAGCCTTCTTTGTGTTTTCGGTTGTCGTTGTTATACCTACTTATGCCCCTATAACAATCATAAACTCCAGTTCCGTTTTCGTCCTTGTTTGTTTCTTGGCTATCCGCCAAATTACCTTGGTTATAGGTGTCTTGATCTTCAAACTGGCCGACTATTCATCGCTCGCACTGTCACCTTTGACGAGCAGTAGTTTCCTTATCTCTCCATGCGAACTACTTCCACTACAGCTAGAGGTCTCTTTGAGGAGTTCCCGGTTCGCCCTCCTAAAGGTTCTTCTCTTTCCCTCCCTACCACCTCTTTACCTCTTCCTTCCTCTTTATCTGATCCGCCATTACCATCAGTTAGTCCGCTCTCTAGTACAGATACCACATCTGTTCAAGATCCTCGATCTTCCCCTGTGCCTGCTGGGGATACCGACGGTCCACCACAGCGAACCCATTAGATGGTTACCAGGGCTCAGGATGGGTCACTACCACCTCGTCACTTCTCTATAAGCCGACATCCCACGGCTTTCCTTGTCTCTCCAGCTGCCCAAGAACCTCGTACCTTTTCCAAAGCGATGAAGGACTCTTAATGGATTGTAGCCATGAACGATGAATATACGACTCTTCTGCGCAATCATACCTGGGAACTTGTGCCACCCCCCCAGGATTGAAAAATTGTTGGCTGCAAATGGGTGTATAAGGTCAAACAAAAACCGGATGGATCTGTTGACTGTTTTAAAGCCTGGCTTGTGGCCCAGAGATATACTCAGCAGGAGGGAGTCGACTACGATGCCACATTCAATTCGGTTGTTAAGCCAGTTACAATCTGTACGGTACTCTCTATTGCCCTTTCCCTACAGTGGCCTATTCGTCAACTTGACATCGGCAATGCTTTTCTTCATGGGCATTTGGATGAGGAGGTCTACATGCTCCAGCCTCCTGGCTTTGTTGATTCTCAGTGACCCGACTATGTCTGCCGACTTCGCCGCTCTTTCTATGGCCTCAAACAAGCACCTCGAGCATGGTTTTTACGACTTAGTTCCTTTCTTCTCTCTCTTGGTTTTATTGGCTCTGCTGCAGATACATCTCTATTCATCCTGCGCAGACCCAACTATGTTGTCTTTCTCTTGGTATATGTGGATGATATTATTCTTACAGGCTCTCCAAATGCGCCCTTTGATTCTTTGCTGCTGTCTCTGTGCGGGGAATTCTCTATGAAAGATCTGGGGTCTCTGCACTTCTTCCTCGGCATCGAAGTCAGTTCCACCACTGATGGCCTTCTTCTGACACAGTCGACGTATATTCATTCCATTCTTCAGCAGCACGATATGTTGGACTGCAAACCCGCTTCTACTTCGGTTTCAGCCGGTTCTCGCTTATCTGTTCTGATGGTGACCCACTTCCTGATCCAACTCCTTATCGCCAAGCCGTTGGTTCCCTTCAATATCTCACGCTTACCCGACTTGATATCTCATATGCCGTTCAGCATGTCTACCAGTTCCTGCATCGGCCTACTACTACTCATTGGACCGCCGTCAAACGGATTCTTCGGTACTTAAAAGGCACCATCACCTCAGGTCTGCAACTTCGGAAGGATCGCAACTTTGTTCTTCATGGTTTCTTTGATGCCGATTGGGCAGGTAATCCTGATGATCGGCGTTCCGTTAGTGGTTTTGCAGTTTTTCTTGGCTCCAATTTGCTCTCTTGGAGTTCCAAGAAGCAGCGCACCGTTGCCAGGTCTAGCAATGAGTCTGAATATAAGAGTTTAGCCAATGCCACGGCTGAACTGATCTGGCTTCAATCATTGCTCTCTGAGCTCGGGGTTTGATTGCGTCATCCACCAACACTTTGGTGTGACAACTCCTCTGCAATTTATTTGACAGCAAACCCGATTTTTCACGCCCGAACCAAGCATATCGAGATTGATTATCACTTCGTTCGTGAGCGTGTCACTCGTAAGCAGCTTCATGTCTGCTTCATTGGTACAAATGATCAAGCTGCGGATATTCTGACCAAGGGACTCTCTACTACCCGTTTTCAGTGTCTACGGTCCAAGCTCAATGTTCGTGACCTCCCGTTGTGCTTGCGGGGGAGTAAAGGATAGACTCGTATAATTACAGAATGTAATCACATGTTTCTATATTATGTACAAATGAATATCCTGTTACCATGTTTATATTACAACATATTCATATTAATAGAGATACACTCACCACTGCAATGGTGTGGTGAATTCTGCAATACCCCAAACTCTTTCAGACCTGATCATTAGCTTGTCTATAATTTTTCGCGGTGAGAAGCTGGAAGGCGGGAGCGGTAAGGGGAAGAGCATGTGGTGCTAGCTGGGACGATGGATAATGGAATAGGGGAAATCTTCATCGTTATGGGCATTGCATAGATTCAATCCGCGTGGTTTTATGACCAGAAAGGCAAGCCAGTGAAAGGCGAGAAGCACGGAGGCTCAGGAGGCAGCAGCGCTAGTAACCTTTTCCCCTCTCAGCACATGAGACTTGAATATGTACTCTTAAGATAGCACAGATACAGATTTTTATTTCACGTAAAACGGTAATTCCCAGATGAGTACCTGGTGAGTGTAAGCGGCCATTACTGTCCCATGGTGCATGGGGCAGCCCAATCATCAGATCTCTCTACTTCAGGAGCAATAAGAGAAGTTTCGGACCTTTCGGATTTGAAGAAGGTACCCCATTTCATTTCCCAGTAGAGGGCAGTCGCATCATCAGATTCAAGGGCCAAAGTGGCTGATATTTGGATGCTATCGGATTTCACATATCACGAGTCCCTTCTGCGAAGCTCCTTCAGAGGTGAACAAGACATTAAAGAGACTCGCCAGCATAGCTCCCAAGGCAACTTCGCCAAGAGACACCTAAAAGCCCAGACCATGAATGTTCCAACAATTAAGCCCATGTTCCCATGTTTTACAAGTTCTAAAGCTGTTAGATTTCCAATAAACCATGTATCCTGTTTACTCGAGTAGTAAATAGCCAGCCCTCTCTCACTTATTATTTTTGAATGGGATAAGTAATCTACCACATATTATGGAAGGATAGAATGCTCAACTATACAAGCTCTCTCAGCTATCCACAAAAGAGTTTACTAGATCCCTCAAAGTACAGATACCATGAGATCTTGACTGGTAGCCTACCCCTTACCTAATTCATGAGTTATCTAGTTCTCCTGGGTATCATCCACAAGCATTTAGCACCATAATTTAATACTAAGTCGTTAATATTGTAACTATGTTATAAATCAATTGTGGACAAGCAAAAGGTGTAATTGTAGTAGTAATTAGAACAAGGTAATCAATCAGAGCAGGTGACTATTTTCTTCCATCCTTGCACGGCTGCTGCGGAGAGTGCTAAGTAAATAGTTTTGGCCATTGCGTGTATAAGTGATGAGATCGAACAGTTTTGATGCCATGGAAGCTCTGGTCTGTGACCGTCGAAATGCTAAGCACGCTTCACCAGCTTGGAAAGCTGCATCGCATTTGATGATCTTCCATCCGAGATTCATGTACAGGGATGCAGGTTGCATTGAGGTAGTCAATTTGCTTTCTTCCATTTTCTAACTTAGAATTTTTTTGCTTTTTTTTCAAAATTTTATTAATTTTTCTGATTTTATTTTACAGATTTTCGGAATTTTCTAAAAATTTTATTAATTTTTCAAATTTCTTTCTATTTTACAAAATTTTTAAATATTTTTCTAATATAAACATGACATATCAGTAGTCAAAACACGTGTGACACGTACACCAAATGCCAATTTCCATTAAAACTAACCGAAATGTGAACCAATAATCTTTCAGAGATTTAAATGATACCATAAGAAATCTAATTAATATCATGAGAGGTCGAATTAACATTGTGAGAAACTCAATTGATACCATGAAGGATTTACTTGATGTAAAATTTATTATGGGATTAAAAGACCAAAAAATTCGCTGATAGGCTCAAGTAATACAAAATCCATCTTTCATGGCTGTAATTATTATTTTACTCAACAATTTTCATTTTTCAGATATTTTCTCATAAATTTTACTTAAACAAATATCTGTGAGAATCTTTCTTTTGATAAAAATGGTAAATGATTTCATAATATGGTTTTACCTTTTGCATCTATAGTCCACACCAGCTTACCAGAAGTACTTCCTTGTTTGAGCTCCCTATTCGGAATATTCTTTACTCTGGGGTCATTAAATAATGACCCTGAGTTTGGAAGGATTAGATCACTTACTTTGTATCGGACGTGTAAATTGATCCGATCAGAGGTTAGCCCCAAGGGTTATAGGGGTGCAACAAGCTAACTTGGAACCTTGAACGTGTTTGGATTTTGAAGTCGCCATTAATCGTTTAAGGGCTAATTCTAAGGTCGATCAGAAACCTATTTTTTACCTAGACGAGTGAGACTAACCACCTGGATTTTTCTTTATCGGTCCTGAACCAAAATTTGAGTTCGGGGGTCTTATTACGTTCGAATGGCTCACAAGCCAATCAACATTGCCGAGATCAGTACACATCCCTATATCTTTGTTGTTGGTATGCTTGCCCATTTTAATTTATCCAATTATTTCCCTAATCGAGTTTAGATCAATGGTCCAATATCAAAATCAGTGATCAAGATATGTGCCCTAACATGCCACTATCCATCTTAATCTAAGTGTAGAAAGGTAAAAAGGTTCCACTATCATTACGATTACAGGCATTTATCATCTCTCTCTCTCACTCAGCCTAGCCCTTACAATTATGCACTCGAGTACAATTATTTTCCCGATCCCACACCTAATCAGGAAAGAAGTAAATCAAATCACCTAAGGATTAATCCTCACCATTTCAAAGTGAGGGGCAAGTGCACAAAAATATCCTAAACAATGTGAAATTCCTAAAATACAGGACTAACATGCAAAAGTTCCTAAACAAGGGACTACTAAACAAAATGCTATAAGTGAAGGATTAAAATAGAAAGTATCGAGAATGGACAGATCTGTAGTATATCCTAAGTGAAGGATTAAAATGCAATGGTCCTAAAATGGAGGACTAAAATGCAAGTTACCGAATATTAAGGTCCAGTATGCAAATATCCGAAGTGAGGAACGAATTTGCGAATGCAAAAGTTATGATACGAAGGATCAAGATGCACTACTCAGAAGATGAGGGATTAAATTGTGCATTCAACCATCACTTCTGAATAAACAATTGAGACCCGAGATTAAAAGCTAAAGAGTAGCTAGAAACAAACATCAAACAATCACAAAATGGTGCAGCAAGTTACAGTCTTAAAACCTGAAGTTAAAGAGATAAAGAATTGCTATAAATGAGCATCAAACAACCACCAAATGGAGTAGTAAGTGCATCCATGAAACCGGAAGTTAAGAACTAGGGAATGGCTATAAATAAAAATCAATCAACTACAAAATGGAGCAGCAACAATGACAAGCAAGTTAAGACTCTAATCTTCCCGAAAATGTCATCGAAGGTAGGAAAAATTATCAAGCTAGGAGCTACTACGATCATAAGCAATATATAGCTCTATTCTCATCAAAAAGAGGATCAGAATCATGAGAAATCATTGAGCAATGACCAGCAGCAACTATGAAAACTTATCATCCAATCCTATACCAAAAAGTGCATTCAAAAGAGGAACATAAAGTAAGGTGCTGCTGCAATGACTGATAGAAAACAGCACTATTTCCCCTCGAAAACGTATTGAAAATGAGGGAAAACATTGTGTAAAGAGTAGCTACAACTCTTGACCTTAAGCAGCCTCATTTTTATCAAAATGCCATTGAAACCAAGGGAAATTTCAAATAAGGAGCTGCTATAATTGTGGATGATAAAGAGCTTGATTCTTATTGGGTAAAAGTCATTGAAAAAGGGAGTAAACACCAAACAAAGAGAAACTGAACATCGGCAGGGCTTGACAGCCCCATTTCCAATTGAAACATTATTAAAAATGAGTGTCAACATCATTTTAGAGTCCTTAAACATCCTTATGAAAAATAGAACTACAATAGCAACAACAAAATTTCGAATAGGCATGCATAACTATAGAACAGTAACAACCTTCCATGAATCACTTCCAACAGCCCATAAGCAAAGATTACAAAAAAAGAGAATCCTAACTCTGCTAATAAACACAGCGAACAAACCTAAACACATCAGCGACACAAACAAAGGTTTGTACCTGTCAACCATCGACCGTGACTCTTAAGTAATATCCAAAAATTCAGTCCCATCAGCAGAGGTACACAACAACTCATTTTAACCAGATAGTCCACATATCAAATATATGCATATTATTAGGATCATGTATTAGCTCATTCACAGCACAACCATCAATTGATCATCCAGGCCCAAAAAAATTAAAAGCAAAGGCCTCGGAAATTACCTGACTCACCAAGAAATGGCTTGTGGGGGCTTGGGAAGAGATGAGGAGAAGCTCTCGGGCATCGTGGCTAGGGGCCAGAAACCTCCGATCATTGTCCTGTCAATCTCAGTAGATCATCTCGTCTGTCTTTAATCACCCAGGGGACGCGGCTTCGGACGACGGTGGTGCTGGATAAAAAGTTCGCGACAGTTGTGGTGAGGCTCACTAGTTTGGGTGGAGCAGAACTGCTCGAGGATCAGGACTAAGGAACCGGCAAGGTAAGCTCGGCAATTGCTTGATGCCAGAGAGACATGTAGCATAGCAAAGATGGGACTAAAGAGCTGCGCTCGCCACGATGGCCGATGACAATGGGGTCTTCGGATTCGGAGGTTCTGGTGCTTAGTCAGGAGGAAGAGGATGCTTGATTGGCTTCAGATTCTGCTAGGGAACCGGTGATGACTTTGTTACGACTTCACCGAGTGGAGGATCGAACTAAGAGGAAAGGGAGAATTAGAGAGGAAAAGAGGATAGAAGAAGTACAGAGAGAGAGATCAGAATTCTATTCATTCATATCTTCGCATCATTCATCCTTTACAAGACTTTATAGCAACACTCTATTTAACAACTTCCAGAACAGGGTCGCTACCTTCCCTCTCAATACAACCGAATCTTTAACAGCCGTAAGGCTCAACATTACAAAAGCATCCCCCGACTTTTATTATTAACATTCATGCCCTTATTAAATTTGGCTCATATCAAGTCTCCCCCCAAGGAGAACCTTGTCCTCAAGGTGAGGGAAACGAAGCTGCAAATCAAACAAAAATTCCCAAGTAGCATCCTCTGGTGAAGAGTCAGACCAGAGGACTAGGACCTTGGTAGCAACTTTGCGGCCTCATTTGACCATTTGAAGATCCAAGATAGCCACTGGAAATCCAGGGACAGCAAAAGAAGGTAGATGAAACTCGGCTGTAGGGGGGACCCGGAGCCTTCTTGAGGAGGGAAACATCGAAGACTGGATGAGTTTTTGCTGCAACCAGCAAATCTAGCCTGTAGGCCACCAACCCTTGTCGTTCGAGCACCAAGAAGCGTCCATAGTACTTGGGAGAAAGCGTGTTGGAGGTCCTCCGCCGTATAGAGGACTACTGTAAGGCTGTAACTTTAGAAAAACCTAGTAACCCACATGAAAGGAACGTTCTGTTTGTTTCTTATCAGCTTGAACCTTCATACGACATTGAGCTTTGCGCAAATTGTCCTTCAAAACACCAATTAACTCCTCTCTTGAAGTCAATAGCTGATCCACCTCCCTGACAGTAGAGTCTCGAGGGAAATAAGGCACATGAACTGGTGGTGCCATTCCATAAAGAGCTTGAAATGGAGTGGTCTGCAGGGAACTATGAAAGGAGCTGTTATACCACCATTCAGCTAAAGAAAGCCATTTGAACCATTGGTTGGGTTGGTGGCTGCACATACAGCGCAAATAACATTCCAAACAGCAATTGACAACCTCCATTTGTCCATCTAATTGCGGATGATAAGCTAAAGAGAGGTGGAGCTCTACTCCTTGCAGGTGGAACAAATATTGCCACAAGGAGCTCAGGAAAACTGGGTCACGATCAGATACAATAGCTTGAGGCATCCCATGTAGATTGTAGACATTGTCGAAATAAAGTCGAGCCACTTGTGCAGCTAAGTAGGGATGCTTTAAGGCCATGAAATGAGCATACTTTGTTAACCTGTCAACAACCAAAAAGATGACTTCTCGGCCCTCTGATCGTGGCAATCCATTGATGAAGTCTATACTAACTTCCTTGAAAGCGTTATCCGGGATAGGAAGAGGTTGGAGGAGACCTGGAGAAGCCACAGTTTCTGGCTTGTGCTGAAGGCATATAGAACAATTACGAACATATTCACGCACCTGTTTGCAAAGTCCCTTCCAATACAACTCAGAAGTCAGTTGCTTAATTGTGGCGTGTACCCCTAAGTGTCCCCCCATAGGACTGTCATGGAAAAGTTGAATAAGTCTCCTCTGCAACCCAGGTGAGTTTCCCACGAGTAACTTCCCTTTTCTTTGTAATAGTCCTTCTCGAAAGGAATATTTGCCCTCGACGCCCCTTTGCTGAGGCAGGCGAGACATCAACTGCTAACAATGAGTATCCTCTAATCACGTACTTTTAATTTGCTGCAGAAGTCAGAAGAAACCACTGAAATGGCCATGAAGGAAGCAGTGAGTTCCTCCTGAACACGAGACAAGGCATTAACAGCAACATTTTATTTTCCTCTCTTGTACTGTATATCAAAATCATATGCCATCAACTGAGCTAACTACATATGTTGCAGTGGAGTGTGCAGTTTTTGTTCCAATAAGAACTTCAAGCTACGTTGGTCAATCTTAATAACAAATTGCTGCCCTTGCAAGTAATGCCTCCGCTTTTTTGCTTCAAATAAAATGGTAAACAATTCTCGTTCATAGGCAAACTTGGCCCGATGTATAGGGGAAAGAGACTTACTAATAAATGCAAATAAATGCAATGGGGTGGCTTTGCTGCATCAACACTACTCCAATGCCAAAGCCAGAGGCATCAGTCTCCACAACAAATGTCTGTGTGAAGTCAAGTAAGGCCAGAACAGGAGCCATGGTCAGTGACTGCTTGAGATGATCAAAAGCCTTCGTAGCCTCAAAGGACTAGCAAAAGGTATCTTTTTTAAGTAACTCAGTGAGTGGCCTGCTAATCAAGCCATAATCTCTGTTGAATCTGCGATAATAACCAGCCAACCCCAAGAGTCCCCTCAACTGCTTGACATTGCAAGGCGAGGGCCAATCTCAAATAGCTTTAACTTTGACTGGATCCGTGGCCACCCCAGTTGCAGAGATAACATGGCCTAAGTACTCGACTTGATGAGAGCCAAAACAACACTTCCTTTTCTTAGCAAATAAGGAGTGTTGTCGAAGGACCTATAGAACTTCTTGCAGCTATTGCAGGTGCTGCTAGGAGGAGGTACTATAAACGAGAATATCATCAAAGAAGATGAGCACAAACTTCCACAAGAATGGCCGAAACATCTCATTCATCAAGGCTTTGAAGGTAGATGGTGCATTGGTAAGTCCAAATGGCATCACGAGAAACTCCAATGTCCTTTATGTGTTCGAAAAGCAATCTTGCTCACATCATCAGTGTGCATTCTGATCTGATGATAGCCAGATCTCAGGTCTATCTTGGAAAAAATACAGGCACCATGGAGCTCATCCAGTAACTCTTCAATGATGGGAATAGGGAACTTATCTTTGATGGTTAGCTCGTTCAATGCCCTGAAGTCCATACACATCCGCCACAACCCATCTTTTTTCTTAACCAGTAGAACAATGGATGCATAGGGGTTGTGGCTATGCTGAATGACCCCAGAGTCCAGTAGCTCCTTGGTCATCTTCTCAATGACGTCTTTCTGACTAGAGGAGTGTCGGTAAGGTCGTAGGTTGACTGGCGATGATCCTTCTTTCAAGGGAATACAATGATCATGTGCTTGCTTGGGTGGTAATCCTTTGGGTTCCTCGAACAAGTCCGAGAACTCATCCAAGAGATCCTCAATAGCAGTACTCTCATTGGGTTCTTCTTGAGAACTTTTTTGGTCGACCAGAAGCTTGCATGTGCCTTCCATACTCCACAGTTGTAAGCAAGCTAGATGGCCTTTCTTTCCCAACATTTTCCACAGTTTGCCACTCTCCACTAACTTCATGTCTTTCTTGTCATTGCCTATGAGCTGACATTCCCTTCCTTCTCTCCAGAACCTCATGGTCAAGTTCTTGTTCCATTGGATATCTCCCATAGTGGACAACCACTCAATTCCCAGCACCATGTCATAATTCTCCAAATCTAGTAGCCACACATCAGCTATAAATTCTCGTCCCTGCATCACCCAACAAAATTCCTTGCAATGGCCTCTACACTCTAACTCCGTGCCATTTGCTACCGAGACTTTGAGTGCATTGATCTAGGTAATTTCACAGCCCAATTTCTTGCCAATCTCTCTGTCAAGGAAATTATGGGTACTGCCTGAATCAATTAATATATGCAGTAAATTTTTGCCCACTTGGCCCATCACCCTCATGGTCTAGAAGTGGTCGTAACTAGTGAGGGCATGGATCGAGTATTGGGCTTCTGTTTCAAAGGATTCTACCTCCTCACTACAGTTAGCCTCATCCTCCACATCCTCAATTTCCATCAGATACATTTGCTTCTTTGAGTACTTGTGCGAAGGATCGTACTTCTCATTACACCAATAGCACAGCCCTTTCGCCCTTCTTTCGTTGAACTTCGTGCTAGTAAAAGTCTTTGCTCCTATGGACATAGAGAGCTTACTTTGGTTTGAAGAGACTGCTGTAGTTGGCAGGGGTAACAGCCCTGTTGCTGTAGTGGCCATAGGCTTGACTCCACTGGTTCTCTGTTCATAATGAGAAGGAAAACGAGTACCCATAGTTGTCGAGGATTTACCAGAAAGAATGGAAGAACTCATACTCTGGTAGCTATCTTCTTGCAGCGGAGCCATTGCATACGCCTCCCCTGAGATTCCTAGGTTGTAATAGTAGCACCATACTGCGAATCTCGTCCTTCAAGCCTCCAACAAACATCTTGACTACCACTTCCTCGTGGAGCTCTACTTTATGATACAACCTGTCAAAAGCCTCGACAACGTAACACCCCCGTCTGATACAGGTTCTTCAAGTCAGCATAGGGACGTTCATAAGCTCAATCGCTAAAGTGTGTTGTTATGTCCCTCGCATAATCGATCCATCGTGGATATACCCCCTCTAGGAATTTTCCTTTCATGTACACCTGGTGCCAATAGAGGGCCTTGTCTTCCAAATTGACCGATACAATTTTTATTTTGGTCCTCTGGGGTTTCATCGCATTCAAAGAACTGCCAGTAGTGAAACATCCAGGACTCCACATTTTCCCCACTGAATTTTGGGAACTCCATCCTCCCCAGGCGGGATGTATGATTGCAACCTCCTTGCCTCTGATCCATTTCAAGACCTTTGGTCATACCGTGACCCTGCTGGAGAGTCCAATTCTGGAACATTGCCTCCAGTTCCTCCTTGAAATTGTCGAACTTCTGATCGAGCTTTTGATCGGTTCTAACCATAAAGTCTTTCTGTTGAGCCTTGAGCTCTGAAATTCGTTGCTCGTGCTCCTTATACAACGATTTCAGCCTGCTAGCAACCTGCGCATGAGGAGTAGCCATGGCAACAGGAATGCCACTCTAATACCAATAGTTACAACTTCACCAAGTGGGAGGATCGAACTAAGAGGAAAGGGAGAATTAGAGAGGAGAAAAGGATAGAAGAAGTATATAGAGAGAGAGAGATTAGAATTCTATTCTTAGATGCACAGGTGGCTCGACGATTGCTTCATGCCGGAGAGACATGCAGCATGGGGAAGATGGGACTGAAGAGATGCGCTCGCCGTGATGGCCAGCGACAGTAGGGTCTTCGGATTCGGAGGCTCGATTGCTCAACCAGAAGGAAGAAGACGCTTGATTGGGAGGAGGTGTTCACTGGCGTCAATTGGTTTGATGGACGGGAGGAAGTGGTTTGCTAGGGAACTGCTTGGCGATGACTTTGTCACGACTTCACCGAGTGGAGGATCGAACTAAGAGGAAAGGGAGAATTAGAGAGGAGAAAAGGATAGGAGAAGTACAGAGAGAGAGATCAGAATTCTATTCATTCATATCTCCTCATCAGTCATCCTTTACAAGACTTTATAGCAACCCTTTGTTTAATGACTTCCAGAACAAAGTAATTACCTTCCCTCTCAATACAATTGAATCTTTAACGGCCATAAGGCTCAACATTACAAAAGCATCTCCGAATTTTATTGTTAACAATCGTGCCCCCATTAAATTTGGCTCATATCATAATTGCCTCCGGTGGCGGTGATCTATGGTGAGGCAGGACAGAGCTCCTTGCCTTCTCTCCATTCTTTGCTCCTAAAGATCTCTTTGCTCTCCTGAGCTCCCAATGGCTAATGGTTCTTCTCCCCTTTTTCCATGAATCTGCTGGGAGCTTTTTTTTTTTTTTTTTTTTTGCGGCTGTTCAGTCCCCTCTAAAAGCTTACACTTATTTATATAGGATGTGGTGTATTTTATTTATTATTTTTTCTTAATTTTTAAATTTTTCACTAAAATTTACTAAAAAGAATTTATTGGAGGAAGGAATTTAGAAAAAGATCCTTAACAATATCTTATATAATATTTCAAGTACATTTGGTTTCTACCAACCCTTACAATTTTCTAGGACATAAAAATCATTATTTTTTGAATTTATTTTGTTTTTTCTTTAATCTTTCACAAGCTTAGATCCAAATGAAATTAATATTGCTTAATTTGGACTTTTCAATAATTAGATATAATTTTTCAAATAAAATTAGCCAAAATATATGATAAATTCAACCAATTTCACTTAAAAATCGTATAATCTTCTCTTGATCAAATCTCGGATCCAAAATATGTCAAATTGAAGCTAATTTGATGTTCTTCCCAATGACACTGAATTTCCCCTATGTCAATCGAGATCCTTAATTTTGATCTCAATCATTACTTTTGATCAATCATGAGCATGTACACGTTCGATTTTTTCCAAGGTCCAAGCTCAAATACTTTCCGGGCCAAAATGAGGTGTCAACACTTTGACATGAGAATTAGGGATTTCCAAACATAGGTGTCATCACCGTCCCCAATTAGCATGGAGGTATTATTTGCTTATATGTTAATAGCCACTTCCACATATGTAAGAATGAAGATTGGCTTCTCTTTGTTGGTTTGAGGAAGGATCCATGCTTAATCTGCAAAACCTTTAGTTGCCAGACACCTCAGTTCGATGGTGAGAACCCAGGCAGTTTTGCTAAGAATTCCTCTATTTACATAAGCAGTTCTACGAAATCCTAGTCCACCTAATGTCCTGCTAAGGTCGGACAACAACTGTAGTGGTTGAGATCAACCTTCTCAATAAATCGGGGGGGAAAAAATCTATCTTACATCGTTGGACAATGTGATCCTCTTGGACGACAAACATGTATCTGCTATAAGTGCACAACACATCCTTAAAGCCCGAAAAAACAAGGCAATGCACACTTATAGCCCGGACAGATAGCCAACTGACTGACATGATCCTGAGCAAACAAATGAGATAAATATCAATCTATAAAAATACTGCAAAGCCATCAACATCTATACGCTCACAATGATGGAGTTTACGCATGCTCTTGAGTTCATCATCAGCAACATTATAGATTTACATAGAGTATAAGTCAACTCCGGGTAAGTAGACAACCAGATAAGGATCCCGCATTACCTTGTCAATGCAAATTCACTCAACCTCTGGCCTTAAGCTCAGCAAGCCGCCTCGAAAGGTCATCCTCATCAGCCTTCTCCGATTGCTTGGTTGGCACAGCATGTGCAGCTGGCTGGGGCAAACCTACTGACACTTCGAGGCCATAATCATCGGCCACCTGTTGCATTAAGCTGTTCACCTCTCCTTCTGGGGTCGAGAGTGATGTTGAACCTGCCATGGCGCTCTCCATGAACTCAGCCTGGACCTCCATGTTTACAAATTGCTTCTCAAATTGGTCCATCGTCTCAGACATCTTCTGCAGGTTACCTGTTTTGCAGAATGCAGAAGTGTTCCAATGTTATAAGTATAGATTATAGCAGTTTGAGCATCTTTTTCATTCTATAACAGCTCCAAATCAATCATATAATGTTCTCTTTGACAATATCTATTTGTCCACTTAACAATCAGAGATAGAAACATTCACCAGCATCACATGAGCTTTAAAATATTTTGCCCAAAAATTCTCAGGCATAAGTACAATAATAACAAGCATCTCCATTAGGCAAAAATTAGACCATGGACTTCATATTATCAGGTGCCATCCCAAAGATTATCTACGATGCTAAAATCAAGCGGTGGTCTTGCAAAAGTTTTCCCTGTGGCAAGTTGAAGGATCAATGACCATGATCAAACACACGCTTTGAAGCTATTGATTTCGCAGCTCCACTGGGTTCAAAAAACAGTAATCGGAATAACACTTGGGATATCACTGATATAGAAGAAATTATCAAAATGACTCTAATGACTGAGAGAGGGTGGAGTGGTTCAGTTGACGCTTCAAAAATCTTGTATTATACCGGTACATGCTAAGAGTAATTAAGAGGCTTAGAATATGGCCGATCAGCAAAAAGATTACGAAACCATCAGGACTTAGCACTTCCAACTGTACAGGCCAAGCCCAAACTGCTTCAAACGCTATTATAATCGAGATTTGAGCAATAAATCCAAGAATAATGAAACTTACCGCTAGCTAAGGAGGATTCAAGCGACTTGACGATCGAAGCCATAGACTTATTGATTGTAGTCATTTTGGCCTGGGTGTCGAGCCGAGCAACGACGGCGTCGAGCCGCGAGGCCAGACGGAGATAGTTCATCTGCTCGGTGCGCTTGCGGATCGCGTTCTCGGCGTAGATCCGAGCGCCGTCCATGTTTCCCTTTTCGATCGCCTTCTTCACCTTAAGCTTCTCCGCCTTCTCCTCCTTCTCGCACTTCCTTGCCTGCCTCTGCAGCGACTTCGCCGTGAACTTGAGGTCCATGATCTGGTTCAACAGCTTCTCGGTGTTTCCCATGGCGAAAGAGCGAAACGTAAAATGTTTGAATCGGTTGATCAGTCGGATAGGGTTTCGATTGAAGATTCGGGCCTCTGATCGTCGATGTCGAGCAAGCTGCTTTTGATAATGGCGAATTCTTCGCTTGCTCAATCGCAGGGTTGAGGCGTCGAAAAGACTCTTTTGCGCCTAGGAAGATGTCCCTCCCGTTGACTGAGTGGGGATATAAGCGTCGAAGCCGTGTCGTGGACCGGGTGAGGGGCTTGTAGGCAGCAGAACCGTTGGGCTTGGGCTCATGTGCTTTTATATGAATTTGGGTCCAGTTGAGTTTGGTAAGAGGGTTTGCATCCAGGTCTAAATTTCAGGACGACTTTGTGCTTTAAACAACTAGGCCTACACATTATGAGAGTTATTGACACTACAATCTCGACCTTGCAACGTCAGAATCCTCCAGAGTAAGATAAGCCCAGCAGAGGGAGAACCAGAGAAGGTATCTTGTCTCACGGTATCACTGCATGCTGATATTTACATGTCAATACTAACCAATTATCATCAGTTATTTTTGTTATTTTTTAATAAAACCTAAAAAAAGACAACTCCAATAAGAATTAAATTTGATTGGTTGGTGTTATCACGTTGTTACTGTCACATGATAATATCACTGTATAAAATACATTCTCCAGCAGAGCAGATTTGTACACGATGGAAGCAACTATCCATGTTCGATCCCAAATTTCATTTTTATTTGTATTGTTGGATCTTTTATTTGAATGAAGTTGCATACTATGAGCTAATCTTAAACTTGAATGCTTTTCGTTTTGGATATGTGTTTATTTTGTTATTTGATGTACTGTACATTCTATGTTTTATTTAAAATAAGATAGGTTTCAGGTCAGAATGAGTCAGAACGAGTCGGACCCACTCCGCATGCTGCAGGGTATGGGTCCATAATGCCTGAGTTGTGACGGCAGCACTGAGGAGAGCGCTAGGCGGCAGTTCAAGGTGAACCCCCGGCAGCATCCTGTGCTCCCACGTTGGCTCAACGCAAAGGGTTTCGAGGATGGGACCGTCAAACGATCAAATGAAGACCCGGACTTCAATTGGAGTTGAAATAATAATAATGATAATAATAATTCGGCCCGCATATGGAACCGGATGAAGTTATCTAGGAATAATAAGACAAGGTTGGGTCCTTCTAAGGGCTTATATGAACTTGTCATGGCCATGCGGCCCAAAGCAGTAACACGACCACGAAGAAGACGTCCAAGCAGCACGTAGGAGGACTATCATGAATTGATTGTTCTTCTTGGATTACTAAAATCCTCTAGAGAAGTGGACCGATTAGAGGGTGAGATAGACCAGCAAACCGGGACGCGAATTCTCGATTTAGGAGAGTAAGGTCATATGGCGGGATGTCTTAACCACCTAACTAATCAAAGGAAAATTTATGATCCTTGTTCTCTAACCATCCTCGATGGAAAAATAACTCATGCAACCGAAATTGGATACGTGAACCTTGGGAATAATCTCGTTCTCTCTTACGTTCTTTATGTGCGGAATTTCATGTTTAATCTTATTTCGATTGAAAAGTCAACGTTTGATTTAAAATGTTCAATGGCATACTTCTCATCATGCTATGTTTTGTGGGACCTAACCTCGAGGAAATTGATTGGAGTGGTTAAATTTCAAGGGAGTATCTATTACATTGGTCGTGTTTGTGCCAATTTGGCTTCTCGAATAGTCAACGTGGATATGGAGACTTCACATCAATAGTTAGGGCATCCTTCATGGTCTGCTCTGACATTGGTTCCTGGTATTTTTTAAATAAAAATAATAATACGCATGTGATGCTTGTCATAGGGCAAAATAGACGTGATAGATGTTTTCAGTTAGTGATCAAAGATGACTGATGTTTTGATGTAATACATTGTGATGTTTGGAGCCCTTATTGAATAGCCTCCTCATCGGCTACCCATTATTTCCTCATGATTGTGAATGATTGGACCAGAACCACATGGGTCTATCTTTTAATATCAATGACGTCTGGCGCTGTAACAATCAACTATCTTATGGAATAAAAATCTACAACGGACAGGATTCTTACCAATTTCTATAAAAAGGTCAAAGTTTAATTCAAGCAGGTCGTGAAGATCGTAGGAAGTGATAATTGGCAAGAATTTCTAACCAGATCCTTATCTAGATCCTTTCAAGATAGTGGAATTGTTCATTAGACCTCGTGCACCAACAGTCCGCAATAAAATGAATAGTAGAGAGGAAGTATCGATACATACTTAATGTGGCATATGACTTGCGGTTTCAAGCACACTTACCAATTATATTTTGGAAAGAATATGTCTTGAAGGTAGGCCACCTAATAAATCACACCCCCTGCCGATTTTACCAGAGAAAATGTCATTGGAAATTTTATTTGGTAAGCCGTCAAGGTACAATCATCTTCGTGTATTTGGATGCCTATATTATATGAGAAGTCTCACAAGGAGTGATGGTAAGTTCGACGGACGAGCACATCATTGTGTGTTCCTGGATATCTCTATGTGAAGATTGAATGTGTTAGAATTGGAAACCAAGGAAATATTTGTCTGATGGGACGTGATTTTTCATGAGACAAGCATCCCGTTTCAGCCACAAGGATGGGCTAATACATGTGGGTCCACGTGAAGATGAGAGCAAGGGACTTCCTCCTACTGAATTGGACCATTCAATTCACGAAATCAATTCATCTCCTCAAACCCATTTGCCAAGATCAGTGAGTTTGGGCCAAGAGACTCATACATCTGACTTACCAAATCTACAGCAAAATGGGCTAGAACACACACGCTCGTTCAACATGCAATCCAATGTCGGTAGCAGAGATGGACTCCTCAACTTCTAAAATTGATCCGGCCCACCAGTATCTTCCTCCTTGTCAGAAAGATTGACCTGAGACATTTCTACAGCAAACAGCAGGCCCGTTCAACAAAGGTCAATCATCTATGCCTGATCTCGTCACTGTCACTGCGACCATTCAAGCTCGACCACAACGAGAGAGGCGACCTCCCTCTCATCTTAATGATTTTATATGCTTCATTGCCAAGCAAAGTTACGACACTCCCTCCCTGCTAACCACCGCTCTTATCAATTTTCTTTTGTAATGTACAAATAAAAAGTGAAAAAAAAACTTTTAAACTATTTTATAATTAACATCAAGCCTTCAACACTGATTAAAAAATATCAATCTTGAACTTTTAACTCGTATTAAATGTATAATCTTTATAATTATAAAAAAATGTGTAATTTTTATAGAAAGCGTTAATATTCGATTATTTATAGGCCGGAAAATTCATACTAAATAACTACATTCATTTACAAGAGTTTGCTAAAATTTTTCAGATTTTAAATCTGCATCTTATAAGATAATTATTGTTATTACAAAGAGATTAAAAGTATGATTTATATAAAGTTACAAAAAATAGAAAGGACTCCTTACGATCGTTATTTTTATATACTATTATCTACAAATAATCTAGTTATTTGTTACTAGATGAAACAAATTATATTTTACAAGGAGGTAAAAAAAAGTAAAATAATAAAATAATAAAAAACGTTCTTAACAGACAAAAATGAAAAACTAATAGTTTGTTAAAGAAAATTAAGAATTTATTATACCAATATATAAAAATTTAAACAGATACGAAATTCATTTAAATTTATAATTAATTATAAAATAGATTTTCAATAAAAAGAGAAGTAGTATCTCATTTATCCCACGTAAGACTCCCACTCTTACAATTTCTCCCACTATATCCTCGGATTAGACCGAAGAAGAAAGTATGTATCATACTATTTGTTGATAGCGGAATTTTTGCTGGTTCAGTCTCATGGTTTTTCCTCTTACATAGAGGGGTTTTCCACATTAAAAATCTTGGTATTCTTCTTATAATTTTCTCTTCATTTTATTTCATGGTTGCTTATTAATTCACGTATTCAGGAAAAAATTGCGATTTCTGATATATTCGATTTCCCAATAGTGGTATCAGAGCTTGGTTTATTTTGACGGGAATTAAATGGAAGAGAATAGTGCTCCAGGTTGGATACCTGTGTTGATAGGTCCTAATTATTCTATCTAGAAATGAAAGTAAGAGTAGTGATGAAAACCATATTGGAGTGGTTGCATCTGATGATGAGGTATACCCTCTAACTCGAGACAACTGTATCAACGTTGTTAGCCTAGAGTCTACATAGGTTTTAGACACTATAGCATCCTTTCATGTAATACCTCGTAGAGACGTATTCTCACATACACCATGGTTGATTATGGATCAGTAAAGATGGGAAATAAGTTAGAATTCTAAATTATTGGCATGGCAGATGTTTAGCTACAGACCAATACCGAATGTAGTATTCTGTAGTAGGACATCAGACATGTGCTCGGTATTCGCTTGAACCTAATTTCTGCTAGGAAATTAGATCATGATGCTTGCAAAAGTAACTTCAAGGCAGGAGAGTGGAAACTCAAGTTTCTTGTACTAAGAGGGAAGAAAGATTGCATACTCTACAGACTGAAACTCAACATATCATGGGGGAGATAAATATGGCTAAAGCAACATCTTTCTTGGAGTTGCGGCGCAAGCAGCTTTGCCATATGAGTGAAAATGGACCTCAAATATTAGTCAAACGGTGGCTACTTTCCGACTTTTCTTCTCTAAATATATGCACTGACTATTTGGATGGAAAGCATAGTACAGTAAGATTTGATATTGTTCCTCATTCTAGAAGTCCTAATATCCTTAATCTATTACATACTTATGCTTGCTTTATGAAGGATAAGTCTCTTGGTGGTTTTATTTATTTCGTTACATTTATTGACAATCATTTTAGAAAAGTCGAGCAAGAAACTGGCAAAACACTAAAATATGTCCATGCAGATAAAAGGCAGTGAATACAGTGGACCATTTGAAGATTAATGTAACACCCATGCTATCAAGCTTTAGAAGACAGTTCCTTAAACTCCTCAACATAATGAAGTTGTTGAGAGCATGAACCGAACCATCGAGGAGTGTATCCGATGTATGCTATCACATGCAAAGTTACCAAAAAGTTTCTGGGGGTGAGATAGTGATGACTGCAGTCAAGGTAGTTAATCGTTTGCCTACAGCTACATTGATTGGTGATGTACCTCTTATAGTCTAGTCAAGCAAGGATATTTCCTACAAGCATTTAAGAGTCTTTGGATGCAGAACATTTGTTCATATTCTCAAAACTGAGAGATCCAAGCTCGTTAGTAAAACAAAATAGTGCATCTTCCTTGGATATGGCAATGAAGAATATGGTTGTAGATTGTGGGATCCTAACAACAGAAAAGTTAACAAAAGCAATGATGTAGTGTTTTTGGAGCATCAGACAATCAAAGATATCTATAAGGAGTTGAAACCGACCCTTTTCAAGAATGCTTTTGATCATTCAAACTCAACCAATCCATCCATAGAGAACAGAGTTGACAATGATCGCAGTAATTCAGCTAATATACTTGTACAAGTCGACACCTATGTCAATAGTGACTACACTAGGCAATCTAAGCAGCAAAGCATATCTAGACTGTGAGCAGAGCCTTAGTTGAAAAGATTGAGCAAGGAGAGACAAGTCTCCAAGCGGTACCCTCTAACAGAATATGTGTTATTAATTGAAGGGAGAGAACTAGAATGCTATGAAAAAGTCTTGTTACATGACCATAAAAAGTTCTATCTTGAGAAGATCCATGCTGATGAGAATTTGTTAGATAAGATGAGTAAACCTCTACCTCGGAAGAAACTCAAATTTTATAGGAAGTATGGAGGTTTAGTAGAGTCATCCCCCATGAAAAAGGAGGGAGAGTTTATTGGGTTATCCTTACTCGTTGGGTCAGACAAATCAAAATAATAGTAAGGAAATTGAATGGACTTTTTTACCTATCGACCCACCAAATTATGCAAAAAGCAATATATAATATTGCCTCATAGCCGCACATCAACGGAGCAGCGAATTGAGGGAAGCATAGCAGCCGCACAACATCAAAGAAATTGTGAGCAGTTTTTGGGTAATGCACGGGTGCCTCGAGATCCAGATGAAAGGTGAGACGTGACCCATTTTCCGTGAAATTTTAGAGGGTGGTTCTTGGTGGACAAGCTTTGTTTTGACATTCTTCTCGCTTTGAGATTCACTTGTTTGATTGCCATCAACACATTTCTTGTTGATATCTTTTGGTGAGGTTGTTGCAGTTATCCATCCTTTTTCTTGAAATGAAGAATCTGTGTTGTCCAAGAGTACAGTCCTTGATAATTGTTGGTGTTATATCATCTTATTAGATCAGAGAAGAAAATGTGTCTCCTGTTATTTGTATCTGATTAGATCAGAGAAGAAAATATGTATCCTTCTATTTGCTAATAGTGGAAGTTTTGCTGGTTGAATCTCGTGGTTTTTCAGCTTATATCAATGAGCTTTCCATGTTCAAAATCTGGGTGTTTTTCATTTGATTTTCTCTTCACTTAATTCTTTAGTTGCCTATTAATTGGCATATTTGGAAAAAGATTGTCATTTCTGAAATACTCCATCAGCCTTTTCCCAACAATGCTTCCATCGAGTTCTGCATCCCTGTATAGTAGGTAAAGTAAGTTCACGAGAAGTGCAGAGTTAAACGTGCCATACCTTAAGCTTTTTTATATCATTATTTATATCGCTTATCTTCTTCCTTTTCATGTATCGGTTGCAAGAATTAAAGGGACAAATTATAACCGAAGCTGTCGGTGGCTCCTCAAGGATATACAAATACTACTATACCAACAAACATAATACATTAATAACCATGATGGGTGAAAATTACATTAGTTGGCCCACCAGCAATGCCATTACGTCTACTCTTATTCTTATATCATGACAGACCTCAAAAAACCATAAAGAAGGTATACGGGTCTGCACTATATAGCCTTAGGGGATTGATGACCAAGAGAACTTCTAAGCTTAGACAATTACATTAGGAGAGGTCTAATGAAGAACATGTTACACATCAAGGCTAATTTGCCAAGGAAAATCAATAGAAGGCCATCACATGCGTCCAGGCATATAATGGCTTCTCATCGATTAAATACCTGGCAAGCTCATTTCCATTTATAATAATTTACCTAACTTGAGATCAGACAGAACAGAAGAAGGGTCGATAAAATTCAAACCCATCTCCCCCGAAGTTTGCAAGATCAATGCCCTTAAGGAAAATGACCATCCGATCGTCAAGCTAGCCCAACTTGAGGTTCTTAAAGTCCTCGGCGATGGCGGGAATACAGCTTGAACTCCTCGCAATGCCGGGCTTGGCCATCTTCCTTGCAAGAGCTTGCTTAGTGTCCCCAGGGCTGAAAGACTTTGCCCTAAGGGTGCTCTTTTTCAGGATCTGCCTCATGGCATCAGCCTGGGCCAGAGCGGGGAAAGCCCTGATCCTCTTGAACTTTGCACATGCACTCATGTGGGCACTGAGTGCCTCCTCCCAGCTCTTCCCTCCATCCTTCTCAACCTCCTCTTTCACCGCTTCAGAGCAAAGCCCACATATCCACTTCCCTGAGAACTTGTTCCGTACCTTATCTATGTACTCGGATGTGCACTCCTCGCTCATCCCGCAGCACTCGCACTTCGCGTCCTCAACCTCTGATATTGCAGGAAGCTGGTTATTGTTATGACCATTCAGTTCCTCAAGTTCCTGGCCCACCCGGCTCAGCTCAAACGTGATGTCTGATCTCGTCCGTTGGAGGTGGTCACTTGACAATGGCGGCAGTTTTGAGAACTTGGTTGCATTAGTGAACCTCGAGAAAGAGTTGTCGACAATAGCATCTCCATGAGGTGCCATTCTCGATCCCTAAGTCACCAGGCAAAGACTATTCTTCTGTCGTGTACTGAAATCAAGGATCAGATTGCAGAACGTAGTTATGAGGATAAGGAATTCTTACAGTCGAGATGAGCAGTTCAGAGCAAAGCAGGTCTTATTTATAGAGGTTTGTTGGAAGGCTGCTTCTGTTGGTGAGTATCTGTTCGGGGATTTCTGTGGACCGCGATGAGTCTCGTATAGTTTTCAACCATGGACCTCATGAACTACCGTGAACTTGTTAGATCTTTCAGGATGGAGGCGGACAAGTTGCTTCATCGACCTTTTTTGAGCTTCTATAGTTTTCAGCCATAGAACTCATGAACTACCGTGAACTTGCTAGATTTTTCAGGATGGGGGCGGACAAGTTGCTTCATCGACCTTTTTTGAGCTTGAACTGTTGGGCCATTAATGGCCGATAGTAAAGAGGCGCTAACATGTTTCTTTTGCTTACTGGCCGTGGAAGTGTTAATTAACGTGAAGCTGGGAACATTTCTCTTGTCTTTTCAGCAATGGGCTGCTTTTTGAGGAGAGAGTATTAACTATTTAAAATTTTTTAAAGTAAAATCCTAAAAATAAAAAAAATAATTCTAAAAATAATTGAATTTATTAATTTACGTACCACGTCAGCATTATCATATATTATGCACGTTATATGAAATAATTTCTCCTTTTTAAAACAGTCTTTTATATAATGGTGTATCGCGGTATATATAGGTTCCAAATTTGATTCCCAACATAAAAATTACGTGCCTTTATTTATCATTATTTTCTATACGTGTACTAGATCCACGTGCCTCCTTCATTATCGGAAAAAATTATCACATATGCAATACTGTATACCATTAATTTATAATATATATCATGTAAATTATACTAGTTAACTAAAATAATTGGTTGAGGTGGCAGGACACATCTTTCCCTTAAGTAAGATTTCAAGTTCAAGTTTTGTGAATGAAGATAATTTACCATTGGATAGCATTATCCCCTAGTGGCCTTATCAGTTGGAACTGAAATTAATTAAGATCTGTTGAGTTTTTGAATATTAGTAATTCAAACGAAAAAAAAGCATTATACCAGTTGCATGTGATTTTTTCCATTTTCATACTTCTCGATCACATTATTTGTTTTACATCTTTACTCTTCTCATTATTTACACTAAAAAAATTAAATAAAATACAAGGAATTTTGTCTCCCTGTCACTTTTGTAGAAAGCCCTAATGTATTGGACAATGATCACTAACATTATGTTTGGTATAAAAAAAAGGGAAAATTAATTGTATAAAATAAATTGCAATAGCATATAGAAAAATTAATGATTTCTAGTTTATTTTGATAGTATGATGGAATGTAATATGAGAAGTGATTAAATGAACATTTTCTATATTCTATTTTGAATTTGAAAGATTATGATTTCCTATAATCTCATCTCAAATTAAATTGTGATATTTTCCAGGATATCATTTCGGAGATATCTGATATCTTTTTTATTGTGTTAGATCCCTATAAATATGGTTGAATAGAGTCTTGGTGAAAAAGGGAGGAATCTTGTGAGTGATCTTTCTAAACTTTTCTATTACGCTGGAGGTGAGAACTTGAGAGATCGAGTCAAGACTCTTTTCTGAGTAGGTTGTAATGAGGGTCTGGATACTGAATCAAGAATTTCTATGAAGCTGTAATCTCCTGTTTTGATCTAGTAGATTACTTGTTCTGTGCCATGGAGGTTTCTCTCAGGTAAAGGGTTTTACCACGTATATCTGATGTTCGTGTTTCTTCTCTTACTTCTCAGTTTTTCTGTTACGATCGCACTTGAAATTCTAACATCAACTATTAGGCGTGAATCCCAACAAACTGTTATCAAAGCCGATCTTGAAGATGTCGATGGCGAGGTTTGAGGTGGAGAAGTTTGACGATTCGAACAACTTTTGAGTGTGGCGCATCAAAATGAAGGTTTTGCTGGTGCAGCATGGCCTTGAAGGAGCACTAGATGGAGAAGCTGTGTTAGCCCCGACCCTGATGGTTGTTGAAAAGAGATCTATTATGGTGAAGGTTTTGAGCATGATTCAGCTCGGCCTGTCAAACAAGGTCCTCCAGGAGGTGTGTGATCAAATTTTGGCGCCGGAGTTGTGGCAGAAGCTGGAGTCACTGTACATGATGATGTCCTTGACCAACCGGTTATACTTGAAGAAGCAGTTGTACCAGTTGAGGATGAACTCTAACACACTGATAGGCGACCACATGGATCTGTTCAATCAGATTGTAATGGACCTTCAGTCCATTGATATAAAGTTCGAGGATGAGGATCAAGTTTTTATGTTGTTGTGCTCTCTGTCAGACTCCTATGAGAATTTTGTCGATACGATGCTATACGAGAGATCGAGTATCACCCTGGATGACGTCAAGGTGTTGCTGAACTCAAAAGAGTTGAAGAAAAGGGTGATGGATAGCTCGAGTGGTACGGCTAAAGGGCTTCTTGCAAGGGGCAGATTTGATAATAGAGGCCGTGGGAGCTGAGGAAAGTCCAGGACGAAATCTCAAGGAAGGTTAATTTGCTGGAACTACGACCAGGAAGGCCATGTAAATGAAACCGTCCTATGAGAAAAGACAAGCAAGTTGAGTCATCGGCGAATGTTGGGGAGGAAGAGGTGGAGAATGAGATCCTGACAACAATAGTAGATGCGAGAAGGGATGCTGAGAATCCCACAACATCGGGCCATTCAAGATCATATTAGATTCTTGATTCAGGTAGCACATTTCATGTATCTCATATTAAAAGTCTGTTTATCACTTACCATTCGGTTGTAGGTGATAAGATTTGTATGGGAAATGGGCAAACATGTGGAGTTGCTGGGATTGGAGATTGAGAATCAAGACATATGATGGGTGTGAGAGTTTTGACCCGTGGTCGATATGTCCCTGAATTAAAAGAAATTTGATTTTTTTTGGGAACTCTTGATCAATGAGGGTACAAGTATAAGGCCCTGGGTGGAGTGCTAAAAATCTTAAAGGGAATGCTTGTAGTCATGAAAGGGGTGCTGCAGGGAGGACTTTTTGTAGATAAAGGTTGAGACTACGATAGCAGCCGAGTGTGCAACTTTCGAAAAATACTTGGATGATCTGGGGCACGAAAGGGTGAACGTGTGCAAGGCATTGTGCACCATTGGTAGGACCTAAAAATCCCTTGTGAATAAGCGAATGTCCTTTGATAAACTTGTTATGGTCGAGCAACTTAAGGACAGGACCCGAGAGAAGCCAAGGTGGTTGGCTTGATACAAGCCAAGGTGGAGATTTGTTGAGATTGTCTTGCATCAAGCCGAATACTTGTGGGACCCGAAGATTTGTCAGATGAATGGAAATCGTGAAGAAAAAATATATTCTATTTTGAATTTGAAAGATTTTGATTTTTCTTCTAATCTCATCCCAAATCAAATTGCGATATTTTCTAGGATATAATTTAGAAGATATCTGATATCTTTTTGATTATATTAGATTCCTATAAATAAGGTTGAGTAGAGTCTTGGGGAAAGATGGAGGAATCTTGCGAATGATCTTTCTGATAAACTTATCTGTAATGCTAGGGCGTGAGAACTTGAGAGATCGGATCGAGACTCTTTTCTGAACGGGTTGTAACCGGGGCTTGGGTACGGGATTGAAAATCTCTGTGAAGCTGTAATCTCTTATTTTGATTTAGTAGATTGCTTGCTCTATGCCATGCAGGTTTCGTTCAGGTAATGGTTTTACCACGTATATCTAGTATTCGTGTTTATTCTCTTGCTTCTCAGTTTTTTTGTTACAACCGCACTCAAAATTCTGGCATCAACAATTAGGTGTGAGTCCCAACATATCTCAATTATCTCTTTCCTTATTTTTGTTTTTCTTTTCATGAACTTGTCTTATACAGGTGAATCCATGGAGTGTCATGGTTCACAAGTTTTTCACGAGACTTTCGAATGAGAAAAGGGGAACGCTCATTGATGAGCAGCACTCATTTATAGTAATGTCCATTTCAAATGGAAACAAAAACAAATTTCCACGCATCAAACCAGCATCCAGAAGTGGATGAATAGACAGTGCAGGAATACATAAACACACATATATGAAAAATTCTATGGTCCACTAGCAAAATGAATAATGTTATATCGTTAAGCATGTGGAAAAATTGATTGTGAATCATTAGTTTTTTTAATTTGAGTTAATAATTGCGAACCATTAAATTAATCTGCTAACAACCAAGCGATTAGACAATAAAAATTCCCATATATAAGGTTCACTGAAATGCTAGAAAAGAAGGTAGAATGCTTTTCATTACTCATTTATCTGTTAATTCTTTAATTTTTACTTTTACCATATATATTCCTTATAACATAATACATAAGCAAGTTAATAAGTAAATAAATAAATATTAGATATCGATCCATACTACGCATGGAATTCATCAATTATATAGTCAATATAAGATTGCATATTTTATTATTTTTCATAATACTGATAATCTTTATACAATGTGCATCATAGATAAATAAAAATTTAATATATATTTGAAAAAATTAGAGAGCAATTATAGCTCCAGTTCTAACTTAAAAAATAAATTTACAATTTCAAACTATTTATTATTTTTTATTGGTTAAAATCTATTTGCCAAGCACATTTATGAAATTCAAAAGCGGGACCAACAATTCACCATCCTTCCATAAATATGAAGAGGGATGAAAATGAGATGAGATTATTCGCAAATGGTTGGGCTCGACTCCATTAAAGCTTGAATTTGGCTCAATATTAATGAGCTGGAGCTTAGCTCCGCTCAGGCTTGCCAATTAAACAAGCCGAGATGAGCCGTGTAATATTTGACTTGAAAGCTCATGAGACTAAACAAGTCTTTTATTTTATATTATATTATTATCATTATTATTTATTTTAAAAAACTCATTAATCCAAGTATCTAATATCACTAGGGACATTTTTTTCTTGTACATTCTCACTCCCTTACAAATACCTAAGTTGTAATTCATTCTCCTCCTCACTTCCTCACCCGTGGCAACTGAAAAACCCGCCTAGCACCCACGCTACATTCTCCTTCTTTGTTTGGCTCATTTAGGCTTGATAAGCGTTCATTTATTATAACAACTTGAGTGTAAGCTTGAAATCTTAGACTCGCCCAAACTCAAGCTCGGGTTAAAGTTCACAGATTCATAATGAGCCGAGCTTGAATATGATAAACTCAGGCTCAATTCAGGTTGTTTATACCCCCAAATATGAACTTTTTATTGGGGGAGGAGCCTCTGTAGGAGAATGTATTTTATTTTAAGGATTTTG
Organism: Lagerstroemia speciosa; assembly: GCA_037672795.1. Classification (NCBI taxonomy): domain Eukaryota; kingdom Viridiplantae; phylum Streptophyta; class Magnoliopsida; order Myrtales; family Lythraceae; genus Lagerstroemia; species Lagerstroemia speciosa. Next base: position 11,206,642 of record CM075295.1, read on the forward strand.
CTAAAAAATTTTAAAATTATTAAATCTTATTTGTTTATGATACCATATCAATATGTCATGGGAAAAATTACAGGGTTGGTACATATCCTTTTATAAATATTTCATGTTGGCACATTAAATTTTTTTTCACTATGGTATTTTTTTCAGAATTGTTACTTAATGGCATATTCTGTCAATTTTAACTTGATGCCATTAAATACTGCTAATATGGCAATATGATATGCATAACACATGAGTACAGAAGCTGACGCCCCTAAAAAATCAGAAAAAAATTTAAAATAATTTGAAAAATGGAAAAAAATTTCACAAAATTATGTAAGTCTTTTAAATATTCTTAAACCTGTATAAAATATTATAAAATTTTTAAAAATCTAAAAAATTCAATAAATTATAAAATATTGTAAAAATAAAAAATTGTAAAATAAATTTGAAAATGATAAAAATTTCTAAAAATTTATCAATATTCTAAAAATTAGGAAAAGATTTCTAAAATTCTAAAATAATATAAAATATGCATAAATTATTTAAATTTATTTTCTATAAGTTAAATAAATAAATTTAAAAACTAGAAAATTACTAAAAATTTAATTTTGATTAATAAAATCTTTAAAAAAATTTTATAGATTTTTATAAATTATGGCAGAAGGTAAATAAACTAAAAAAATTTACAAATTTTAAAAATTATAGGAAATATTTAAAAAATATATAAAGTCTAAGGCAAATTAAAAAAATTTCCATGTCAAATTAAAAAATTTAAATATACCAAATAAAATATTTTCGAAAGGAAATATACCAACTGCATAATTTACCCTAAAATTCTAATCTAGTACAAATTTCCCTAAAATCTCCAATTTCATCTCTATCATTGATATTCCACGTCATGAATCGTATTTCTTAATTGAATTTATAATTTCATCTCATTCACTAATTTCTCAATTCCAAAACCCTAATTTGTAGCTCCTTCCTAAGTCATGTTGAGAAATAGATGCAAAGTGGGCAGTGGAGTCAGCATCAACATCTTTGTCGGTGGATCCCTTTCGGAAGAAGCGGATACGTCTCTAGGAACAACAAGTAGGGGAAGATGTTGAGAGCCTTCTTATTATACAAGTTGAAAATTATATTGAAGAAGTGAAAAATTAGTGATAGAGATGGAATTGGATGTTCAGGGGAATTTGTGAAGGGCTATGATTAGGATTAGATTTTTTGGGTAACTTATATGAATGGTACATTTTCTTTTTAAAATACTCAATGTTGGTACATCAGAATTTTTTTAATTTTTCCTATTGATACATTTCCTTTTAGAAATGTTTCATGTTGAATTTTGTAGTTTCTAAAAATCTATAAAATTTTTAAAAAATCTTATTAATTTAAATTAATTTTTAGTGATTTTCTAGTCTTATGATTATTATTTATTTAACTTATAGAAAATAAATTTCATAAATTTTATAAATTTTCTAAAGATTTTATATTATTTTAGAATTTATAATATTCTTCCTAATTTTTTGAATATTTACAAAAATTTAGAAATTTGTTTTTTCATTTTCAAACTTATTTTTCAATTTTTAATTTTTTACAATATTTTATAAATTTATTGAATTTTTTATATTTTAGAAAATTTTATAATATTTTATATAGGTTTAAAAATATTTAAAAAGACATTATCTATTTTTAAATATTTTTTGGAAATTTTTGATATATTTAATTTTATTTTCATGTAAAGTTCGATGTGGCAGGCCCCATCAGCTTCAATACCAGCATGACATCCATATCATATTGTCATGTCAGCTGCATTTAACGGTATCAAGCCAAAATTAACGGAATATATAATTAAGTAACAGTTATGAAAAAAAATACCATAGTGAAATAAAAAAGTTAACGTACCAATATGAAACATCTCTAAAAGAATATGTACCAGCTGCATAATTTTTCCATATGTCATGTGATGTACTTATTAACACACAATCTCTCTCCCTTTCTCAATGTGTAAAGACAATTCCAGGCAGAATTGGGAAAAAGTATAGGTCAATTAATCTTTGTGGAATTAATGCATATGGGGCCTTTTTTGGAATTCGAAAAATGAAACAAAAAATGTTTTGTGTTTGTTTAAAATAATAGAAATTACATACACATTTTTTATCGCATCGATCCTAATTAAGGACAAGTGTTTTTACGGCACTAGTAAGTAACCTCTAACCGAAAAAAGTCTTGATGTAATGGGTATAATGTTGATATAGTATCACAAAATAATATGATTTAGTTATTTTCAGATTTATTTTTTGTTTTAGATTTTTATTAAAAATATTAAAATGACTGAATCTTATTGATTTGTGATACTAGTTAGCACTTTTACGTGATATACCCGCTACACACAGTACTCTATCCTCTGACCAGCCACAGAGAGAATTCGATAGCCAACCCAAGCCATCCCTTGATTAGCGAAAAAATCTTAAATGATCATACCTCACAATAATATGGTAAAAAAGAACCAATTAATTTGTATTGATTAACATTAATTATGGCAACTGCTCAAGTGATTACAATTAATTTGCTCGTTTGTCACATTTTAATTGGTATTTATTCGCGTCGCGTCACGTGACGAGACATAAGAATCTCTCTTGATCAGCAGTTGAATACACACCAATTTCTCGCCATTAGAGAACTTCAGTCAATCCGTATCTTTTCTGGGGTGCTTCGAATTTGGTAACTGATAGTCAATCGTCAAGAAAGTAAATGAATATATGGAAAAATCATTGTCTACTTTGCTAATTCGTAATTGGGTTGTGAATTCGTATTTTTCTTTTTCTTTTTTTTTTGGGATGTTGGTCTATATTAATTAACTTTTAGGCAATAATATTTCGCATTCACCAGCCGACCGATCTGTCCCAAACATTCACGTTGGCGCTCACAAGCCATACAAAATCATGGCCTAAAACAGCCCCTTTCCTTGTAAAGGCTATGTCCGAGAGCGACTTCATAGACGATCATGTTGCAGTACCCATAGCCTTCACGAGCCCCATCATGCCACTTAATTTAAGTGAAGCCATCTAATTTGCATGCATGCATGCATTCATGGTGTTGATAGCGAAAGGTAGTTGGAGTTACATAAGCTATTATCACCTTAAGCCAAACATCAGGGGAAAGGGGGTACCTAGCTCATATTAATTGCGAAGAGAGACAGATGCTAGTCATGTGGCCTAGAGAGTGGCAAAATGATTGAAGGCAAATGTCGATGCTACTTTAGATTCGGAATATACACATTTCATTAGTGCAACGGTTTGTCTAAGATCATTGAGATGATGTCGGATAAATGTTTATAATGCATATGGTAGGCGGGACATATGGGTTTGCATCGTTTCGTAGACCCTTATCATGTATTTGAGGGTGGCATGATCTGGGCTGTGATGGGACTCAACTCTACACGGTTACAATTAGAATAAATATGATTGTTTTTATATGTATTTTAGAGAAAATAGAATGAAAATCCTATATGTTTTAAACCTTTCGACATTGCCTCCTATATGTTTTGAAATAACTAAATCAATCATATATGCTCTTCTCTTTTCCAAACTCGAGTTCATTCTTCGACACCATTATATTTTCATACTGAAGTGTTTAAGATAAGCTAAAATTTGTTTAGAAAAAAAGAGGAGAATAAGGGAGGCTCAATGGAAGGGGCCACCTGTAAGCCACTTCCTGGGTAGGGTCATTGGAGATATCTCATATTGTAAAATTATTTGAAATAAATTTTACATTTCCAGTAGATAAAATATAAATCATATGAAATGTGAACTAAACTTTTGTCACTATTCACTATCTAGGAATTTAAGAAGAGCTAACCACAAGAAAACTAGCATTTTCCGACAAAACAAGTCATTGGCAATCCAATGATAATCCATTAGGAATTTTCCCGATGGACTATTCCAATAACAGCAGTCTGTCGAGTTGTTGCTTGTTGGGGATTGAATTGCGACATGTCCCTGACAAACATCCATTGGTAATGGCAATGAATTGCTAATGGAATATCCGTGGGCTACTCGTGTCAATTACTGACGGATTACCGACAGCCTAGTAGTCAGCAATTCTTCTGTAATTAATGACAAAATACTGACAAACGTTCTTTACAAATGGATAGTGACTAATCCTTTTCTGACAGATTTTCGATGGCTTACCAGTCGATAAACTACAAAGGCTTCTCCGACGGATGTTCGTTGGTGATCCGTCGGCTTTTAATACTTAAAATTATTTAAATATTTTATTTTATAATTATTTATATGTTAGATTTATCAATCGATTAAGTTATAAATTCATCAATAGAAAAGAAAAAATGCCATTAAAAAACAATATCCAAATAATTACAAAAAGTAAATTTCATTAATTAAAAATATTTACAATATTTGTCCTAGAAAATTAAAAATATTAATAAAATATTAAAAGCCTAATTTTTCTGTTGTCGGTGTCCTCATCCTTCCCGTCACCGTCGTCGTTGTCATCGATCCCTGCATCATCATTATGGTCCTATTGCTATCGGGCTTAAGGATAAGGTGCCACTTGATTGAATTTTTCTAAAAATTTGTCCAATTTCGCGTTCGTCAAGAATTCCATCCTATCCAGCCTCTAGTGTATATGTGATTGTAAGTTCTCTGACATCAGACGCACACAAGTATGCATCTCCTCTATTTGTGCCTCCCATGCCCTGGAGGATCCAATATTCTCCCAGGGTGATTGGGAGACACTAGATTCAGGAAAGTACCTAAGGCTGTAAATGCGTCCCTTCTTCCCCCCTCCGGCAGCCTCCTTCCAAATCTCAAGCATCTTATCCGGAGGGGTTGTGGAGTGTTACCAGTAGTAATCTCTTCTGAGGAGGCAAACTCTTGCAGCTTTTCGGAGATGACATCCTACAATAAGTCATGGTTAATTAAGATTATTTAATCAATTATTTTAAATTTAGCTAATTAATGGATAATTCACTTGCTTAAACTGTCTTTGCCCATGGTTCTAGCCACTTATTCTTCTTGGTCGAGAACCTCATGCAACGATAATGCTTGAAGATGGTCAGTTCACTACCTAACTCTTTCTCTTGGCATGAGAGCGATAATTATTTATGAATGTAGATTAATTATTAAATTAAAATTTAAAAATGGTTAAAATCTTAAGAACTTATCATGGATGCAAATATTTATGTAAACAGTTTAAAATATTTGTGCTGAAAAAAGTATAGATCACCAATTAATATTATGGGAGCTTTGCAACAAAATAGTTTTGCATACCGACAAAATAAAACTTTACTAGAAATAGTCCAATCTATGATGGCTGATACAAATCTCCCAATTCATATTGGGGGAATGCATTGATGAGAATTTCCTCTATACTTTTAATAGAGTACATCTAAATCAGTAATTATTACCCCATATGAGCTATGAATGGGCCGCAAACTTAACTATGTAACTTACAATCCCGGGGTATGTAGCTTATGTTTACGATCCTTCCCACAAATTTGGAAAATTGGGGCTGAGATGGAAGAATTATGTTTTTCTAAGATACTTAAACATTCTAAAGGATATATTATAATAAGTGCACATGACGATGGTGGTTTTATTGAGTTGGAATCATGAGATTAAAAATTCTTAGAGAATAAATTCTCAAAAAGGCATGAGATTGATGAAAAAATAATTTGCTTTGTGTAACAGAAGATTCTAATGCAATTAAAGTATAAGATGTATCTACAACTGTAGAATCCTATGGGAGGGATGTTTCTTCAAGGGATACAACGCCATAAAATCAACCATCAGTAGAGGTAATTACAAGTATACATCAATGTTGTTTCGAGATACAAGGTTAGCTTTTATGATTGCGTCGAGTGAGAAAATGAGCCTGAAACAATATTTGAGGCTCTCTCATGCCCTAACTGGATAAAATCAGTGAAAGTATTAGAAGAGGAAATTGAGCGAGTGAGACTGAATCAAGTCTGGGACTTGGTTGATCTTTTGCCAAGGTACAAGGCCATTGGTAAGAATTGGGTTCTTAAAAATAAGTGGAAATCTGATAAGACTACTGAAAGATATAAGGCAAACCACGTAACTAAGGGTTATACCCAACAAGAGGGCATAGATTACGAAGGAAGCTTTTCTTTGATAATGAGGTTTGCCTTGATTCGGCTGATCTTGGCATTGATGGCAAGTCTTGATTTAAAATTGTGCCCAATGGATGTCAAGATAAATTTTCTCAATAAAGAATTTGATATGGAAATATTTATGAAACAACCAGTATGTTTAGTTGCTAAAGGGATTGAGTACAAAATGTGCAAGCTCAACATGTCCATTTATGGGCTCAAACAGCCACCTAGACAGTGGTATTTCAGATTTCATTAGGTCGTAACCTCTTACGGCTTTACAATGATAGAAGAGGACCATTGTGTGTACGTCAAACATTTTGAGGATAAGTGTATGATCTTGTCTCTATATGTGGATGGTATCCTACTAGCCGAGAATAACAAAGAATTCAACTTTGCCATTAAGAAGTGGTTGTCCTCCAATTTTGAGATGGAGGGCATGGGGGAGGCTGCATATATTCTCCATGTTAAGAATGAGAGGGATCAGGCAAAATGATTATTAGTTCTTCCCTGAGAGACTTACATAAGAAAAGTCCTTAAATGATTCAATATATATAATTGTAATCCCAAAGGCAATCCTATAATGAAAGGCAGAGGCCTAAGCCTTGATATGTGCACTAAGACTCCAAAGCCAAAGAGTTCCATGAAAATCTTACCATATAAAAACGCCATAGGGAGTCTTGATGTACATTGCTACGTGCACATATTTAGACATACGCTATGGTGTGGGATTAGTGAGTTAATATCATTCAAACCTAAGATAGATGCACTGAAAAATAGTGAGAGGATATTGAGGCACCTAAGAGGCATTGCTAATATTCGCTTTGCTATTAGGAAAGTGATTTCCATTTGATGACTTACTCAGATATCATTTGGACTGGCAACCTTGATGAGTGCAAATCGACTTCTAGATAAGTATTTCTCTTAAACAATGGAGCAATCTATTGGATAGTAAGAAGCAGACATGCAGTACCTTTCAAGGTATGTATTACAGTCGTTCAAGAGATTGTATAGCTTAAGAGATTTCAGAGCATGGATATTTTGATTAAGGCATGTGGTCTTGTCACTATTAGAAATGATAGTCAGCTAGCACTTACCTATTTGAAAGACCGAAGTACCATGGTAGTATGAAGTACATAAATAGGAAGAATATCTTCATAAGAGATGTAAAAGCATGAAAAGTAGTCCATTCAGCAAACTCCTACCCATTCAGCAATAGCGAATCTATTAACATAACACATTCCTAGATATGTTTATATATCACATGTAAAGTCCCTAGGTTTTTATAGACTTTAATCATATTTTGTATGTTGTAGATGTATGATGATACTAAAATGATTTTATTGACAAATTCATAAATTATGCTAGCACGAACACACATATATAAAAGGTAAGTCGACAGGAGTTAGGTTGGTCTTCTCCCACAAACAACTTGCTTGAGTGCTAGGTGAAGTGAGCTAATTTGAGACACTATGAATTGATTTACTGATATAACACTTTAGGACTAAGAGTAAGCAGGCTAAGTGGAGACAATAGATGAAACACACCGGTTATTATTATAGGAAAATATTGCCTTGATCGGGTCAAGATGAGCTTCACAAATGAACCAAACTTGAGTAAGGCCATGACCATCTAATACTATTTTAAGCTGGATGACCACAATTGTTTATTCCTCAAATGGAAAGAAACGAAGCGCTTGATCTAGATATGATGAGTCTAGGCTTAGATTCATATGATTTTTTATGTTAACAAAGACATACGCTCTTCAAAGGGAGAGACCATCACATCACGTAATTCACGCTAAATGAGCTACAAGAAATGGATAATTAACCCATGCATCATCTTTGTGTGAGTTCTTGGAGCTTAAAAACATCAATTCTTGTCCATAGCAACTTTTAACTATATTGTCAAAGTGACGGATTGATGTTGCTTCTTAAGCATATTTTTGAAAGGTAATGAAATAATTTAAACAATACTGACAAATCTGGGATTAGGCATGTCAATCTTATGAAATTGAACCAAATTTTTCGGGGCAATACATGATGAAACATAATTTATGTAGTTGAGTTGCTATATGATATACTTAACAGACTCATAGTAAAACTCGCAGAACTTCCAAATGATAGGTGTGTTCGTGTGTCGCATGACTCACATTGCTAATTAAGAAAACGATGTGCGCTCCATATGTATTAGTCCTATCATGTGTGAGTGGGAGATTCTATTGATTAAGGCCGATTGGGAATGAGTCTACCTACATGGACTAAAATGAAATTCCAGCTCAAACCCGATCCAAGATTAGTCAAAGTCCATCTCCTATTTATAACATTTATCACGCATTAAATTGTGATGATTATGGAGATGTTTATTGCATGAGTTACAAATGAATTGAAATTTGTGAATTCAGTTTTCTTGTAATCTCTCTTATGGGTTGAGCTAGAGGGCTCCCTATCACTCTCAATATACAAGCAGCCACAAATATTCATATACATGGAGTTTTTAAGAGAGTGAGAGAACAAGTGCAAGAAGAGAATTCTTGTCAAATTCCTTAAGCAGTGTTTATAAGAAGGCATTTGTGTTGCGGAATAGTGAGTGCTATGCAACTTGTGATTGCACTTAGACTCTCGTCATCAAAGAGTCAATGATCAACACATCGAAGGGACAACTTCCACTAATTTCGCATTTGGTTCCGATAAGCTTGATTTAACCCAACCGAGTTATATTTTCTAACATGTGAATATCTCGTCCCCCTAAAACCAAAAACTTGCTCTAGCATGAAACATCCAATGCAAATTCAAATAAGAAAATTTTGTCAAATATGCAAATCAACAAAGATGCTCTTTGCAGATTTTATCATGAATATGAGATGAACAAACATGTTTTGCGAACATGTAGTTGGATTGCACACGTTTGGCTTGAAATGCCTTATATAGAAGTTAATAATTATGAGATTAGCTTGTTAGATAAGTGAATACGAGACTTTCTGTCAATTAAGGGGTTGTGAGATAACCTTTCTAGATTTACTGTCAATAGTAGCATTTGCCTCTACTTTATGAAAGGAAAGGAATGAAGCTTTTTAAAGATGGAAAGTCCAAGTATTCCATGAGTTATCGACAAGATTAGGAGTGTAATGAGGCAGTTGTATATGCTAGCCTCTAGAAAAAGGTTAGTTGCATGAGAGGAGTAGTTACTTCTCAAGGGCATTGAACTGGCATGGAAAGCACTATAGATGGGACTTATCAAGAAAAACTGTCATGGAGTTTTCAATTCAACAATAATAGATGTTGGCTTTGGCATAATCACAAGGGAGTCAAGAGGAAAGATGGTTGATGGGCATGGAAGAAATCGCACATGAGTTCTTCCATTGATATGTTTGAAGCTATGGCTACAAAAAGGGGTTAAAAAATGCTAAAGAAGAAGGCTAGAGGAGAGTGATAATTGAGGTTGATTCACTTATAGTTTTCAAGGTTGAGCTGGGAGATTTTGCAAATCTAGATCATTTCTTGTACTTCAATGTAGCTAAGGAGAAGTTTGAGTCTCTTCCTATAAGCTTGTGTTGCAGTGGGACGAGCAGGATCGACAATCGCAAACAGATCAAACCTTGTTGATTCACGCGAATACTGAGGAAATGAAAAACGAAGAGAAAAATCTCAACTTTATAAAAAAAATCAATTTGTTTGACGGCTCAATAGCAAAATACATCATTAAATAAATGCTAAAGAATAAAATTTATGAAAAGACCCACAAGAAATAGAAATTATAAAAATGCCACTAAAACCAATAAACATGAAATTGAGGACCTAAATAATGGAATTTGACCAAAAGACAGCACAACACATTGCAAAGCAATGTGTCTTGCTCTGAAGCCCATTTCCATGTGAAAAATTTTGATGTTTTGTTTAAAACCGATACTAGTGACTGTTCGATCAAACCGATTTCTAGAGCGCCTTTCGAACTTTCGGGTTGTCCAATCTCCCCATGAAGTCGAATTCCTTCTTGACCGCATCATTCCCCCCAAGGTGAAGGATTTCACTCTCGAATCGGATGGGAGATCATCATCCGAAGAATCATTGCTCGCACATAGGGTAAGGTGTCGGACATTACACACATTAGACGTTTGAATGTGGCTCGAAAGCTAAAGATGATGAGCATTTGGATTGATTTTCTCAAGGATCTCCACAGGGCAGATCTTGCGAGCAACAAGCTTATTGTATTCACACACGGGATAATGATCCTTGATCAAGAATGCCCAAACATAATCATCGACCTCGGACTCAACAGGGCAACGTTTCTTATCAGCTTGCAACTTGTACTTGTTAGTGGAGGTAGACAACTGAGACTGATTCATCTTATTAATTTGTTGAAACTGGGAAATCAGTTCATCTACCATGAGGTGGGTGTGCACTTGGCTGGGTAGGGCAATCAAATCAAGCAAGCCTCGAGGAACCACGCCGTAGACTGCATGGAAAGGGCTGTAGCCGATAATACCATTGACAGCATGACTATGTGCAAATTCAACTTGACACAGCTTTAAGTCCTAGGCCTTAATATTCTCACCTACCAGGCTATTAAGTAGATTATCGAGGGAGCAATTGACAACCTCTGTCTGACCATCCATCTAGGGTGATATGTGCTACTGAAATTAAGCATTGTGTTCACCGAGCGGTAGAGACTCCTCCAAAAGTGGCTTAGGAATCGTGTGTCACGATTAGACACAATGGAAGAAGGAAGCCCATGCAGACGGTATATTTCCCAAAAGAAAAACTGAGCAACGTGAATCGCGTCAGTGGTGCGTTTGCATGTGATAAAGCATGCCATCTTGGAGAAACGATCAACCACCACGAAAATGGAATCGTTATCACTCTATGTACGCAAGAGCCCCAACACAAAGTCCATGCTGATGTCCATCCATAGCTAGCTAGGAATTAGGCAGAGGCATGTAGAGGCCTGCATTCGTGGAAGAACCCTTAGCATGCCAGTAGGTCCGGCAACGCTCAACGAACCGACCAACATCTTTATGCATGGAAGGCCAGTAATATGATGCAGCAATGAGCTTCAAGGTGCGATCAAGACCAACATGGCTCTTGTTGTGAAGTTTTTGGATAACTTTCAATTGCAAGTTGCAATCGGGAATGCAAAGCTGAACACCCTAAAAAAGAAATCCATCCTGCTGTCGGACGTCGAAACTTCCGACTTGAGAAAAAGAATAAGGATCAGGAGGCACGCACGAGGCCTAGCTTGGGACTTTGAATCGGTGTTGGATTGGAGTCGCCACTAAACCGTTTATTAAGGCCGTTTAGGCGCCTAAGTCACTAAGTGATCATGATACTAACCACCTAGGTTGTTGTTGGTCTTGAAACCGAGATGTGAGTCCGGAGGTCCTGTTACGTATCTTGAAGCTCGAAAGCCAAAATACGCCCAAACTTGGTACCCGTCCCTAAGTCTAGGTCATTTGTTTGCACATTTTTATTTGTCCAATTATTTCCCTTATCGAAGTTCGAATCGATGGTCCAGAGAGAAATTCGATAATTCGTACCACGACCCTAGCATGCCACTAACCGTCCTATTCTAAGTGCGGAAAGTAAAGATTTTCACTATATTCGGGATTACATACATACATCCATCATCTCTCTATCTCACACCCACTCAACTACATTGATTCACACAATACATTGATTTTCCCTTCTCACATACAATCGAAACAATATACATGAAAAAGTATTTCAACCAATATTTACATCGATCAATTCAATCACGATAGATTTATTCGAATCGAAACAACAAAATTATTTTTGGGTTCTATTACTTAAAATAAGAACAAGAGATATTGGGGAATGACATAAAATTGAGTTAAATCGTTCAGGACCCGAACAAATCTACCCTTGAAAGATTCAAAAGATATTCCCAAAAATCGATTCGTCTCATTTCAAAATACCCGAACTTGGCCCGAAATGTTTCGAAATTTTTAAGGATCAACTCTAAGACTTGGAATACACTTTAACCCACTTCAAAGCACACAAAAATATCAGAGGCTGATCAGGAAAATTCGGGTAGGGCTAGAGTGAATTTTTCAAAGCATGACAAAAGTCCCGAATCGATCCGAAATGATCTTCAATTTTCAAGATCCGACCCTAAACTTTAACAATGCCTAAGAACACTACTAAACACACAAAATGACATCAGGAACAGATTTGCAAAATTCGGAATCAATCTGGACAGATTAAAAAAAGGTAAAAGGCCTTGAATCGATCCCAAAACGATCCAAAATTTCAAAATAGACCCCCAAATTTACACAACATCTAAGAACATTCTAAAACATGCTAGAAGCATCAGAAACGCAGCTGGAAAATTCGAAATGGTGCTGGGCTGGTTTTAAAAAGACTGATAAAAGACTCCGAGTCGATCCGAAAAGACCTAAGATTTCCAAAAAATGATCCCTAAACCTTAGAAAACATTTAGACCCACTTTGAAACATATTTTTGACCCCAGATCTGAGCCAAAAGCTTTGAAAAAGTGGTCGGGTTGATAAACAAAATTTTGAAACCCAACTCAAAACGATCCTTTTCATCATTACGATTTTTGCACAACTCATTTTTAGTCATTCCCCAGTTTTCTTATATAAAAATATATTTTTCTTGATTTTCTGGATTTTTCTTTTTTTCATTTTATCATTTCTTATATTTCCTTAAAAAAAGGAGCAATATATATATTCATTCTAAAAAAAAACCTAACTAACATGTTTTCATTTTTTCAAGGATCCTTTTCCATATTTTCATGAAAACATGAATCCTAATTTTCTTTATTTTCTCTTTTTTTTGTACTTTCTATTTTTCGTAAAACATTTTTTGAAAAGGAGAAAAGAAAATAAAAGAAAACAAAAGAAATTATTTACAAGGATAAGGCCTAAAATCCCAATCAAGAAATTATACCTACAACCAACGACGATGACGATGACGATGTCGAGGAGTGAGCGAGACTTCGGCTTGGTTGATGTCGAACCCGGGCACCTTTGGGATTTGAGGAAGACTCGTCGATTTGCACGGACTCGGGCTCGATCTTGATGATTGGCACAGGCTCGGCTCGGATCGGTGAAGAACTCCAAGTTGGTGTCGGAATCGGGCTCGGGTCGGCGGTGGATCCGAATTTGGAACGGGATGAAGATTCTTCAATTTTTTTTGCTCAACACATGAGTCTAAGAGTGGATATTTAAGAGAGAGTTCAATGTGTGTTTTTGATGTCTTCAAGATGTCTAAGATCTGCAAATGAATGGCATATTTATAGAGGAAATGCCGTGGGGGCTGAATTGTAACACACCAGAAACTTCAGGGGCTAAAATGGAGAAACAGGAAATTGAATAAAAAAATGAAAAACAGAGCTGCAGATTGTCAACAAGACAGAGGGGCTGACGAGCAGGGATGGGAGTAGTACGGACTGGACGGGAGAGGTCTGGCAGAGTCAACAGAGGCGGCCAGAGCAGGATGGCACTGTACGGCCGATCAGAAGGCCGGTGCCGTGCACGGTAGCTGGTTGTACGAATAGGGGAATGGCCATGAGTAGGAGAGAGAGGGAGAGCTCGGGGAGGGTGTGAACTCCATCGGGAAGGTCAGTAAGGGCGCCCTGCCAGAGGCTGACACCGGCGAGTGTCAGAGGTGGCGTGCACGGGGCCGGAACAAATGATTTCGGCGCCGAACTGTAGAGAGAGAGTGAATGAAAGTGACCGGAGAGGGAGAGAGAGGACTGGGAATGAATGGGGACGGGATCGGGACGGAGCCGGGAGCTCAACGGAGTCGCCGGTGTGGCCAGAAGTGGTCGGAAGTGGCCGAGAAGGCCACCCGTGGCTGGCCGTGAAGCCTCTGCGCCTTTGTTGAAATTCTGGGGGAAGACGATGAACAGTGTTGCACTATTCATGCAAAAAAACTCTTTTTTTTTCATTTCAATGTGCAAATTTTTACTTTATTGTTTCATACGAAATAAAAAAGAAAAAATATAAAAAATTAAATTTGAAATAGAATTTAAATATGGGACCCCAATGGGAACGAATTGAGATTTGACCGGATCAATATTGGGTGTCCATAAACACTGTATTCACTATCCACTTAAAACCCCTTTTTTTTGTATTTTCAGTTTTTCTTTAATTGTATGCATGAAATAAAATAAAATAAAATAAAATAAAAATAAAAATAAAAATAGAAAAATCAAAATTTTAAAATAAAATTTAAAATATGGGTTACTAAAAGAAACGAAACGGGATTTGATCAGGTCAAAATCGGGTGTCTACACCTGCAACACAAAATCGGTTCGCTCTCCTGCCTGCATTTTTTCAATAATAGCAGTGAAAAAGGGATCAATAGAATACAACTCTAGGAAGGAATCGTAACTAGGAACCGTAATGCGCATCTCAGATAGTAAGGAATGTTGCTGACTTAGAGCATCAACCACACGATTAGAAACTCTAGCCTTGTGTTTAAGAGTGAACATAAACTACTAGAGATATGCCTACCATGACTCATGCCAAGCAGAAATCTTGTCTTGGCTAGCAATGAATTTTAGGGCATCATTATTGGTATAAAGAACAAACTCCTTCTAGAAGAGATAGTGACGCCAATGTCGAACGGCTTGTACTACTGCATAGAACTCTATATTGTATGTGCTGAACCGTAGCTTAGAACCAGAGAGCTTCTTGCTAAAGTAAGCTATAGGTCAGTCGGACGGGCTGAGAATGACCCCTATTCCTGTCTTCGAGGTGTCGCAATGGAGCTTAAACGACTGAGAGAAGTCTGGCAAGACAAGAAGCAGGGCAGTGGTCAACTTGTGTTTAATCTCCCAAAACACGATATCGACATCATCTAACCACTTGAATTTTGGCCTCTTTATGCAGTCCGTAATGATTGCCATAATGTTGCTAAAATGTGGAATAAATCAGCGACAAAATGAGGCCAAGCCATGAAAGCTATGCACTTCTATAATAGAAGCGGGTTGACGCCACTGTTGAATCACCTCCACCTTGCTGTTGTCGATAGCAAGGCCATCCTTGGACACCACATATCCCAAAAATTTCACAGAAGTTGTCAAGAAAGCACATCTGTTAACCCCAGCATAAAACTTATCCCTATGGAGAACCAACAATACTTCCCGCAAGTGGTGTCGGTGTAAGTCAACATTGGCACTATACATAAGTATGTCATCAAAATAAACCACGAAAAATTTACCGATGAAAGGCCACAGTGCTTGATTCATGACGTGCATGAAGGTGCTCGGTGCATTGGAAAGACCAAATGGCATTACTTACCACTTGTACAGGCCCTCACAAGCCTTGAAGGTTGTCTTCCATCTGTCTCCTACTCTAATGCGTATCTGATGGCACCCGTCTTTAGATCCAATTTAGTAAATATCTAAGACCCTCTAAGCTGATCAAGTAGGTCATTCAGTCAAGGAATGGGAAACGATATCCCATGTGTCAATTTTGGCCTTCCCAAAGCGAGTTCAGTTCCGTTTGGTCTGCTGCCACCAAGCCTGGCACGACCACGGAGCCTCATAGCCACCAATGCAACTCGTTGGGAATTGGGCACCTCCTTGTATTCAAGAATCCCATCGACAGTATTTAGCCAATCCAGGAATTCGTCTACCTGGAGACTTCCATGAAACTCGGGAACCTCAACCTTGAACCTGATCTCCCACCAATGATCTGCCAGGGGTGGGTTATCAGGAGGACCACCGAAAGGGTTGTCCTCTAGATCATCATCTTCTTCCACCACGTCTAGAACTACGCAGTCACGGTGTAGTTGAAGCATCGCCAATTGCCAGATCAATTGCTCGACCTGTTGGCGAAGTTCTGCAACCTTATCCCTTCGTGTCACTTCCTCAATTGGTAATTCTGGGACTCGTCTCTTGGGCAGCATGGTGCAGGACCGATGTCGGCTCTGATGCAGCGAGATGAGCAGGATCAACAATTGGGGATAGATTGAACCTCATTGATTCACGTGAATACCGAGGAAATGAAAAACAGAGAGAAAAATCTCAACTTTGTAAAAAATCAATTAGTATGATGGCTCAATAGCCAAATACATCATTAAATAGAAGAAACCCTAGACATCGAACAGTAAAATTTATGAAAAGACCCACAAGAAATAGAAATTACAAAAACACCACTAAAACCGAAAATCATGAAATTGAGGACCTAAACAATGGAATTTGACCAAAAATCATCATAGCAAATAGCTTTGCTATGTTTATTGCTTGGAAGCTCGTTTCCATGCGAAAAACTATGCTCTTTTGTTGAAAACAAACACCAGTGACTATTCAGTCAAATTGGTTCGATCAAATTGGTTTCTTGAGCATCTTTTGAACTTTTAGGTGGTCCAATCTGCCCATGAAGTCGAATTCCTTCTAGACTGCATCAACTTGGTTAAGAGAGTGACAAATCATTGTACAAATTGCACTTCACAATGGTACAAGAGGGGATGGACATGAGTGACAAAGTGCTGAAAAGTCCATCTTCCTTGAGATATCTACTAGGTTTTGATATAATGTGTAACAGTGTTAATACGTACACTTTGTCTTTGGTTGAATGTGATGAATTAAATTTAATTGAAGTAGAAAGGAGGAGAAGAAAAGAGCAATGAACAAGGAGGAAATTAGAATAACATTGTGGCAACCTCGAAATAAATCGAATTCACGATATCATAGCTAAAAATAAATAAATAGAAGGAGTCGCCACTAATCGTTTATGGAGTTAATCCTAAGGTCGATTAGAAACTATTATTCACGAGACAGGCTATGCGATCAATTTGTGGACAAGCAAGTCGGGACTCCATTCCTTACCAAAATGGGAAATTAGGCGACCTTAGAACATAACATCAATATGAATGGCAGACCCACTAGGTTTTGTTTTAGAAATTATGATGCAGATGCAATAATTAATATCAATTCACTAACAAGATAAAGTACATGTACATCAGTTTTAACCGATCCACGAGAAAAAAAAATCAAAACACAAAAGAGAAGCCCACTTAACTGAGAATGAGCTAATCAAAAGGCCCACTAGATAAAATATAAAATATAAAGAAAAGCCCATCTAGAAATAAACAAACCTATGGGCCCAGCAATATATGTAAATTAAAATTACAAGAGAAGAGCCCACCTATCCTAAAAAAAAGCTATCCTATGGGCTTGAAAAAAATACATAAAAATTATAAATACAAAAGAAAGACCCACTTAACCTAAAATAGAGTAACCCTAGGGTCTTATTGAAATTACAATCAGCACAGATGATTGGAGGCTTGATGCTATGCATCTGGGCTTGGTTCTACGGACGGGTGATATCTAAACGTGCAGGCTCCCGACTCATAGTTTCCTCTCCCTTGGGGATCATCGGACTTGCGAGCCGAGCGAGGGTCTTTCAGGGCTGTAACGGCAGTCTCAGACCGCTCCGTCCGTGCCCCTACTCGGAATCCTCTATCTAACTTAAAAGATTCCTAAGATTGCCCTAGGTCTGAGCGTTTTGGATCCCAAAATCCTAATGCAATGCGATATGCAAAAAAAAATGAATAACATAAAAAAAAATTGCATACAATATATGAACAAGATAAGGGAAGAATAAAAAAAGGTAGGGAAAGTATAGAAACGAATATAAATAAGCTTGAACCCGCTTTTGAAAACTGTCCCCAGCGGAGTCGCCAATCTGTCGCAACCTCGAAATAAATCGAATTCATGATATCATAGCTAAAAGTAAATAAATAGAAGGAGTCACCACTAACGTTTATGGAGTTAATCCTAAGGTTGATTAGAAACCTATTATTAACCTAAGGGAGCATGACAGTAACCACCTAGTCTTTTATTGTCGGTCTTGAACCAAAGTTGGATCCGGGGGCTCTATTACGTTCGAAAGGCTCACGAGCCCGTCGACACGCCCTAAATTGGTACCCTAATAATGTTTCTAAATTTACCTTATTTTATTTAATCCCGTATTTTCTAATCTTTTTAAGCAAGGAAAGTTACGTAAAGGGCGGCTATTCTCATGGAAGATGTAAAACATAATTTCAAAAAATAAAAAAAATTAAATAAGATAATTACTCTGAATAATCAATTATGTGATGATATATTTATTTAACATAAGGCAATGTGTGAATTTGGCTTAAAGAACCGAGTCAACGTTCTAATTTCCTTCAAAAAAACTTTATTCATGGAGAAATCATTAATACCACGAGCTACTAATCATAGACATATAGGGATTCAAATTTTTCATAATCAACCAAGACTAGAATCGGCAAGCATTAATTGACAGGAAGAAGAACGGGCAACAGATAGAGAGAATAAAACAAACCGAGGGCATTCATCTTCAACCGTTTAGAGGAATTGAAAGTTGTAGAAGCTGACCTAATTACCAAAAGAAAGTGGAGGCCCAAGGTGGTCCCGATAGCAACTTGAGAAAGAGCACAACTTGGAAAGGACTTCTCTGTAGCGACCGGACTAGGGAGTTGGATCGAAGTAAGGATTGGCAGAGGTTATCCGGGATGC
This sequence comes from Lagerstroemia speciosa, assembly GCA_037672795.1. NCBI lineage: Eukaryota > Viridiplantae > Streptophyta > Magnoliopsida > Myrtales > Lythraceae > Lagerstroemia > Lagerstroemia speciosa. Next base: position 11,225,264 of record CM075295.1, read on the forward strand.
GTCCAGTCACAATGCCCACGTGGAGGAGATGCTGAGATCAGTTGGCGTGGCTTCAAGAGGGCTTGGCACTTGTCACAGAGGATAGCTGTCGAAGGATTTTCTGTCCCTTTTCTCTTCAGCCGTCTCCCCTTTTATACACTTCATTCGAGGATTAAATCTGGGATGGAGGAGGATGTCGAGGCTGAAAATCGGCTCCATATCTTCTGATTCGTGAATCGATGGGGCTGCACCAATATCTTCTCTCAATCTTCATGGTTGGAATATTATCTGTCCATATCAGTTCTGGATCTACCCGATTTTCCTTTTCCTTATCTGAGGATGGATCTTATATTTCCTTTCCAATATTTTCCAATAGATGTTAATCATGTTACTAACCATTGAAAAGACGAATCCCACCAAGAGGCCTCAGAATTAGTGAAAACAAATTTCTGAATCCAACTGACTGGTACGGGCTGGCCCTGTATGCTGAGGCTTGGATATCAATTTTCTCAGGCTGATTACGGACCTTTGGATATTGCGCTCTATTTTTATATTAATTCTTCATGAGTTTGAGTCCAAATTCCATAAGACTTACTCAAATTGGACCTCCCAATAAATAGATATAATTTCTCCTATGAAATCAGCCACATCCCGATTACTGTTCACAGATTGGGCAATCTTCCTTCAAAAATTTGTTTCTCCCTCTCCGAAATGAATTTTGAGTCCAAAATCCACCTAAGTCAAAGGTAACTCAATGAGCTTCATGATGAATTCAAATTTGCTCACTTTCAACCTTGTTAAGTCCATTTTTCAAGCCTCTGAATCCTATACTAATAGTCTTGTGCCCTGAACGATTGACCATCAAGTATTTCTTCTTGAGCTAAAATGAGGTGTCTGTAGCTGCCCCTCTTTGAAGCGACTCTCGATGATAAGTCAAAGATCTTGAAAAGAGTGTTGTTTCAAAGACAAATATAAGGACCTAATTTTAGATCGAAGAAGATTGTGATTTCCCTTGAGACAATGATCTTTCAGTCAAGTTTTTTTTTCGTTTCTCCCTTTTTTCTTTTTTTTTTTTTTTTTTTTCTTCTTTTCTCCTTTCTTTTTTTCTTTTCTCTTTCACTAAATTGCTTCAAACCATAAAGAAGGTAACTAGTTGGATATGGAGTGGAATAACATAATGAGCTCTTGGCGCAAGGACAAGTTCACGCTCAGGGTGTGAGGAAGGGAAGGATACACTGCTGGGGTAGAAATAAATTCACGCTTGGGATGTGAGGAAGGGAAGGATATGCTGCTAGGTGTACAGAGGGATATGCGCAGTTGAGCTCAAAAATGTGGGCACGCAGTTGAGCGTGAGGAAGAAGTGCGCAGTTGAGCGCGAGGGAGGAAAGAAAGCAAGCAGTTGAGCATGAAGGGATAAGCACGCAGTTGAGCGTGAGAAGGATGTGCGCAGTCGAGCGTGAGGTAGAAGAAAAGCACGCAGTTGAGCATGAGAAAGAGGTGTGCAGTGGAGCGCGAGGTAGAAGAAAAGCACGCAGTTGAGCGTGAAGGGATAAGCACGCAGTTGAGCGTGAAAAAGAAGATGCACAGCCGAGCTCGAAGAGTCATGCGCCATCAAGCATGAGTTTGTCAAAACTATCATCTTTGCTTGTTGTTAGGTTGAAACCAATTCTTATGCAATTGCTCCCTTGATCAGGCTCATGACGATAGGTCTGCTTTTCGTCTTGTGATTCACCATTGAGTCTCCACTCGTATCTCACCCTGCCTTCTTTTGCTTAATTAGGTTTCGAATCATCCTGGGGAGGACGCCTCTTGGAAGTTCCTTCTGCCTATCTGTAAAGTCGTGGAACAAACCATGTTGTCATTAGTTCCATTCTAAACAGCCCGAATCACGATGAGTGAAGTAATTAAAGTGTAGATGTACGGGATTTTTCACTTTGTAACCAACTTAGGAGTGGTTGTGTTCCCTTTGAAAAGAAAGGCTAATAGTGCAGACATGATTCGTAGTATAAAGGTAAGGGAAGGGAATTTGTTGAATCCTCTAGATTTCAAAGGGTACAGCAGTTCGATCCCATTTCGAGAAGTGCCCCCTTGAGATCCCATGTATGCCTTTCCTGATTTTCGGATCACTTGCCTTTGACCTCTCAGATCATGACTCCGGCATTATGCCCGAGGAGTTCCACATCATTGTGGCTGAGGCAACATTTTTTCCCAACTTTTGCCTAAGTAGTGCAATGCGCAATGACCTAGCGGGGAGATTATCTTTTTTTTTTAGTTCTCTCAAATTTCTCTCCTTTCGCCACGACAATCCCTCGAAGAAATGGTCGCGCCTCTCAGTTCCCTAACTTTTGCCTAGGCCGCCCTTTCGGGTTTTCAGCCCAGTGGGAATATTACCCATCTCTCCTTTTGCTACGACTGCTCATTTTTGAGTTTTCAATCGCACCTCTCTTTCCCTAACTTTTGCCTAGACTGCCCTTTCGGGTTTTCAGCCTAGCGGGAGTATCATTCCTTTTCTCTCAAATTTATTCAGAAGTCATATAGTAATGCTCCCTTTAGGGGAAATACTTCTTTAATGAATCAGCATTAACAATGCTTGGGATTTCTTGACCATCCATGTTAGTAATGATCATTGCACCACCTGAGAAGACTTTCTTAACGACATAGGGGCCCTCATATTTTGGCGTGAACTTGCCCCGGGAATCAGGAGTGATATGCAACACCTTGGGCAACACCAGGTTATCAGGCTGGAACTCGCGGTGCCGGAATTTTTTGTTGAAGGCATGGGCCATGCACTTCTGATAGCATTGACCATGACAAAGTGCCGTGAGCCTTTTTTCATCAATAAAGTTCAACTACTCATAATGCTGCTTTGTCCACTCGGCTTCCTCTAGCTTGGATTCAGCGAGGACCCTTAATGAAGGAATTTCTAATTCAACAGGCAACACTGCTTCAGTGCCATAAACTAAGGAGTACGTTGTTGCCCCAGTTGATGTACGAATTGAAGTGCGATATGCCAAAAGTGCCCATGGAAGCATTTCGTGCCAATCCTTATATGAAACAGTCATCTTTTCAGTGATTTTTTTCAAATTCTTATTGGCTTCCTCTACCGCTCCATTCATTTGGGGCCGATATGGGGATGAGTTGCGATGCTTAATCTTGAATCGCTCACACAAGTCATCAACAAGCTTGTTGTTGAAATTCTTTGCATTATCAGAGATAATTGTTTCAGGTACACCATATCGGGTAATCAAGTTGCGCTTGAGGAAGCGGACTACTACTTTTGCAGTCATTGATGCATAAGATTCAGCCTCAACCAACTTTGTGAAATAGTCGATAGCCACCAAAATAAAGATATGTCCATTTGACGCTTTTAGAGAGATTGGGCCAATCACATCGATGCCCCATATTACAAAGGACCAAGGTGCAGACATTGGGTGTAACACATTTGGGGGTGACTTGGCTTGATTTGCATAGATCTGACATAAATGATAGTGTTGCACGTGTCTCACACAATCTGTTTCTATGGTAGACCAGATGTATCCAAGCCGCATAATCTTCTTTGCAAGCATGTGCCCACTCATGTGAGGCCCGCAAACCCCTTCATGCACTTCTCTCATTATTAGTTCGGCCTCCCTGGCATCTATGCATCTCAAGAGCGTCGAATCAAATGATTTCCGATACAAGACCTCTCCACTCAAGAAATAGTGGCATGCTAAGCGTCGAATAACTTTCTTCTCTTGTTGATTCGCATGCTCAGGATATTCGCCAATGCTGAGGTATCGCTTGATCTCTGTATACCATGGTTTGCCATCTTCGCTCTCGACCATGTTACAATGAGTCGGGTGTTCATTGATTCCTATCTCCAATGGCTCAATCAGGTCTTCTCCAGAGATTTTGACCATTGAGGCAAGTGTTGCTAATGCATCTGCAAACTGATTCTTCGTGCATGGAGTATATGTAAAAGTAATCTTTTTGAATTGCTTCGCCACTTTCTCCAGGTGCTCATGATATGTATCAATTTGGGATCTCTAGTTTTCCACTCTCCCACAGTTTGAAGGATGATGAGCATCGAGTCACCGTATACTTCTATCACATGAATCTTGAACTCAAGGGCTGCTTTTAACCCCCAATATGCATGCTTCATATTCGGCGACATTATTGGTGCAGGGAAACGTTACTTTCGCTGCAACTGGGTAGTGTCGTCCCTTAGGAGAGATCAGGACTGCCCCAATACCGCATCCCGTTGAATTTACAGCTCCGTCAAAGTACATCTTCCAGTATGGTTCATTATCTGATTCACTTTCAACTTGCATGATCCCGTCGTCTGGAAGTTCAGAATTAATCGAAGTTTGGTCATCAACTGGGAATTCAGTGAGACAATCTACCAAAACCTGCCCTTTTATTGACGTGCGTGGCACAAACTGGATGTCATATTCTGCGAGCTGGACTTGCCATTTTGCTATGTTCTTTATAGAAGCTGGTTTCTCCATAAGTAGCGCAAAGGGTCTGCCTTGGATAGTAGATGTACAGTATAGTACAACGTATACTGCTGAAGACGTTGCACTACCCACACTAGTGCACAACACAGCCTTTCCACTTCAGGATACCTTGATTCTCCTTTAGTGAATTTCTTGCTTAAGTAGTATATCGCCTGCTCTTTATGTCCCATGTCATCCAGTTGCTCCAACATAGCCCCTAGGGACTCTTTACGTACCGTCAAGTATAGAATTAAAGGTCGACCGAGAGTGGGCGGAACCAGTATCGGTGGATTAGCCAGATAAGCCTTTATTGTGTTGAAGGCATGTTGACATTCATCATCCCATCGAATCTCAGCATTTTTGCATAAAAGCTTGAAGAGAGGCTGACATTTATCTGTGAGGTTCGCAATGAACCGGGCTATGTAGTTCAAACGCCCTAATAGGCTCCTTACCTCTTTTACAGTGGAAGGAGGAGGGAGGTTTGTGATAGCCTTGACTTTATCTGGATCTACTTCGATGCCTTTCTTGCTAACAATGAACCCAAGCAACTTGCCCGTAGTTGCGCCAAAGACGCACTTGGCTGGATTAAGTTGAAACTTGTACTTATGAAGTCGTTGGAATAACATGCGCAGGTTTGCCAAATGGTCTTCCCCTTCTCGAGATTTCGCGATCATGTCATCAACATAAACTTCAATCTGTTTGTGCATCATGTCATGGAAGAGAGTGACCATAGCTCGTTGATAAGTAGCACCCGCATTTTTTAGTCCAAACGGCATGACTCTGTAACAAAACGTTCCCCACATTGTCATAAATGTTGTCTTTGACTTATCTTCTTCGGCCATTGTGATCTGATTATAGCCCGAGAATCCGTCCATGAAGGAGAACATTTCATTACCGGCGGTATTACCAACAAGCACGTCAATGTGGGGTAGTGGAAAGTTGTCTTTTGGGCTAGCTTTATTGAGGTCACGATAATCGACACACACACACACTTTTCCGTCCTTCTTAGGAACAGGGACGACATTAGCAACCCACTCCGAATAATTACAGACCTCCAAGAAACCAGCGTTGATCTGTTTAACAATTTATTCCTTTATTTTTAAGATCAAGTCAGGCTTCTGTCTCCTTAAGTGTTGCCTCTTTGGTAGGAATTTCTGAGTATCAATCGGCAGATGATGTTGCACAATAGACGAATCTAAACCAGGCATATCAGCATAAGACCAGGCGAAAATTTCTTGGTACTCTTTTAGGAGATCAGTTATCCGAGCTCGTTGTGTAGTATCGAGACTCGTCCCAATCTTAAGGTGGCGAGGTTCATCCACTGTGCCGATATTGATGGTGTATGTGACCTCATCAGTCATTGGCTTGTTCTCCTCGATCCGTTCAAGGCTTTTTGTGATTTCATTAGGGGCATCATCATCATTTGACTCCTCCCCGTAAAGTATAGGGATGAAGTGATCGAAATGTATCTCAGAAGGGTTCGAACTGTCGCATTGCTTTTTATCTGAATTCGAGTGGTGCCTGGACAATGAGAAAAATGAGAAAAATGGCCGATCTTAATGCAAGAAGTGAAAAGAATATGGAGAAGAAATAAGAGACTGATTTTATTAGGAAATTATTCAAAAGCTCATGGCCATGACAAGATCCCTTCTCCGTTGTGGGCTCATGGCTATACCACACATGGGAACATCATACAACTCAAATAGGCTTACTCATCAGTGACTAAGGCCGAGAAGAGTGGAACTGCAATCCAATTGGCTAGCTCCTCGCCTTCAACAGCCGGACAGATGGAAGAACCAGAAGAGACCTCCTCCAAGATAGACCCAATGCCAAACCAATCATAAGAAGAAATAAGGTAAACGATTAGTAGTGCCTCCAAAGTGTTCCCTTCGACATGTGCCAGACCTAGGAAAGAAACTGAAAGAGGAGGGATCTCTATTGATGAGCTCTCATTGAGGCTTAATCGTGATAGCCTCCCTAGAGTACGATTCTTTCGGGCTTCTATAGGGTCCTTGCAACAAGGGCGATATCCAAGCCCATACCAGTTCTTGTATTCTTTAAGCACAATTGGTTCATGGATGCCTTGCCCATTAATGCCCAGCCCAGAGCCTGGTGAGTAGCTAATCCTCATAAGAACCTTGCCGATCATTACATCAGCCCTGGTAGGTCCGGGTTCACCCCAGTCCTTGATGACAGATACCAGTTCGAGTGAATGAAAAGGGAGATGCTCATCATCTCCAATGCTAATATAGGGCACAACCGTCTCTTTGTATGTTGCATAAGCATCTTCACCGTCAATAGTGATGAGACGGTCTTCCACAATGAATTTTACCTTTTGGTGTAAGGTAGATGGAACAACTCCAACAGAATGGATCCAAGGCCTGCCTAGCAGCATACTGAAAGCATTTGGAATCTCCATTACTTGAAACTTGATATTAAAAACAGAAGGACCAATTTCAATAGGCAAATCAATCTCACCACTCACTTCCCTTCTGGAGCCATCGAATGCCCGAACTACAGTCTTGCTCAGATGGACAAGGGCAAGATCGACGTTCATTTGTTTGAGTGTTGACATTAGGCACACATTCAATGCAGAGCCATTGTCTATCATAACACGCCCCAAGATGAATCCCTTACACTTGCAAACAATGTGTAATTCTTTGACATGGCCATAGCCATGAGAAGACAACTCATCCTCCGTAAAAGAAATTTGGTTGGAGAAGATAGACCCCACAACTTCCTCAACCTGCTTAGTGGAAATCTCCTTAGGGACCTGGGCTTCTGTCATGACCTTCAACAAGGTCTCGCGATAGGCCTCTGAATTGAGTAAAAGCGACAACAGGGAAATGTGAGCTGGGGTTTTGCTCATTTGCTTGATAATTTTATATACATTGGCCTTCAACACTTTCATGAAGGCTGTTGCCTCTTCATCAGACACTCTTTTCTTCATGATCCCATCATCAACCATCTCAATAGCCCTGGCCTTTCCCTTGTCTTGAGTTTCTGGAGAAGAGTAGCACCTTCCAGATCGAGTTATCCCGTTCACATTCCCTCCATCATCCGGCTCCACTATGCGCGCCTCATAAATCCAAGGAACCTGTTTATTGTCTGTGTAGGGGAATGGTGCTGGTGGTTGAATCACCACGGGATTTACTGCTGCAGCGTGCTCCGGGCCTGTATAGGTGATTTCCACTAGATCATATTCTATTACAATGGGAATTATGGTGCAAACAGCTTCTTCACAATTATTCACAGGGCAGAAGTCAATCATATTGATCAACAGTCCCGGTGCATTTGAATGGTTAGGCAGGGGATTTGCATTAATGTTAGGAGGTCTTGCAGTATTGAACACTAGGTAGCCCGCATCGATGAGATCCTGTACCCTATGCTTTAGACGAATGCAATTATCAGTGGAATGCCCCGTAGCCCCCATATGGAATTCACAGCTTGCATTTGGATCAGGATTTTGAGGTTGGTAGTCTCGCCTCCTCGGCTCAGGTACAATCTTTCCTTTCTCCATCAAAGTCTTGAATATCTCTAATAAAGGGACCGGTAACGGGGTGAATTGACGACGATTCCTATTTGGCAGGGTCCGTCCATTTGGTGCGTTTCGAGTCATCGAAGGAATCTAAGGTGTAGGCAACGCGACTTGAGATGCAACTTGAGGTGCTTGAGCTGGTGGAGTTGAGTACTGCATTGTATATTGCAATGGCGGGTAACGTGTTTGAGATGAATATACAGTGGTCACGGTTGCATCCTTCTTCTTACTGGGAATGACTTTTTTAAACCCTTCTGCGCCATTCTTCTTAAGCAGGTCATCAATCTTTCCCAGCCTTATTCCATCCTCGACCCTTCCTCCAGTAGTAATTAAGTCCGCAAACGTTGATGAAGTGTGGCTCAGCAAGTGCGAGTAGTATGCACCTTTCAGTGTGCCGATGAACAGTGAAACAGCCTCATGGTCAGTCAAGGGAGGGCGAACCTGGGCTGCTTTCGCTCTCCATTCTTGAGCATACTTTCGGTATGACTGACCTGCTTCCATCTCCATTCGTTGCAGCTTGAGGCGCGTTGGAGCAACATCAATGTTAAACTTATATTGTTTGAGGAATAAACTGGCCAAATCATCCCATGTAGGGATATCTTCTGCTTTAAGGTCTGCAAACCAAACCAATGCCTTACCCCTTAGACTTTCCTGGAACATTTAAATCATGAATTTCTCATAATCCTTATATGGGGCCATCTTCAAGCAGTATAAATGAAGGTGGGTCTTTGGATTGTCGGTGCCATCATACTTCTCAAATTCTGGCATTTTAAATTTTTCTGGGATGCGCATATCTGGAAACAAGCAAAGATCAGTATAACCGATGCTCCCATACTGGTCAAGATCTTGAATGACCTTCATTTTTTCCTCCATTTTCTTCAGCCGCCTTTCCTGCTCAGTCTCCTCATTTGAGGGAAACTGGATTGTAACTAGAGTTGTATATGCTCCTTCAGTTGCTAGAGCATGGACAGGGTTGGCCATTTGAGGTATTGGTGGAGCTAGGTTTGAGAGGTCTTGTATGGGGTGTGGAGTTTGGAGTGGGTGGAGGAGCGGAGTTAGCAGCTCCGGTGACTTGTGCTTGGAAGAGCGCCATTAATTATGCCATCTGAGTGGACATGTTTGCTATGGCATTCTCGAATTGAGTAATTCTCTGTTCAGAGTTACTGGCTTGCTGAGATTGAGTTTGCCCTGTTCTTCCATTCTTGCTCTGGATCGTGTGTGGATAGGAGTACGACAAGCTAGGGATAATAATAATAGAACCTAACACACCAAAAAATGGACTAAATGAGCAAATAACAATAATAATAGTGATAATATTACCTGTAACATGAGAAAATTCACTAGTAGATAGCCATTCAAGAGCCACAAAACAGGTTCATTTTTCCAAGATCTAAACAACATCTTTCGGCCCATTCTCAAGTCGCCTAACTCGCGCTCTAAGCTCATTAAGTGCTTCCAAGGCTTGCTCCTTTGTGTTTACAAAAGCAAATGACATATACTTGGAAAAACTCGTAATTTTCCTCGCTCTTTTTTTGAAATTCTTCAAGGAAGCGCTTAATCGAGCTACTTGCTTGTCACGCTTTACAATCATTTTGCGGGCTTGCACTAGTTCTTTACGAGCTTGGTCCCTTTCCTTCTTCAATGTGAGCACGTCATTCAACCATGCCCTGCTGCGACGCTCTAGCTTGACCACCATCTCCTCATAGAAATTGGTGGACTCCTTTAAGTCTTTAGGAGGCTTCGGGCCAAATACCTCCTCGGGCTTTAGAAGAGCCTCATCTTGGCTCAAATAGAAGCGGTACACATACTCCTGAGAGGCCCCATATTCCTTTTCCTCTCTTGTAGGATTGACAAGTGCCTTCATGGGATATTCCTTACGGGTTGCCCAAAGCTTGAGGAGTCAGTTAATGGTTGCTTGTCGTGTGTTAGGAGGCACCATCGTGTCATACCAGTCATAAGTAAGTGGGTAACCATCCTCTGTATCAGGAATTCGTTGGAGGCTGCCAAGTTGTCGCACCACTCTCGAGGGAAAATAAGCTAAGGAGCCGACGTTGCTAATGAGTGGAATGCCTTTGAAAATTGAACATCTAAGAAATGCGGGATTGTGGGACATCCAACGAGCCTTCCACAAAAAGTCTTTAGGTTGTAAATTTGAAATAAATTCAATCTACTCATTAGCCGAATGTCTATCATAGCGGCATTTTTCCAAAATTCTTGCAATTAAGAATTCATTCAATTGATAATATGAAACTGGAAAAGATTTCCCAAGGAGTTTTACATGACTTAAGAACCAAATTTGTAACAGTGCAGGACATCCTGGTATTGTCCCTCCTCCCTTCTCTTTTACGAAGCTGAGAGACGCCATCGTCTCGGCCAAAAGGGCCATAACATAGCTTCGGCCTCCCACCACTTGGAGGACAACGTCAGCTAATGCTGTGTCAAAGTGAGTTAGGGGTTTAGGAAATAAGAGAGTTCCAAATACCAAGAGTAAAAATCCATGAGTGATGTTCATGTGAAAAGTGTCATCCTTGGGATTTTCTACCTTCAGTTTCAACCAGTTTAAAAGATTTTCTATCAAGAGGACTTTCCCGCCATTATTTTTAAGCTCCATAGCTATGTTTGATTTTCTATAAGGATGCACAAGAGAGAAGTGATGTCACCTGTGATAGTATTCGGTTCAACGATCCCTTGTTTCCAATCTGGGCCCGCTAAGAGGACTCGGTACTCTTCGAGTGTTGGAGTTATCTCTATTCCATTGATCACGAAGACGGTATTCTTTTTATCCCATTGTCCAGCTAGAGCTCCGAGCAGGTTCCAATCCATCTGGAAGTTTGCTAGAAGTGTCACGTCTCCTATCAATTCCCGGATGCGAGCTTGTTCTATAGGACACATGGAACTCCATAAGCAGCTGATAACTTCAACGAGACAGGCTATGCGATCAATTTGTGGACAAGCAAGTCGGGACTCCATTCCTTACCAAAATGGAAAATTAGGCGATCTTAGAACATAACATCAATATGAATGGCATACCCACTAGGTTTTGTTTTAGAAATTATGATGCAAATGCAATAATTAATATCAATTCACTAACAAGATAAAGTACATGTACATCAGTTCTAACCGATCCACGAGAAAAAAAAATCAAAACACAAAAGAGAAGCCCACTTAACCTAGAATGAATTAACCAAAGGGCCCACTGGATAAAATATAAAATATAAAGAAAAGCCCATCAAGGAATAAACAAACCTATAGGCCCAGCAATATATGTAAATTAAAATTACAAGAGAAGAGCCCACCTATCCTTAAAAAAAGCTATCCTATGGGCTTGAAAAAAATACATAAAAATTATAAATACAAAAGAAAGACCCACTTAACCTAAAATAGAGCTAACCCTAGGGTCTTACTGAAATTACAATCGCCATGGATGATTGGAGGCTTGATGCTATACATGTGGGCTTGGTTCTGCGGACGAGTGATATCTAAACGTGCAGGCTCTCGACTCATAGTTTCCTCTCCCTTGGGGATCATTGGACTTGCGAGCCAAGCGAGGGTCTTTCAGGGCTGTAATGACGGTCTCGGACCTCTCGGTCCATGCCCCTACTCGGAACCCTCTATCTAACTTAAAAGATTCCTAAGATCGCCCTAGGTCTGAGCGTTTTGGATCCTAAAATTCTAATGCAATGCGATGTGCAAAAAAAAAATGAATAACATAAAAAAAAATTGCATACAATATATGAACAAGATAAGGGAAGAATAAAAAAAGGTAAGGTAAGTATAGAAACGAATATAAATAGGCCTGAACCCGCTTTTGAAAACTGTCCCCAGCGGAGTCGCCAATCTATCGCAACCTCAAAATAAATCGAATTCACAATATCATAGCTAAAAATAAATAAATAGAAGGAGTCACCACTAATCGTTTATGGAGTTAATCCTAAGGTCGATTAGAAACCTATTATTAACCTAAGGGAGCATGACACTAACCACCTAGGCTTTTGTTGTCGGTCTTGAACCAAAGTTGGATCCGGGGGCTCTATTACGTTCGAAAGGCTCACGAGCCCATCGACACGCCCTAAATTGGTACCCTAATAATGTTTCTAAATTTACCTTATTTTATTTAATCCCGTGTTTTCTAATCTTTTTAAGCAAGGAAAGTTACATAGAGGGCGACTATTCTCATGGAAGATGTAAAACATAATTTCAAAAAATAAAAAAAATTAAATAAGATAGTTACTCTGAATAATAAATTACGTGATGATATATTTATTTAACATAAGGCAATTTGTGAATTTGGCTTAAAGAACCGAGTCAACGTTCTAATTTCTTTCAAAAAAACTTTATTCATGGAGCAATCATTAATACCACGAGCTACTAATCATAGACATGTAGGGATTCAAATTTTTCATAATCAACCAAGACTAGAATCGGCAAGCATTAATTGACATGCAGAAGAACGGGCAACAGATAGAGAGAATGAAACAAACCGAGGGCATTCATCTTCAACTGTTTAGAGGAATTTAATGTTGCAGAAGCTGACCTAATTACCAAAAGAAAGTGGAGGTCCAAGGTGGTCCCGGTAGCAACTTGAGAAAGAGCACAACTTGGAAAGGACTTCTCGGTAGCGACTGGACTAGGGAGTTGGAACGAAGTAAGGATTGGCAGAGGTTATTCGGGATGCATCTAGTCACAATGCCCACGTGGAGGAGATGCTGCGGTCAGTTGGCATGGCTTCAAGAGGGCTTGGCACTCGTCACAAAGGATAGCTGTCGGAGGATTATCTGTCCATTTCTCTTCAACCATCTCCCCTTTTATACACTTCATTCGAGGATTAAATCCGGGAAGGAGGAGGATGTTGAGGCTGAAAATTGGCTCCATATCTTCTGATTCGTGAATCGATGGGGCTGCACCAATATCTTCTCTCAATCTTCACGGTTGGAATATTATCTGTCCATATTAGTTCTTGATCTACCCGATTTTCCTTTTCCTTATCTCAGGGTGAATCTTATTTTTCCTTTCCAATATTTTCTGATAGGTATTCATCATGTTACTGACCATTGAAAAGAAGAATCCCACCAAAAGGCCTCAGAATTAGTGAGAAACAAATTTCTGAATCCAACTGACCGGTACGGGCTGGCCCTGTACCGGTCAGTTGGATATCAATTTTCTCAGGCTGATTACGGACCTTTGGATATTTCGCTCTATTTTTATATTAATCCTTCATGAGTTTGAGTCCAAATGCCACAAGACTTACTCAAATTGAATGTCCCAATAAATAGATATAATTTCTCCTATTAAATCAGCACAACCCGATTACTGTTCACAGACTGGGCAATCTTCCTTCAAAAAATTGTATCTCCCTCTCCAAGATGAATTTTGAGTCCAAAATCCACCTAAATCAAAGGTAACTCAATGAGCTTCATGATGAATTCAAATTTGCTAGCTTTCAACCTTGTTAAGTCCATTTTTCAAGCCTCTGAATCCTGCACTAATAGTCTTGTGCCCTAAACGATTGACCATCAAGTATTTCTTCTCGAGTTAAAATGAGGTGTCTACAAACATAACCCCCAAGGATTAGTTCAAATGGATAGAACGAGCATCTATTTTATCAAAAAATTCACGAGGATGGAGAATCAATTCCCCTTGAACTCATAACTTTTGGTAAGAACACCACATATATTTTTTGCACATGATCCTATACGAATCCATAGGTTTGTGAGGTGTTTATAATTTCAAGAAGAATAAAATTCTAGTTATTATGAAAAAGGAAAGAAATTTGAGTAGCTTTATTAATTAATGTGGAAGCCTGTATTCTATTTATTTTTTTGGCATTTGGGATTGCTAAAAGTTTAGATACATTAACAATTGAGAGAGAGGTCTTGGTGCAATTGAAACTAAAAGATTTTGAATTTTATCCCTATCATGGGAGTCCTTCCTCATATATTCTTTTAGATAAATAAGTCAACGTTGTTGTAATTTAAAAAAAAAATACAAATCTGTTACCCCTTGAAATTAATAAGAATAAAGAGGGTCCGCATTTTTTTTTTTCTGTAAAGGGGCCTAATAGCCTTGAAGAAGAATGAAAACTAGGAAATAAAATTACAGGACTACTAATAGTGAGAATTAAATATTTGAATCTCTTAATTCCTGAATCGAGAGGTTGTGAAATCACTAAATTCCTATAGCTCGGGAGAAAGGTGATTTTGAATGCTTGAGTGTCACCATATTTCCCATAGTTGACTTTCTTGGGGTTCCTTTTATTGACTACACAGGGATGAACATTAATAACTTCAACTTAACCCATTTTTAACAAGTTCTCCTCCTGGTCTTTATTAAAAAGTGTTACACTGTAATAAGTCCCTTCGTGTGATTAACACATCCTGCATACAAATTGATCCTCACACCTCGATCTCATTCCCTATAAGAATACTATTACTCAATAATTCGTGCCACACTTACCGACTAGTTTAGTATCACCTAAACATATTGATAACCCAAAACTTTATCAATTACTTTCCAAGCTTATATAAGAGTTAGTACCTGACTACCTTATATTCTCATCACTTCCCTATTTTAAATATGTTGTTGAGTATGTGCTATTATACCATGTCAAAACTTTTATTTGACTTATTAGCAGTAGAGATTATGTCCAACCTAGACGTGTAACTTGACCATTTGTGGTACTCAAATTCTTACCTTTCCCTGATTTTCTTATAAGCCAAATGATATGAGATTATCCTGAAATTAAAAGTAGGAAAACGAGGTTTAGGGATTGAAATAATATAATTTAAAAATTAAATTAATTAACAAAGTTTACATAAATCTTACAATTTTTTCAAATTAAATAAAGGTGATCCTATTGTGTGCTTGCTTCAATCCTTTCTTTCTTTGTTTCCCTTAGGCTGCTGAGAAAATTACCTGACCCGCTTTAATTAATTATTGTGGTAGCAACCGGAGTCGAAGTTTTTGAGAAAATCTCATCATTATTAAAATTGGGTCGAGTTGTAGCAAAATTTAGCAGTAGAGCCGTGAGGGCTTTCGTTGGCAGACAAAGGTCACATATGACACCACTAGATTTAGAAAATTTATTTAAGAGTTAAAAATTTGAGAGAGTTCAAAGAAAGAATAAAAGGAAAGATTATAATACAATAATTTAATAAATATGCAAATAAAATCAGTACAATTTATACGGGAATCACTGATTTCCCGACCCAAAAAGGCTTAAATCCATCCCTAATTTCATGTGGGCTTACTAGGTCACCATACTTGGGGTATGATCTGTCTTTAACTGCACCAAAAATTAGCGATCAAATGAGGTTTAGCCTCACTTACTGTGCATTTACTTTTTTTGCTCTCAGTCTACCTGCTTACTATCTACCCACTGCAGGTATGGCAAAGGTGCTAATAGCTCCATCGTAACTCCACATGTGTAATTATACTAAGTAAATGGATTATATTCCACCGAAAGTGAAAAGCGAAATGGATTAGAGGCGAGTTAATGATCATAATTTAGCGCCAAAAAGTCATATCTTTTTCGGTTTATACCACCGATGTTTAGAAATCCAATGGACTCTAACTAACCCAATTCAAGCCGGGTGGGATCACTATGGTAAAACTCTCATAATGTGAATTCTTTCAATTTAAAATGCTCGAGTCCAAGACCTTATTTGAGGAAAAGATAAATTGTGCCACTTCAACTAATCCATTTTGGTATAACCATATCTTTTGCTCAGCAAAGGAACAAACCCATGGTAATTGTTCCTCGGGAAACACTTAGCATATCTTTCAACTGTTACGGATTTTATTATGATCGAGTTTGTGTGCGCATGATAAAAGGCTGGACAGGTGATTTTCATCTATTTATTAACTAGAAGTAATATTAAGTAAAAATTTCAAACCCGTGGTATTGATTAATTTGTGCGGTTGCGAATGTGATTTTCTCAATCAAAGTCATAGGTGCTTGTATCATTGCTATCCTGCTTTTATCTTGAGTTGTTGAACCCATGCGGCCTTAGGAGCTCATCCTACATCCACCTTACAATCATGAGAAGACCTTAGAGAGAGAAAATAGGGAGAGGAATTCTGAAACTTGACAATTCTTGTATTTGTTATAAATGAAAGGAGAGCCCCTTTACATAGTACACAAGGGAGGAATACTTCCAAGAATGCTTGTACTAATAAAAGACAAAGATTACAGGTTATCATAATACTTAGTACAGTTGATATTACTCTTATCTTGTGACCTAGAGGTTCTAAGTTGGATCTCACTTGTCAGACTTCCTATGCCCCTTTTATCTCCTTTTTCTTCTACCCTTTCTAGACTTATATATCCCCTATGTACAACAAAAAAAAAAGACAGTCTATGATAGATCGCCTTCCTTAATGAGCTTAATAGTTGAGGTGTCATGGATAAGCTATCACAGGGAACACGATCAATGAGCAAGAACTCCTCGATCTGCTTCTCAAAATGCTTTATTGAGTAGGTTTCAACATTTTTAGTTGCTAGCAATCCCTTCTAATTGATTAGATATATTCCCCTTTTCATTTGTAATGTCCCTTCCTCGCTACTCGATTAGTCATGATGCATTTGATCCATAGGATCTTATTCATAAACATTCAACTTCTTAATTAATATTAAAGAAGATCTCTGTAAAACTCCCCCCACAAGATGAACATGGAGCTGTCATGAAATGTTCTTCTTGCAATGATAATTCAAATTCACATTCTCTTGGTGCACCAATCAAGTAATTACTTCATTGCCGAACTTCATAGCAAAAATAAAAGGAGTTTCTTTTACTCCCAAACGCTCTCCAATTTTTCATTTTTATGGAGACATGACACAATGCACGTATTTGAAAATGTCGACTTTGGTTAATGGCAATGGCGGACTTGTCCCGATCAATTTGCTCTAATATCTTGAAGAAATTTAAAATAAGATGAGAGAATTACGATGGTGACATTGATAAAAGATCAATTTGGTGGTCATGAGCCAAACAACAAAATTTATTGTATTGAATTGAATTACATAAAATTCGGCGTCTATCTTTAAGCCCAAGTTCCAATTAATCCAGGTAATTAAGATGCTGAAAATGTGAAAGGAATATCAAACGGATATCAGAATATTGTAAAAATTCCGATTAACCTATTTGATCCATATGAGCTTATTTGTAAATGTCTATTTCCAATTAATATTAAACATCTCCAATGATCTTTTTGCCTACATCAATGCCGATAGGAAAGAACGTAAACTCACTCGTTGATCTATTGCTGGTTTTTGCACCATTTTGGGTGTTAACTGCACATTATGAAGCGCAAAAAAGCAACTCACTGTTGCTCGTTCAACAATTGTGGTGGTATATCGGGCTCTTGCTTATTCTAGTGTGGAGCGTACATTAATTTCTTACATTCTCCGTGATATAGTTTCTTAGCCTCGATCCTCCTCCTGTTCTTAGATAATATTTCGGCCATCTATCTGACAATAAAATCATACTCTTACCAAGCATATTAAACTGGATTATAACTTTAATCAGTCAACTTTGGTTGAGCTATTACACGGTTCATCCTAGTGACCTGTCTGACGTGGAGTGCCCAACCTAATTTACAAGATCATGAAAATCGTCAAGGTGAAGCAGATCGAGATTCGAGACACTCAAGTGAATGGATGGATTGAGATTAACTAATTATAACTCCCTTTCCCAATTTGCTTCTTTCCTTCTGTAACCCAATTTTGATTTCTTTCATTCTATACTTTATTTTCCTTTGCAACGTTTGCAGAGTCATTATAATGAAGTTGTGTGTGGACGACATTAATAAAATTTTTACCAAAGCTTTTGCATTGATCTTTATCATTTCTTGCTTACTGAGCACATTGAAGTGTAGCTTTAGGTCCTAGTCAGAGAGCACGAAGGAGTCATGGCCCTGGAGAGCGTCA
Source organism: Lagerstroemia speciosa (assembly GCA_037672795.1). NCBI lineage: Eukaryota > Viridiplantae > Streptophyta > Magnoliopsida > Myrtales > Lythraceae > Lagerstroemia > Lagerstroemia speciosa. The sequence goes on from CM075295.1 coordinate 11,243,181, forward strand.
TATTACGCATTGAAATTGTTGTCCTTGAGAAGATCCATGCAACAGTTAATGATTGAACTGGCCTCTGAGGCAAAAAGGCTCTTCCTAGAAGCCTCAAGGAGTTGCTGCAGTGCTGCACCATGCTCTCCTTGGTGTCCTTGGCACGTGCGAGCTCCAATGTCTCTTCCGCTGACACTGGCTAGGGCTTCCAAGTGCCTAGATTCGGTGCAATTGCCCACAGGTTTGATCTATCTAGAACTGAATGACCAGCAGAAAGAAACTGAATGATACAAAAGGGGAGAGATTGTTATTCGCAAATGAGAGATTTCAACAATGGAGATTGATAGGGATAGGATGCTGGTGGGTGAAGTCAGGGAGAGAGAAGAGTAGCAGTAAGGTGCTGCAAAGCAAAAATGTGTGTGATGAAGAGAGGAGGAGATGAAGGGGAATGGTTTGGTGAGTATCACAGGTGCTAAACAGATTAAAAGAAAGACATAAGTAGTGTTGGTTTCGGAAATGGTAGGAAGAATAGCCGAGAACAAAGTTTATGAATGTTGTCTTATCTTATTTATTTCGGTTGTACAGATCCCATTTATATAGGGATGGAGGGGACGCAAACATTAAATACACATTAAATACACGTCATGTGCCTTGTAGGGGAAGCGACTTCTGCGGTACGGAAGATGTCAGACTGAGACGAGTGAGGCGGCGTCAGTCGTACGGAGCGGCGCTGGCTGTACGGGCGCCACCTGGACTGGCGCGCAGCCATGCCTAAGCGCCGATCCAGCGGTTTGGGCCTACTTCCTGGGCCCTCATCTGAGCAAGGCTTCTCCGAGGGGAGGGCCTTGGGCCCGGCCCCTACACTTGCCCCCGAGTTTCACGCGTCGGAACGCGCGGGAAACTGACTTTTGAAATTTGGAAATTACGTCTAACTCGGGGGTGACACGTGTCTGGCGAGGGGATAGTGAACAGTCGCACCCGGGGCGGCGTGAGTGACGTGCCACCCCTCGGGCTTCCTCGGGCATTAACTGCCCTTTGCCAGATAAAAGTCTGACCCCTGTTCTCTCCCCACATCGCTCAGCCCGAAAACTCCTCTCCTCCACACCGGCCTTCTGTCTCCCCTGTCTTCTCCGATCACCCGTGCTCCTGTTGCAATGGCGTCTTCAAGTGCTCCGACATCCTCCACCGGAAACCCAGGTGACGAGATCTTCACCAACAAACTCACCCCGTCCCGATTTCTGACCACTCTTAGGTTGGGGAGAATAGGTGCCGATTTCTCCCCTCGGTTTCCCCGTGAGGGCGAGCAGCCCTCGGAGCCATGCCCGGGGGAGTTCTCCGTCTTCCCCGAGCAAATCCGGGCCGGCCTCCGTTGGCCTTTGGCCGAGCCGGTTACGGCCCTGCTAAAGTATTACCGCTTAGCCCCCGGACAGCTCTCCCCGACCTCGTGGCGCGTATGGACAGCCTTCTACCTCCACTGTAGGGAGCATAGGATAGCCTACAGCAGACTCCTTTTTAGGTTCTTCTACTTATTGATCCAAAGGTCAGAGAGCGGTTATTTCCACTTCCAACCGCGTCGCAAGAAAATATACGGAGCGCTCGTGACGAATTACGGGTCCACCAACTCTGGGTGGAAGGACTCGTTTTTCTTCATGAAAGACGCTGAGGGTTGGAAGTGGCGCCAGGACCCCCGCGAGGAGTTCCATGATGGGGACCCGTGGGGGTCGATGAAGAGGGAGGAGCGCGCCAATGCAGAGAAATTTAGGGGCGTGAAGATTGACGCCAAGAATATCATTACGGATGAGAATCTGCTACGGTACGGTCTCGTATCCGAAGCTCCTTGGAGGTGGAGCGTGGACACGGACACGTGCAGGCTACCCAAAGACGTCTTGGTAATTCACTGACTTGTCTTGTCTTTGCTGTTTCAGAGAGGGGCGAATGGGCCAAGATCATTGACAAACTCTTGGTGCAGGAGAAAGCCCTCAGGGAGGCTAGGAAGAGGAAGCGCGAGGAGGAGGAAGATGTGATCTTGATCTCTTCTCCCGCGGCTGGAGGTGCCAGCGCCGTCGCTCAGGCAAGGGACTCCCCCTCTGAGCGGGAGTCCAGCGAGAGCGGGGCGCTGGTACGGGAGCGGTGCAGGATTCGGTTTACCTCCTCCAGCTTAGCCAGCGCTCCTACTCTCGTGGCTGCCGAAGGGGGGGTCAGCCCCAGCTCACCTCAGGCTCCTGTCTTGGAGGCTCAAGGGCCAGTGGCGTTGCCCCCCGCGGGACTTGGCTCCCCATCGAGGCGCTCTCCAGAGCAAACATCCTCGGCGCCTCTCCCAAGTCCCGCTCAGGCGCAGGAGGGCGAGGGGTCGAAGCGGGTGGCTCTTCCTGGGGCGGACCAAGGTGAGGAGCACGCTGAGGTAAGCTACGCGTGACGCCGAGCTCACTATAGAATAACGTGGCACGTTGCTGATCGTTCTTTGCGCAGGCGTCTCTTCCAACAGCTGGCTCTCCCATTCGAGGGCTATTGGGGGATGTGGAGACGCAGTTGCGCTTCACCAGGGCCCTTCAGCGCCTCGCGGGAGAGTTGCCTGAACTGGAAACAAGGGAGGATCTCTTTTCCCACGCGCGCTACTATTCGCTGATGGTACGTATTTTTGTGCCTGTGATCTTAAATCTCAAATGGATCGCTAACTGTCGATCTTGGCAGGGTGCGATGATCCCCGGGTTGCTGATGGAGACCTGGGGCCAGGAGCGTGCCCTCGTTCCTGAATTGCAGGCCCAAGTCCAGCGGCTGACGAATAAGAGGCGCAACTGGAGGAAGCAGCGCCAGGACATGCGTGCTAGCATCCAGGACTTGAAGTCCCGGGTGGATGCCGCGGAGCAGGAGGCTGCTGGGATCCGAGAGGAGGCCGAGGCGCTGAAAACGCGACTCGCCTCCGTGGAGAAGGGAAAGGCTGAGCTCCAAGGGGTGGTGAGAGCCCTCGAAGAGCAACTGGAGCGGGAGCGGTCCGACAGGGCTGTAGCGCAGGGGAGACTCCAGGCGCAGCTGCAAGAGTCCGCTCTGGCGCTTTCCTCAGCAGCCACGGAGAGGGCGGCGGAAGTGGCTCGCGCCAGGATTGAAGCTGTGGAGGAGTACAAGGCGAGTGACGCCTTCACAGAAGAGATGGCGGCGCGAGGGGGCAGGGCTATAGTGGACTCCCTCCGCTCTGTCAAGGACGATCTCCAACGCCTGCATCCGAGCGTCGACCTGTCAAAGATCCCGAGCCTAGACTGTCTCCGCCTCCTGGATGAAGCCCGCGACGCTGTAACTCCATAGGACTAGGGGTAGTTTGCATAAGATTATGTAAAGATAGTCGTGTAATGAAGTTGCCCTCCACTTAATAAAATTGTTGTTTTCTCCAAGTATTGTGACGCCTGTTCCTGTTAGTCGCGGCATGCTCCTATGCTTTTGTTTTTAACGCTTTTGAAGCATTATTCGCAATACCTTGCTTGTTACCGCGCTGGGTACCGATCAGGTTTGTCCCCGGTGTCGGGGTGCTCATTAAGAAGTGTTGCGGCGCTTTCGTGGTTCCTGTTTTAGCGGCATATCTTAGGGTTTACGCACTCCACGCTGCTTTGTGTCGAGGATGGTCGGAGTAAATCCTTGTAGGTCGAACCGCGATGGGTTGCTATCCTGAGGCCACGTGTTTTGCTTTTGCCACCTTTAGTTTTAGCATGCTGACACATTTCAGTGGGTCTCCGTTTCCGGTTACATTCTTACGCGCTTAGGCGTTGTAGCGGTGCGCCTTGTTGCCTTAGAGGTCTTGGTGCCCCCGAATGACGGAGGTTTTAGGTGCTTCCGAACGATGGAGGTCTTAGGTGCCTCCGAAGGATGGAGGTCTTAGGTGCCTCCGAATGACGGAGGTCTTTGGGTGCCCCAGGAGGTCTGAGGTCTTTTGGCGCCCCGGGCTTGCCGAGGTCTTGGATTCTTTTTTTTTTTGTAACGCTTTTAGCGTGCCCCAGGCTTGCCGAGGTCTTTGGCGCCCCAGACTTGCTGAGGTCTTTGGTGCCCCGGGCTTGCCGAGGTCTTGGAATTTTTTTTTTTGTAACGCTTTTAGCGTGCCCCAAGCTTGCCGAGGTCTTTGGCGCCCCAGACTTGCTGAGGTCTTTGGTGCCCCGGGCTTGTCGAGGTCTTGGAATTTTTTTTTTAACGCTTTTAGCGTGCCCCGGGCTTGCCGAGGTCTTTGGTGCCCCAGACTTGCTGAGGTCTTTGGCGCCCCGGGCTTGCCGAGGTCTTTGGCACCCCAGACTTGCTGAGGTCTTTGGATTTTTTTTTTTTAATATGACGCTTTTAGCGTGCCCCGGGCTTGCCGAGGTCTTTGGCGCCCCGGGCTTGCCGAGGTCTTTAGTCCGTGGAACGATGCTTTGAAGCAGGGGTTAGAGTAAATCAAGTATATATAAATATACATAAGGCATACTAATAGAAGAATTTTTTGAGCACCTCTGCATTGAAAGTGTGTGGCAATGCGCGTCCCTCCATATCCTGCAAGATGTATGCTCCCGGGTAAGGGATCCCAGTGATGCGGTATGGACCTTCCCATTTTGGTGCGAGTTTGCCTGTCTGGCGCTGAGAGAATTTGTTCTGGCGCAGGACCAGATCCCCCACACTGAATTGTCGTGCTCGAACCCTCTGGTTGAAGTAGCGCGCCGCCGCTTGCTTTGCTTTGTGCATGTTGGTAAGAGCCTGCATGCGCCTTTCTTCTTCAAGATCCAGGTCCTCCTCTCGGAGTCGATTGTTTTCTGGTTCTTCAAATGCGGCCACTCGATGGGTGTTTACTGCCACCTCTGCAGGGATGACCGCCTCCGACCCGTAAACGAGGGAGAAGGGTGTCGCGTTGGTGGCGGCACGAGGAGTCACTCGGTAGGCCCATAGCACGCTATCCAGCTCGTCGACCCATGACCCTCCGAGTGCGTTCAACCTTGTACGTAAGCCGTGGAGGATGGTTCGATTAGTGACCTCGGCCTGCCCATTTGTCTGAGGGTGTGCCACCGAAGTGAAGCGTTGCTTGATTCGGAGCTCCTGGCACATCTCCTGGAAGGCTTTTCCCCTGAACTGTGTTCCGTTGTCCGAGATAAGAATGTAGGGGATGCCGAATCGGTACACTATGTGCTTCATCACAAACTTGCGGGATGCTTTGTCGGTAATGGTGGCGACTGCCTCAGCTTCCACCCACTTGGAGAAATAGTCCACTGCAACGAAGAGGAATCGGCGCTGCACCGAGGCCACTGGGAAGGGCCCTAATATATCAATCCCCCATTGGGCGAAGGGCTAGGGAGACATCATACCAGTGAGTTCGGTGGGAGATCCAGTGGGGCGGCGCTCGAATGTCTGGCATGCGGGGCAGCTTCGGACCAAGGCTTGTGCGTCATCCATCATTGTCGGCCAGTAGTATCCTTGTCGGAGGGCTATGCGGGAAATCGCCTTGGCTCCCTGGTGACCTCCCGCAATTCCTTCGTGGATTTCGCGCAATACATAAGCTGCCTCCTCCGGGCCAAGGCAGCGCAGAAGGGGCTGGGATACTCCGCGCCGATAGAGCGTTCCTTCCAATATGGTGTATCTTGCGGCACGCAACCTGATACGCCGAGCTTCTACGGGGTCGGTGGGGAGGTGATCTCTCTCGAGGTACCTGCGAACGGGCGTCATCCAGTTTTCCTCATTCTGGGCACACAGGACTGCGAGAGGCGTGTACGTCTTGGAAACCCGACGACGCTCGACAAAGCTGAGGGGGGAATAAGCTTGCCCCGTGGCGGCCTTGCTCAGCAGATCTGCCCAGTGGTTTTGTTCTCTGGGGACCTGGACGATTGTCGCTTCGTCGAACTGCCGGACCACCTCCTTCGCCCTCTCCAAACAACGTTTCATGTTGTCCCCCTTGGCCTCGCACTCTCCATTTATTTGGCCAACTACAAGTTGCGAGTCGCATTTGGCAAGGACTCGACGTGCCCCGGCTCCTCGTGCTATCAGCAGCCCAGTAATCAAGGCTTCATACTCCACCTCATTGTTGGTTGCTGGGAAGGATAGCACAAGACTATAGGTGAGCGGCGGTCCCTCCGGGGGGACTATCACACAACTTGCCCCCGCGACACCCTTGGTGGATGATCCGTCAGCGAGCACTTCCCAGACGTCAGCAAGCGGGTGTGCCGCGGTGTCATCTTGCCTGGTGTTCTCTGTAATGAAGTCGGCCAGCGCCTGGGCCTTGATAGCTCCTCGTGGCTCAAAAGTGATGTCAAATTCACTAAGCTCGATGGCCCATCGCACCATCCTTCCCGATAACTCAGGTTTGTGGAGGACTTGCTTCAGGGGCTGGTTAGTGCGGGCAGTAATGGGGTGCGCTTGGAAGTATGGCCTTAGCTTCCGCGCTGCTAGGATGACGGCTAGGGTGAGCTTTTCCATGGGCAAGTAGCGGTGCTCCGCTGGGATCATGACTTTACTTACGTAATAAACTGGGCGTTGCACTCCGTCACGTTCCACAACAAGGACAGAACTGAGCGCAACGTCGCTTACTCCTAGGTAAAGCTTGAGCGTTTCTCCCAGCACTGGGGTCGCCAGGCACGGAGGCGAGCTGAGGTAGGTCTTGAGCCGAGCGAACGCTTCCTCGCACTCCGCCGTCCACGCAAAAGCCTTTCCTGCCCTGATCCCCGTGAAAAAGGGGAAACATTTATCTCCCGCCTTGGAGAGGAAGCGGGAGAGTGCTGCGAGACGGCCTGTGAGGCGCTGAACCTCCTTGATCATCGAGGGGGATTTCATGTCTTCTATGGCTCTTATTTTTTCAGGGTCCGCCTCAATGCACCTGTGAGTGAGCATGAATCCCAGAAATTTTCCCGACTTCACCCCGAAGGCGCACTTTTCGGGATTTAGTCTGAGGTTATGACGCCACATGACTTCCAGCGCTGCCCGAAGGTCCTCTTGGTGCGCCGCCGCCCGCTTAGATTTGACGATCATGCCGTCAACATATGCCTCCATGGTCGTCCCCAGCTGTGCCGCGAATAGGCGGTTAATCAACCGCTGGTAAGTTGCTCCTGCATTTTTAAGGCCGAACGGCATCACCCTGTAACAATAGACCCCGTCTGCTGCGTAAAATGCTGTTTTTTGCCTGTCCCCTGGATGCATGGCTATCTGGTTGTACCCGGAGTAGGCGTCCATGAAGCTAAGCAGCTCGTGGCTTGCCGTGGCATCGACCAGCTGGTCTATGCGGGGCAATGGGTAGGCGTCTTTGGGGCATGCCTTGTTAAGGTCCGTGTAGTCCACGCACATCCGCCATCGTCCGTTCGGCTTGCGCACCAGCACGACGTTGGCAACCCACGTTTGGAAGCGGACCTCCTCTATGAAGTTGGCTGCCAAGAGCCTTGCCACCTCCTCGCGGACGGCCTCCTTTCGTTCCGCCCCCATAGATCGCCGCTTTTGGATGACGGGGCGGGCGGTGGGGCTGACGGCGAGGCGATGGGTGATGATCGATTGATCAATACCGGGCATGTCTGCAGGTGTCCATGCGAACACGTCAGAATATTCTCGCAATAACGCAATTAAGGTTTGCTTACTGGAGGTGTTCAATTCTGCGCCGATCCGAACGCTCCGTGTCGGCGTCAGGAAAACCTCCTCCAGTTCTCCCACCGGGGCAGGTCGTTGTAAACCATCGCGAGGGTCGGGCTCGATCTGCAGCGCGGGACGAGCTCGTGTCTCTTTCAGGGTTGCCAGATGGCAACGCTTCGCCACCTGGTGGTTTCCCCGGACGCTTCCTGTACCATGGGCGGTAGGGAATTTGACCATTTGATGGTAGGTGGATGGTATGGCTCGGAGGGCGTTCAGCGTGGGACGCCCCATGATCGCGTTATAGGCGGACTGGATATCTACTACCAGGAAAGTGGCCACGCAACTTGACGCCCTGTTGCCGTCGCCCAGGGAGAAAGACAGGGCGATAGTCCCCTTTGGGTACACCGTCCCCCCGTTGAAACCTATCAACGGTGTGTCCGCCGGGGATAGGTCTACATCGGCGAAACCCATCTTCCTGAAGGCGTCGTAATACAAGACATCAGCCGAGCTCCCGTTGTCAACGAGGATCCGTCGCACCTCGAATCCTCCGATGTCGGCCGCGATTACTAACGCCTCGTCTCGCGCTGAGGGAGGTACGGGCGCCGCGTCTTCATCTGTGAATGTGATCGAGTACCTTTTGTCGGGACCCAGGCATTGCATTTCGTGCGCGAGGCGCTTGCTTCCGGCGGATCGTTCGCTGGTGATCATGTGTATTGTTCCGCGTCGCTCCCGGGTTGCTGGGGCTCCGGCCATTGGTCTCTCATTTTCCCGCCTGTCCGCCGTCGCGTTCCTTGCCTCGGGGTTCCGTCGCCACGTGTTACTGGTGGTCGATCGCTGCACGTACTCTTGCAGATGCCCCCCTTGGATCAGCCGTTCGATTTCGGACCTCAACTGTCGACAGTCTTCAGTATCGTGGCCCGACGCCCGGTGATATCGACAATACCGGTCCGCGTCCGGACCCATCGTTTCTTTAGTGGTACGAGGGGCTTTGATCAGGCGTTGCTTCTCCCCCTCCGCGAGGACCACGGCGCGCGGGGCCAGCAGTGGGGTGAACTTCTCTCGTTTAATGTCCCTTCCGCGCTCTTCTTGTCGGCCCGCAGGAGCTTCTTTTCGCTTAGTGTCTCTGCGCCTCCAGTCGGCCTCTTCAATCGTCATGAAGCGCTGGGCCCGCGCCGCTAGATCGGCAAAGTCGTTGGGGGGATCAATGATCAGGTTTTTCGCGAACTCCTCATCCCTGAGGCCACGCTGAAATGCGGCCATCTTCTCTCGTGGGGTCAGGTCGTCCACTTCAGCCGCCATTCTCACGAATCGCTCGTACCAATGGCGAAGGGACTCACGATCCCGTTGCTGCATTCCGAAGAGTTCCATGGGGGTTCGCTTGATCCGAAGCGACCCCGCGAAGCGTTCCAAAAATCTTTCTTTTAGTGAGGCGAAGTGGGAGATGGACCCGGGTTCTAACAAGTAGAACCAGTCTGCCGCAAGGCCTTTCAGCGTCCCTGGAAACAGGAGGCACTGAATCGCCTCCGTGGCCCCTCTCCCCAGGAGGGAGTTGACATAGGCGCGCAAGTGGTCCCGGGGGTCGGCCTTTCCGTCGTACGCATCGAGCTGCGGGACTTTGAACTTTGGAGGCAATGTGACCGCCTGGATTTCGGCCGAGAAAGGGCTGGCGACATCCTCCTCTACGGCCGGGAGCCCATACCGGCGACGGTTGTTGGCTTCTAGGGCTCGGGCCACGCGGTCCTCGACTAGTCTCTGTACCTCCCTCACGGTCATGCTGGTGTCTGCTTGGGAAACGTTGTCCCCTGAAGGAGTAGGCGTCAAGTGCGAATTCGCGGCCGCCGCGGGGGGAGGGGGGGCACGTGGCCCTCCCGAAGTGTCCCCGGCGCCCTCCTGGCGCCCACTTAGGTGGCGAGATAGCGCAGCCTCCACCAGGGTGGTAACGCGGCGCTCAACGAGTTGTTCTATTGCCTAGCGGGTCCGAATAGGGGGGGCCCCTAAGAGCTCGTCCGGATTTGGATCGGGACGTGGGGGGCCTTCGGGGGTGTTTTCGGTGGGCGGGAGATTTTGGTGGAATGCCTGCTGATCACGTGTGGAGCTGGTTGCTCTGCGGTTGCTACGGGTGCGAGCCATGGCTTTTAGTCGGTTTCCCACAGACGGCGCCAATGTTGGTTTCGGAAATGGTAGGAAGAATAGCCGAGAACAAAGTTTATGAATGTTGTCTTATCTTATTTATTTCGGTTGTACATATCCCATTTATATAGGGATGGAGGGGACACAAACATTAAATACACATTAAATACACGTCATGTGCCTTGTAGGGGAAGCGACTTCTGCGGTACGGAAGATGTCAGACTGAGACGAGTCAGGCGGCGTCAGTCGTACAGAAGCGGCGCTAGCTGTACGGGCGCCACCTGGACTGGCGCGCAGCCATGCCTAAGCGCCGATCCAGCGGTTTGGGCCTACTTCCTGGGCCCTCATCTGAGCAAGGCTTCTCCGAGGGGAGGGCCTTGGGCCCGGCCCCTACAAGTAGAAAGGACGGTAGACTATTTTTAAGATAAAATCAAGATATGTGATTTTATTTTACAAAGTAAATTTGGACCAAAACTAAGATCCTTTTTAACAAGACACATATTTTTATGAATAATTTATCTTATGCGCGTATATATCATATGAACGTTGATTTTTCCTAAGAGTATTTTATTGAATTTTTTAATCCTCCTAATATATTCCAACAATATATCATTGATAGAGTATTTATGTTATCATAATAATTGGTCCCCACTAAGTGACCTAATTAAGTTAATTAATAGGGTTTCAATGAATGTGTACGAACTAATATATAGATACCAAAGGTAATTTTTAATTTTACAATAGGCAGAATTAGAAATAAATTAAAACCTCATGCGTTGATATGTAATTGAGGAATGTTATGGTTATTGTATCACACTATATATAAAACTCTTTTGGGATCAAATACTCAAACTGAGATACGGTAAAACATGTTTTCCACGACCTATCATCCAGCTAAGTGCCAACTTAAACGACCAACCCCGCATCGCGATTATATGACTATTGCTATAAATTCAAATTCGTTTCCGCTTTATATTTATGCATGATCTCTTAATAATTTTAACACCTATAATTTTGAAAATTCGATTTAGTTTCTAAATTATTCATACTTAAGCATTCGAATATAAATATTTTAGCTCTTCAAGATCTTCTATGCATGATTGGATAAAATAATTCATATTTATACGGTCTGAAAGCAATTGTACGTTCTCTTAGTCTTATCTAACAAATGATTGAAAATAATTTTCCAGTTTCTTGTCCCGAGAGTTGTGCTCTCTCTCCACCAATAATTGAACTATTATTCAATTAAATGGAGAAAGAAAGAAGATTAAAAATATCTCTGCACTCACAGGTGGCTCTAGTGCTTGCAGACCTTTATCTTCCTTCTCTCCCTCCTTAATTTTTGTTTTTTAATCCTTAATTATTGGTAATTTACTTATATAATTATGAAGCCAGAATCGGCGTGACAGTGATGCCGCCAGGATCGACTCTATTAATGGATGATCAAAGTCTTGCATATTCCAATTTGGGTCCCCTGAAACCTCAAATCATACTCATGTGAAAAGGCAAAGAGGCAAAAGTAGGGGCTATTACCTTGCATCTAAAACCTTTTATGACAACTATTTTTGTGAAATGCAAAGAGTCAATTTTGGGTAGCTACCAATTGAAAGTTTGCTCAAAGAGAAAGTCTTGTGTGTAACAATGTTATTATGTGACAGTGATTATATTGTAACACTAAACCAATAGTATTTGAGTATTCTTAGGACTATTTTAGGATTTTCTTCAGGTTTCAATTATTAATCATAATTGTTGGTGTTGTGATTTAAGTATTGTCACGTGTTGATAATGTTGTATAGAATACTTCCTTGAGCCCGAGAGCAAAAATCCATTTTTCCCGAGTTACTTCTATAGTTATCATATGTTTTTTTTCCTAATTGTGTACTTATCATATGTATAATTGTGTTTTTTTTTTAATATTCCATGTGATTTCTTCTCCCATACAATCTCTTTAAATAGCCACCTCCTCCTCTCTTCTCTTCTCAGCCAAACTTCCTCTCTCTCTCTCTCCCCCTCTCTCCCTCTCCCTCTCTCTCTCTCTCTCTCTCAGAACGCATACCAAAGAGAGCAAAAATAGAGAGAAAGAAATGGAAAACAATATTCCCTTAGCAACCAAGAAAGTATGGAATATAGTGAGGGCAGTTCTCTTCATGCTAAGGAAAGGAATATCCAAGAAGAAGCTCATGTTGGATCTGAACATGATGCTAAAGCGTGGCAAGATCGCCGGAAAAGCCATAGGCAACCTCATGTTCCACCACCACCATCACCACCACCACAACAGCAGTTTTGGCTCAGCCGCCTCCACTTCTCCGACCTGCCCCATCGGTCCCCTTGACTATGAGTTCAGCTGCAGCAACAGCCCCGCCACCTCCCATCACCCTAACTTCCAGCACTTCCTCTCTTCTTTCCACCTATGCAAGCACCGGAAAGCCACCGGAGGCCTCAACAACTTCTTTGGGTGCACACACCTTCCTCCGACCAATGACGATGAACCCAATCCTTTTCAGCTGGAGCGGGCAGTTCTCGAGTTCCTGAACAGTTATCAGGCAGATCTGGTGCCAGCAGTCGAGGCGTCCCCACTGCTCCCTGGATTTGGGCGGACCCCTCAGGTTAGGCAGCTGAGGATAACCGACTCGCCATTCCCTTTGAAGAGCGAGGAGGATGATGATAATTATGTTGATAAAGCTGCGGAGGAGTTTATTGAGAGGTTCTATAAGGAGTTGAGACGGCAGTGAACAGAATAGATCGACTGTTTATGAGCATAACGTGAGAAATAGTTTCTTTTGTTCTTTAGGTTAAGGTTTGCAGGTACTTAATTTATATGTCATGGTCGCTTTAAGTTTCCCTTAGTTAATAAATGCTGTCGATTACAACAATTTCTTCTTGTATCCCCACTGGTTTTTTACCAAGTTAGACGCTGCACGAGCCAGGGATGTTTGAATGATGTAGTCGTACAGCTTGTATATGCACGTGCACGCATCGATCATCTTTGGGGTGAATTATGAGTTTGGTTAATAATAACAAATTAATAATAGTTCAAAAGGAGGCCAAATTCACCAATATTTTTGCGTATCAGTTGATGATATTACTGTGCAAGCATAGTAAATCTGTAAGCCAATCTCTTGTTGTTGGATGATGAGTTTACATAGACATTCGGAATTTATACATCTATTACCCTGGCCAATGTTATATATATAGGTTGTGATAAAATCATGTTATGCTAGTGCTAGACAATATATGCGAGACCGTTAGACTTGTACAACTTGAAAAATGAATGGGTCTCGACATTCTAAAAAACATAACCTAGTTATTTATTGGCCTTGTAGTGTTTTCTCGAGTTCCAATTTTGTTGGGTGCCTATTTCAATCGAGTTGTTAAACAGTCATGTTTGTTGAATAAGGATTTGAACAGTCCTGTCAACTGTAAATCTACGAATACAGGGAACCAGCTGAGGCCAAAAGGAGAGGGCTGATATTACATGAATAATATGTATATATGTTTAATGTGTACTACTGATAATAAGAAATTTAACGTATCATGATAGTTCATGTTCAAATATAATTGGTTTATTAGAGTTAAACTCTCTTGAGCACGGACGTTATCCATTTAAAAGACTTAAATTTGAAATTTTATTTAAGAGAAAGAAAATTACGAACCATTTCAACAAATTTATATAGTTAAAATTAAGATAGTAAGTATCTTGAAATATAGGAATCTTTGGAGGGACATCAATGTATATACTTGGGTGGCTCTATCGAACTTTTAATATACTATTGGGTTATGAATAAACTTTTACAGCTTCAGTGTAAGGCACCCACTAACATGTCCATATGTGATTCCACTATGTTCAAAGTGAATCCATTACTGCTGGCCCCCTCTGGAAAATACACCCAACTTTTTCTGCTTTATTTCTCGCTTTTTAGTTTCTTTGCTGTTCTTCATTGATTTAATTATAATTCTAATTTAAGGTGTTTCTTTCATGGGAAGCTTCTCTCTCATATAGGTGGATGACAAATTGGACATCTGCTATTACCGGTCATCTCTTCCTTTTAAACAATATCTCGATTATGTCTGATATAAGTAGAGAAAATTAATATTTGGAATGGTTTTATCCCTTAGTAGAGCAAATTTGAATATTAAAATCAATTATACTACTTTTGAATAATAAGAAATGCAAAAAAAGCAAACTTTAAAAGTTAACTCGAGTGGATAAGAGGTGCATATAAATTTCCTTTTGAACACGTAGTCATTAGTAAGACCACTTACATATGTACTTTGCATATGAATTTGTTTGGATTCATATGCTTGTGAGGTTTTCATGAGTTTGGGAAAAATAGATTTCTCATAATCAAAAAAATGTGAAAAAAATAGCAAATTACAAATACAAATTAATTAGCAAAAAGAATAAAATAACGAATTTTTTTTGTAAAATACTAAAGATTTAGGATATTCTCAATGTCTTTTAGATGATTGGTGATCGCAGTATTTATATGTCTCTCTTAAAATTGCTCATGATCTTTTCTATGAATTGTATTCATCACTAAATTTAAAGTAAAAAATATGTGTATGCATTTGCTTTCTCATTTATACCTTCTCTTATTCGATTCTAAAGTTGAAAGTCGAACACGAGTAAGATTAAAATGTACAAAACATACTTTTTTTTACGTTTCTAATGTTTCCTTTCATATTTCGAAATTGATATGAATAACTGTGAAGAATTTTAAAAGCTTTTGTTGAGATTAACATTTGACTTTTAGACTTTCAAATTGGAGAGAGTTGAATATGTGGACTTTTTTTAATTTTTACTTCTATAGTGTTGTGGAATCATATTTTTGTCATTTGCCACAATGGCGTTGACACTGACTTCAAATGTCAATCGAGTATCTTCTATCACTCTTACTAGGATATCTTTGGCGAAAGTATAATATGCGTTACACTGAAATTCTCTCTATTTAGATAATTTTAATTATAGAAATTATTATTTCAGAAAGTTCAGTTTATTTCAAACTAATCAGTTTGTAATTTGATTTACAATATTATTTCAAAAATTTTAATCAATAGATTAAGTTCTCATCCTTCTTCTCTTATTTCTTTTGAGCAAAACGCCTTTTACCTCTGAAGGGAAAATTCAAGATAATTTTATAATCTCACATGAGATATTTTACTATATGATAGGTAAAAAAAGAGGGAACAGAGAAAAATGTGAGATAAAATAAGTATAGTCAAGCCTATGATACAGTTGAGTGGAATTTTCTAATTAAATCTTGGAAAATTTGAGATTTATAAGATGGACCATAACATATATTATATCTGATAGTTATTGTTGAGGATTCAATACCACATCGGATAAATAAGAAATTGAAACTAATTTATAAGAGAATTGATTGTCACCACCTAATAACTTAGACTTTTAGGTTAAATGGACTCGGTCTCTTCACAGCTTCATGTGGATATTTTACAGTTACAACAACAATGTTAATAATGGAAAATGTGATGTCATGGTGAAACCATATGAGGAATCAGGCAAGAGGATTAACTGCCTCCTTACCTGATCATTATGGTGACATGTCTTCTTTCTTTGATGATCACTAATGTTGTAAGTACATGAAGATCAAAGGGAATTGAGATGAGAATAACTTATCTTCCATTTCCCGTCTTTTCTTTGCGGGCAATGTTAAATGGAAAAAATGCGATGGTATGGTGAGGTCATCAGGAGGTATTAGGCAAAGCAATCCATTGTCCCTTATCTATTTATTACAAGATGTTCTTTTAGTGATGATCATATCACTAATATTGAATAGAATGGAATGGATTACAATGAGCATCTTAACCTCCTATTTTATTTTATTTTATTTTTGCTTAATAACACTTATAAGAGCTGTTTATACTCTTTCCATTTGACAAATGTAGATTCCATTTGATAAATTTATTTATTTAACTTGGTGATTGAATGGACATTCCCTCACTAAGAGGGGTTGGGCCGAGTGGTAAGCAGCTCGGTGCCGCTTAAGGAGGTCTCAGGTTCGAGACCTCACGTACGCAGACACCCCTCTTGGGAGCCTCACCCGCCATTGCCAGGCGTGCGACCGGGGCGACCAACGGATTAGTCAAGTATGGTTGGCTGAAAGATGACATCTCACCGCTGGTGGGGCTGCTTGGATACCGTGACTGGCGACCAAAAAAAAAAAAAGAATGGACATTCCCTAAAAAAATTCAAGAATGCTCATTTCATCACATTTTTCAAAAACTTTCCGTCACATTTTCTAGATTAATCATGAAAATTTTCATAACTTACAAGAGTCTCGGGTCCATTTCTACCTAAAAATTTAATCTACATGATAGTGGTGTCCAATTCTTTTATAAATTCAAGTTTTTTCTTTAACCAAGTTAATGTGGGATGTAACTCTCAACACTTGCCCTCACGTGATAATATGTTCACATTTGACATGTGCCCTTAGACACTTGTCTTCAACAACTGACATTGAGTCCGGAATTTTTCTTTCGGTCCTAGCCAAGGGGAGACAAGCTACCACAAGGCAAACCTTCTCATCTGTTACCAAGCTAATATACGAGTCAGACTTTTTCCGTACTCGATAAACTGACTACGAGCCGTACATTTTTCTTCTGGTTTCAAGCTTAACGGGTCATGGGCTCCACACTTGAACCTAACATAGTGCAAGTTCATGATTGACTTATTCTGATACCATGTAAAATTTTCACATAAGCCTACAAAATTCTTGAACGCATTTTCACCTAAAAGCATAGACAATTATTTAATGATACCTAATTTTCTTTGAAACTCAAGTTTCTTTTTCAACCTAGATGATATAGCATCTAAGTCTCAACAAATCACAATACCACAACTTTCTTTTCATATCATATCATTTTATTCTATTAGATTCAATATATTTCCTTTCATTCCATAGCCTCCTACTAAACATAACCCAAGTGTTAGAACATTAAAGGGAATCGAGATGATAATAACTTGTCCTTCCATTTCCCATCTTTTCTTTACAAAGGACTACATATTTTTCTTGCAATCAACATCCTGCCCTTTCAGAAGATGTGGCTTCAATTAGTGCAGAAGTCATGACCTGATTTCCCTGTGCTCTGTTGTTGCTCCAAATCCTTTCAACAACATTGTTTCGTTAATTGAACTACAATTCGTTAAAATGGACCTAAACCAAGAGCTTTCTGCAATTTACAATGGATCTCCTAGAATTCATGTCAAAACCGGAGTTTCTTGCTTGTTTAATTCTAGTTTTCTATTAAAAAAATTTCAAAATCGGGTAGGTAATACAGGGGATTTTGCATCCCTTAAAGTCTATCTATCTCTATCATGCATCTTTCGTTAAAGAAAATAAGTATTCCAAACTCATAAGTAATGTAGCTGCATTAATTTTTAAATTACTTCTACGACAAATAAATCTCAATTAGGCAAGTACTCTCAACAACATTATTATACGTAACGACACGTGCCTAAAAAGCATTCCCTCTTATGTATATATCTTTTACAGGCAACAAAATTTTATACTTTGTGAAAGATAAGGATGAAGCTCCCAGATGAAATAAAGATACAGATAACAGATAGTCGTAAATAAAGTTATCATGTGTCCGTCTGGCCACTTGATGCAACTAATTCGACATGACAAACATATTTAGAATGTATTGTTGAACTAGACAACAAACAGTATAAATGAGAATTAAAAAAAAAAAAACCATAAACAGTCGTCGTCTACTTTTTTTTAAAAAATTTTTTTTACAGCAAGAGCGTCCATGTTGCATTCGTTTTACGGTATCCTCTTAGAAGTATGACTCTTAAAATTCATCTAACCTTGACGGAAAAAATGAGTGATATACTCAATAAACCTTAATTGAAGCTTCTTATAACGAAGTACTTACGGATTGTCAAACATAATTTTAGCTAGGATGATTTAGGGTTTCTAATTCATGCCATATTGTAATAAAATTAATTTTTTTGACAAAGGTGATATATAAACTTGGCGGGATATAAGAAAAAGAAAATAAATGAGTGCAAAAAGTTCTATTTATAAAAAACGAATCAATAAATATTTAATTTCAAATTCTAATCAATATTACTCTACAAAACTTCCTTTCTCATTCAAAACACAATTATGCGTGTCTAAAAGGTCGAAGGTTTAGGTGAAAGGGGTTAGGTCATATTTAAATTAAATTTAATGAAAGTGAACTATGAAATTTATGTGACAGATGTCAAATTGTTTTTCGACCTTCTCGACATGCTTCACGTGTAATCTCTGTTGGGTTGTCGTAATCTGTGACAACTGTGTTGTTTCATAATTCAATCAACTAATATTAATTGATTAAAAATAAGTCATACTTGACATCCTTCAACTGTATATTAGATACTGTCGGCTCGGCTTGGCTCTGATCTTGAAACAATGGGCAGTCCGAACACTAGAAGTATGATCACCACAGAATTTATGTACCCTTTGGGTCCAGCGAGAAGAATGATTGAACGATGAGATTTTTGGGTTATCTATAAGAAACTGCAAATAGGTGGGCATTGAAAAGCTCATTGATAATGGTTGAATTAACGATTTTTTATCATCTTGGGTTAAGGTTAACCCTGTGGCTGTCATAATTTAATACTCAGTTTCAGCGGTAAATGACTGGAAAATTGGTTATTTCTTGGTCTTCAATAAAATAGGACTTACTCCTAAAGTGATGAAATACCCTATCATTGAACGATGAGTGATAGGACAAGATGCCGAGCTCGAATCACAATAAGCGATTAACTATAGCGAAGACAACTTTAGAGATATTCCTTGAGCAGATGATCGCTTCAAATATATTAGTACTCATAATGTTGCATCCCAATTCCCATAACATGGTTGATGCATGAACTGCAATAAAATACGTATCGAGTAACTCATTTCGAGTTCGGTAGTAGTGAGTAGATCAAATGCCCAACCATACCGTTAGATGATCAACAGAAGTAGAGTATTTGAATCATCATATAGCTTATGTTTTTTTTCCATGGGCAATGACGAAGGTTGTGAACCCAAAATACAACACTCCCAAAGAATATCAAAAGTATACTTCCATTGATTCAAAAATAAATCAGAACCTATCCAAGTTACTTCAATGCCCCAAAATATCTCAGGGTGCCAGACCCTTGACTTGAAACCATCGACGAAGATAACTCCTGAGTGCATTACAATGACGTGTGTTGTTGCCAACTACCATAAGATCATCAACATAAATCAGAATGTTTATAAATATCTCGCCATTCAAAAGAGTAAAGAGAGTAATCAACATTTGTCTGCATGAAACTGTACGCTAAAATGCACCAACAAATTTAGAAAACCAATTTTGTTAGGTTGGCCTTAGTCCATATAATGACTTATGCATGCCACGTACTTTCCTAACGTTGGTAGAAGCACGATATCCCATCCTCTAGCCTTTACTACAGTTGATAGCTATCGAGCAGTCACAAGATTTACAACTGTAACAAATGTTTCATGGAAATACACCTACTTAAGTGAATCCTTTAGCCACCAATTGTACGTGTCTTATAACGTTTGATGATACCATTTGCTCAATGATTGATTTTGAAGGCCCACTTGCAATCAACACGACACTTCTTGGGAGGAAGCTTCTCGATAGTCCATGTCCCATTTGAATCCAATGCTCGGCTTTCTTCTATTATGGGTACTCGTCGTCATGTGTCTCATACCACCTGTATATAATTTGCTTTATTTTTACATCAAAATTAATCCTTAAATAGCAAGATTCTTTTTTTTTTTTTTTTTGGTCGCCAGCCACGGTATCCAAGCAGGCCCCACCAGCGGTGAGATGGCATCTTTCAGCCAACCATACTTGACTAATCCGTTGGTCGCCCCGGGTCGCACGCCTGGCAATGGCGGGTGAGGCTCCCAAGAGGGGTGTCTGCGTACGTGAGGTCTCGAACCTGAGACCTCCTTAAGCGGCACCGAGCTGCTTACCACTCGGCCCAACCCCTCTTGGTAATAGCAAGATTCTTCTTATATAACATGATTCTTTTTATAATTTATCTTATATAAGTTTCATTTCTCAATAGAAAAATTGAAAGAGTTCGTGATGAGAATAACTTATCATTCATCCCCTATCTTTTATTTGCAGACCACTCCATCTTTTTCTTGCAATAAATATCCTGCCCTTTCAGAAGATGTGGTTTCAATTGGTGGAAATCATGGCTCGAATTTCCCAATATGCTGCCACCGCTCCCAACCATTTCAGCCACATTGTCTAATTAATTGAACTACAACATGACTCAATTAAATGGATAAGCCGAGAACGTTGAGCAATTTACAAATAAGCTCCTAGAATTCAGAGCAAAATCAGAGGTTATCGCGTGTTGGATTCGGGTATCGTGAAAAAGAAAATATAAAATTTGGGTTGGCAACACGGCGGATTTTGCTTCCCCTGACGTCCATTATCTCTATCTTATCTCTATCACGAGTCTTCAGTTAAAAAGGATAAGTATTCCAAACTCATAAGTAATGTAGTTGCATTACTTTTTAATTACTTCTACGGCAAATAAATCTTAATCGTTTTGCAATATGTACCATTGATATCCAAAAGTCAAATGGATCTTGACTAATCCAATTTGAGTTGGATGGACTCATTAGAGATAAAACTCTCCCGAGGTTATTCCTCTCAATTTGCAAGATTCAAACTCGAGATTTTATTTAAAAAGAAAGGGCGTCCTACTAGCTCAACCAATTCACTTTAATAAATCCTAATTATTTAGAAAAATATGATTATACATTGACAAACTTTATATAATTCATGAGAGAGGAGGAGAGCAGAGATATTGATAAAGATAAACGTGGTCGACTATAATTCAAAACCACGAGAGTCTATAAGAAGGACTTATTGAGTCAAACATAATATAAGACGACTTTCCTATTTATAAGCTCTGAAAATCTATTAAACTAGGAAACAAATAATTCAGAATATCAAAATAACATCTAACCCTGCTATCACCAAATGCTACAAATAATAACTAACATGATTGACCAATACGATCACACTATCGAATATTTTATTTGGTAAATAATCTTAAAATATCTCTAACATACATGACAATCCGTGCCTGAAAAGCATAATCTTACATATCTTTTTCGAGCAACAACATTTTGGAGCCTGTGAAAGACAAGAGAGTACCGTACGTAATAGGTATACTACGTGGTAATACTAATGTAATATCATAAATTAATAAGAATAAACTATTTTAAATTTTTTAATAAAACTATAAAAAGTAAAAAAATATAAAAATAACTTAATCATATTTATTTGTAACACTGTATCAATAATATCATGTGATATATAAATTACATATAAGAATTTGCCGTAAAAGACAAGGATGAAGTTCCTAGATGAAATAAAGATTCTGAAACATGATTTTATTGTGAAACAAGTAACCATTGGATTCTCGTAGTGGCTCATCTTATCACAGACCATACGGGTATTTCATGAAAATAATTTGTCATGACAAATATGTATAGAGTATATAGTTAAACTAGACGATGAACAATATCTCTCTCTCTCTTACCAAGGGACAGTCAAGTTTTATTCGTTTTATGGTAGCCTATTAGAACCGTGTCTAGAAATTCTCCTAACGTTGACGAATAATGAGTAGCTTAATTAAACTTACTTCAACGAAGTATTTATGGATTGCAAACATGATTTTAGCTAGGCTGATCTTAGGGTTTCTTTGTGGTTTGTGCCGTATTATGATACAGTTATTTTTATTTTTTTGTGGCGAATGTGATCCATGAGCCTTGAAGAGATACATGGAAAAAGAATTAAGGGAGCATGAGAGATCTGACTAATAACAATCAAATTTAAAAACACTTGAATTTTAAATTTGTGACAATGTTACTTACTAAATTTTCTTTTTAATTCGATCAAATTTATGGGTGTAAAAAAGTCAGAAGATTTAGGTGAAAGAGCTTGGTCATTATAATTATATTAAATTCGATGAAAGTGAACCATGAAATCTATGGGACAGATGTCAACTTCTAAACTTAGTTCAGACCTTCACGACATGCTTCACGTGTAATATCTGTTGGGTTCTCGTAAATCTTCTGGGACAACTATATTGTTTTCATTGTTCATTCAAATAAATACTCATTGTGTAGAAAAAGAAATCATACGTGATATCCTTCAATTGTACGTCAGATATTGTCAGCTCGGTTTGGCTCTGATCCTGAAGCAACGGACAATACGAAAACTCGAAGTATGATCACCACATAATTTTTATACTCTTGGGTCCAGAGAGTAGAATGAGATTTTTCCGTCATACTAAAGAATAAGCATGGTTATTACGATAAAATTAGTAAGTTAGCACGCAACTATATGTATCATTTCAAGTAATAAAGTAATGAAAATCAAGATCGTTCCTACAAGAACCGTGTCAAATTCCACTAAATAATAATCCAAACTAGCAAGTCGTAAATTAAGAATGTAATTAAAAGTAAATTAACAAGTAAACAAAAATAGGAAAACAAACAATAAAGTCAATCAATATTTATGAACCTAGAACTTACAACTTCTCTCAATCCTTTTCCTAGTCCCGAATCTGCTCTCTACATGCAATTGACTGTTTAGTTGTAATCCTAGAGTTTTATATCTCCTTACCTGCCTCTTGACTTAATAAGATTGTGCTTATAAGACGATGTTAACCACTCTATCCCTAGGTAATCAATATTAAGAAATCCAATGGGCTCGAATCCTAATTTAGATGCCTAGGGTGATAGACTAATCTCTTGATACTTCTCACAAATAATCCTAATCTTTCAGCGTAAATTATCCTAAGTTATAATATCTCTGGCATGATTACGAATTTGTCTCTCAAGTTCATCGAATCTTTTATTCGATCTAATGGGTGCTCAAGCCACTAGAATATACGAAGAACAAGAATAGAAAAAATAATATAAGTGCAATGAATTAACATGCAAAGAGGGAATTAAAATTAGGAAATCGGAAAGAGTTTCATTGCTTACCATAGGAAACTAATGTTTTAGTTCACAATGAAATTAAAAAGAAATACCAAGAATAGATTTAGATACATCATGACTAAGGAAAGAAAAGAGGAAAGGGAGAGAAAACTCTTGGATGATTCGAAGCCAATCTCTCGATCCCCTAACTCTTCTTAAAGCACGCCAATCCTCTTCTTCTCTTGAAGCCTTGAATGACCCGATCTCTCCTGGTAGCAAAAAGATGTGTAAAAAAACTAATATGAAGGATGATAGGTCTCTCAAAGTGTACTGCTAGCTCTAGAATTTATACGGTAGAGAATACAATATTACATCTTACCTAAAATATTTTACAAATATTTAAATCATAATAATATTCTAACTAAATGTTGTATTTCCCATGGCATTAGTCTAGTGAAATCTGCTCTTTTGGTATTCAAATATCTAAGAATATCTTCCATATCGAGTTTTGGGATTTTCAAGAAGCCCAATATTTCGTGAATATCACGGACTCTTGTGCGCCAGTGAGGGGTCGCGAGCCACAACTCTATGTTGCTCTCGGCTTCAAGGAGTCGTGACCTGAGTCATGAGTCCTCCCCCATTCCTCTGTTCTTCATCTTTTGTTCAGTTTGGTTTTGTGGATTAGGTTCCATCATCTTAACCCGGTTGATCCTTCATTATATACCTACATTAATAAAAAAGCTCAAAAGTACCAATATTATTGGAAGAAAATCTGAATTAATTAGTTGTAACTTAATTTTACTCAACTAAGGGAAAAACAACCACTCATGCATTAAAATCTCATAAAACTTGAATAACTCACTTGAATTTAAGCCTGAAAATATGCGCAAATAAACATATTCGTATAATTAACAATGATATGTGAGAAACAACGAATAAATGGTATTGAGAAGCCCAATAACAATAGTTAAATCAAAGACCTTTGGATATAAGGTTAGAATGATAATATTGTGCCGAATTCTCTATCACTAATTAATGAATTAATATCGGAACTTCATAAAGGAAAAAATATAGTTTATGGTTAAATTGTCTTTATAACATGGCAGAAAAATCTTTATCATCTATTGAGGGACACGTGACAGTCAATTAACGACTGATTCTAATAATTATCAAACTAACCTGCTTGTATGGCTATAAAAATCTAGGTAATTATTGAAATAATCAGTCCACCTCAGAATGTTTACCTTTTTATTTGCTACTTTCTCTTTATATATACACTGGCTAACTTGAGCATTAGAGGGTCAAATCTGCCCTTCACTCACGATTTGGCTCCCTTCTCTGCTTCTAAGATAATGCTTACGGCTCTCAGCCGCTACAAGATCAGCCGTGCTGCTTCAAGGTAAGTTTAGCTAACACAGGCAATCTTACCCATACTTCTATGATCAATACTCACGTCAGTCATTCACCATAAATGCCTTTTACTCTGTCAGAACTATTTAGAACTTCCCTAAAATTTGGTAATTTTCATCAAAGAAATTCCGTATAAAACAGATCAGGGGGGATGGTCATCGAACAGAAGACGCGATAGAAACCCTAATAAATCATTGATTTTTGTGTTTCTTCATGGTGTGTGCATTATATGAAGTTGCAAGGCTTTGCCGTCATTGGTAAATAAACAAACATATGAAAGAAGTTGGTAAAGTTTTGGATGGATTTAGAAAATCTACTCAAGGTTAAAACTCTGAGATAAACGAAAGAATCGATCCTTTAAGAAACTAAAATAACATAACTCAATTTAATATAAATAATATTAGTAAAATTTATATTAAATTTCAAAGATTTTTTTCGATCCCGGAGTGATGGACACTCCCTGTCATTGTCTCTGTCTTTTATTTAAATAAAAAAGAAGATCACCTCCTCAAAGTAAGATTTGTTGTCAACATATAAAAGGTTATTGGAATTATTTTTCTAGTGTCGTTTTTCAAATTGATATGAAAATTTTATAAGTTGGGACCCATTAATTGACCTGATTATTGTTTTAATGTCATCATGCACACGACGTGTGTGTGAAATCTGGCGCGCGGCACCATTTTCTATTTTATGTTTGCTCCTTTTTTTTCGCAGAGGCATTTCAATTATTGGACTTCATTATTCTGCTCACGCAAATAAAAATGTTAATAACTTAATTTAAATGTTATTTTCATGCATCTGTTGGTTCATGTCTTGTCATTTCCTCCACGAAAGGAGCCGGAGTTTATTATTCCTTTGCTTTTTATAGGTAAATCATGATTGAAGTTTACTTCCGCAAACTGTAGAAAGGGAGCCCATCCGTATAATTACATTAATGGTATGAAGAAAAATGGCCCACAGGTCTCTTTTTGTGGAATATGTGGCCTTGATATATGCGCGAATTATTTTTTTATCTACACCACTTGTATTCAGAAATTTAATAGATCCTGACTAATTCAGTTAGAGTTATGAGGGTCCATTAAGAGATATAACTCTCCCAATATGAATTCTCTCTATTTACAAAACTTAAACCGAAGATTTTATTTAAAAGAAAGAAGTATCCTATCACATTAACCAATCTACTTTAGTCGCACATATATGTTTTTAAATCATAGAAATTTGCGGGCAGGCAAAGCACTGAGTTCTCTGCCTCCTAACATTAGCTGCCTCAATTTCATAAAGGCATAATAGAATGACTCAAGATGTATCTGTTCAGGGGAAATTATAGGGTCAAGTCATTTAACCATTAAGTAGGTGGAGTACATGATTATAAATTCTTTAATTTAGAGCATTAATTATGAGTTATTTCTTCATTATCTCTTAATTTGTAAAATGTAGTCATCGAGTCGTTTAATAATTAATTAGTTTTTTTTTTAATGAGTTTGACTTTTCGGACCATCACGTATTTATTAGAGTTTTTTTATTGATATGTTATGTGATCCATGTGTCTTGGGTTTACTAAAAGTTTATTGAGTTCATGTACATTATATGATTTTGATATAAAAGGTTGCACATTGGTGGACATGTCTTGATTAAGGAAATTAAAATACGGGAGTTTTAAAATCTCCTCAACCCCTGCCTAATAATTGAATATATGTGTGTGTATATATATATTTCTCTTAAAAGACAAAAAATGACAGAAAATAAAGATTCAAGATTCGGAAAAAAGAGAGTAGAAGTGTTTGATAGAGAGAAAAATTCGTGATAAAGACAGAAAAGAACTTCTATCCATCAAGAAGTGATAACTGGAAAAGACAGAAAGGAACGTCTATCCATCGAGAAGTGATAACTGGAAGGCAAAGAGGCGAGAATTGTTCATTGTTCGTATTTCACTAGAAGGATTCAGCGCACAAATTAAGGTAAGTGTCTGGAAACTTATTTCTTGTATGGATATCATGTGAATCATACACAGTGAAAGTCCTGGAAATTATCGAAGTTGCAATACATTTCATGACAGCAAATTAGAAAATTAGCATTACAATAATATACAGTATTTTCTGAAACCAGGTGCTGAGTCCGATAAATTGACCCCGTTCAAAGCATATTGCTCCCAGAAAGGGCATCAAAAACAGTGAACTGCTTTTGCCTCCCAATTATTGTAGAAGATACCATCAAGAGTGGTGATTCAATAGTTCAAAATTTATTTTTATGCAGTTTGATGAGTTTAAAATTTTAGATTTGAATCTCGTACTAAGTAATTTTGTTAGAAAAGGCTCTTAATATTGTATCTTGACAGACATTAACTTTTAAGACTTTATTAAGCCTTTGGTAGTGTTACGTTAATGAATCCGTATTAGTACTGTTATTAAATTTATCTGGTATATTCACAGTTAAACATAAAAGTTCGAAATCGCGTTACGAGATGAATGGATAACCACCACTTACTTTCAACTGACCAAAAAAGTAATTGTGGAAGATGAATTAGGGCTGGTGATTGGTAGTGGGGAAGGTTACGGACAGAGTAAAGCGTTAGGCTAAGGTTTCATAGTTTACTTTCATGCAAAGCTTTCTCAGGAAAGAAAAAAGGGTTTCACCAATCCCCACTCACAAAGTGGGCGCCCCTAACACTTGAAAAACCTTAAATAGAACACTTCATTTCCAAAACCTTTGCATCCAATGGTTTCATAAGTTCTGATCGTTGCCTACTTGCCATTTTAATGCCACTCAATGTAAACAAGCCAGTCAGTTTGCAGGCTTTTCTAACTTAAAGGGGCCTTAGGCCGACCTATAATTAACAAGACTCGTGATTAAATAAAACTCCATAAGGATTTCGCATTATTTTGTCAGCAACGTAAACAAGCCACTCAACTTACGGGTTCTTCTAACTTGGTGAGACCTTAAGCTAACTTACAAATAACTAGATTTGTGATTAATAATACACTATAAGAATTTCATGTTGTTTAATTTCGAAAAGAAGTTACTCCATGCTAGTCTTAGGAGCAAAAACCAACCCAATTCCATTGTCTTATTTTTTCAGTGATAGGAGAGGCTTGTATACTTAATCTAAGAATTGTAATTAAATAGAAATAAATAGACACATAACTCGAACTATGTAGATCAAACTCAGAACCTCTTGGTTATGAGCTGAAATCTCGTGGCACTACACTACCATTTTAAATTTGCAATAGTTAATGGGGTAGAATCGGTTTGTCAAATTAGAATAGGATTCCGTATCCATTAGGTCGATTTGGATTAAAATAAATTAGATATGATTGATTCGATTTCTTAATATCACATAGTGCACAACTTCCGAGGGATATATGAAAGGCCTTACCTTTTGGAGAAAATCTTTAACCCTTGAAATACTCTTTCCACCATTTTGAATTAGGAGATTAAAAGGGTCTAGGGGACTGAGGTGGAGGGGGAATTTTTAAGTTAAATTACTAGAAAAGAAGGATAATTCGGTAAAAACACATTCATTTAACCTGACCTGGAGCTGAAAATATTGGGCTCTATGAGTAAGTTAAACGTCCATTCATTCCCCTTAATTTATTTTAAAATATCGCATTTAAAGAGCAATTCTCTCCCTTATTTTCCGCACCTTTTACATTCTTTTTTTCATCCATCCTAACTAAAGATTAGTTATAGAATTTTCTTGGTCTTTACTACTCAAAATATAGAGATCCGAGGGAGTATGAATAATTCAAATTCGATCAAAGCTGCTTAATATGTCGGTAATAATTATGGAGCAAAAATTTGCAAAAATTTGCAAACATTGCTGTGTCTTGTATTAATTTACACCAAAAGAAATTAAAAAAGAGATATTTTAGAGCTTCATGGCGATTGCTCATCCATTGTATACAATCCATGTCAACAGATTAGGTATATACGAAAAGCAATCTGTTGAGGTGGGGAAGGAGACGAGGAGTTGGAAGGTGAAAGGGACAAGTGCTCAAAATAATTGAATTCAGCTCAATTTTACCAGTAATGTCAATCTGATATTATCAAAAAGCTAGCTTCTTGTATGTAATAGTGCTAACATCGGTGTGAGTCCTCAAATTTGTAGTGAACCATTAGTTTAGTTTTAAAATTTGAAAGTCATCAATTTGGTTCTTATTGTTTAATTCCGTCAGTCAATTTGGTCCACTCATTATAACACCGTTTACGGACGTTGACGTGGACGGTGACGATCATTTCTTTGGGTCCCACATGCCACATGACATGTTATGGATGGTTGAAATTAAACAGTTTTATCCACTTATTGATTGTCACGTGGCATGCCACCATCCACGTCAGCCTTCAATAATGCATAGACCAAATTGACTGACGAAATTAAATAGCAATGATCAAATTGATGGCTTTCAAACTTTAAGAATCAAACTGGTGGCTTACTACAATTTTGAGGGTCAAACTGATGGTTTACTCGACCAATTATATTTTATTGGAGAGAATTGAATGATGGTATAAAAATATAAAAATATTAACGGATTGAAATGCCTTAAATATTAATATTTTTTAATTTGATTTTTTTGAAAAAGAAAAAAGGAGAGGAGGGATTTGAAAATTTAAGGGATAATAGAAATCACTTTTATCATTTTATTTATATTCGTTTTATAAGTAATAACTATTTTTGCGGGGAGAGGGTAATACTCATTTCCCTTTATTTTTGATGCAACCGCAATGGGTATTTCAGACAATAATACGGCGCCAACCATACGCTGTAAGTATTTTGTGCACAATAGATACTTTACAGGATAGTTATCTTAGCGAATTAAACGTGCCATAAGAATTTCAATTCTTATGAGTGAAAGTGCTCTCAATTTTTTTATTTCCCTCTTCTTTCAATAATTTTTAGATTCCACAAACCCTCTTATGACCTAAAATATAGCTCGCGCCCATCATCTTGTGGCCCTGCTGCCTTTTGCTTTTTCATGATGTTCTAGAACAAGTTGTTATTGAATCCTTGCCGTATATGAAAGGGCTTCCTGAGCCACCTGATTTCTTACACGTGTGATCTCCTTAGATTACTTAGCCAAGAAGTTCAATAATGGCCAACGATAATTTTTTGTCTAAATACCGCCTGGTCAAAGCAGACTGCGACCGCCTCGAAAGGAAAACGTTACCACATGGGTTCTTTTTTGTAAAAAAAAAAGAAGAAAATCGTTAACAAAAAATAGCTATTATACACGCATGATATAAAAATCAAAATAATGTACATGTATAAGATTTAGTGATTTAATACGCAAATTATTTTCATGGAATCGTGCATTTAGAATATAATTTAGAGGGAGGGGCAGAGATATTTGGTGGAAATGGGAAATTGATTTTGTAAAGTTCAAGGGAAGATAAGCGGAAAAATAGAGTTTTAATTTGAAATTTTAATTTCTTCCCAAGATTATAGTTCTGCAGAGGGGTAATGTCCCGAAGAATCAATATATCTGATAGACCGGAAGGACATTTTAATATGAAAAGATCATCATTCAAGCGGAAATTTGTTGCAAGTTAATAGAATGAGAACCGTCTTTGAGATGGCCACCAGCTCTTTGTTTGTTCTTTAGTATCTCAGATATTAATTTTATTACCTAAGAATAAGAATATTTAAAAATATGAGCACATAATCAATTGCATTGGTCATTATTTTCAGAATTTTCTGATTATCACATTTTTCTAATATTTTTAAGATTATGTATTCACTAGTTATATGATTTACTAAGCCTGTAAATTCAGGACTGATCAAGAAAAATTTATTAAAGAGTTTATATTCAATAAAAGAGGAATACGACAAATCTAAGAGCAAGAAATTAGGTGATATAATAAAAATTAGAGAAAATCAAGTAAAATATGTACAATATTTTACCGGTTCTTTGAAGTTTTGGCGTGCCCCTTAAATTCATTGTTATATTAATAGACTCGCAAATCCTCTACTCCTATGTAATCTTTGGCTTATGACCACCATATATTTACTTTATATTTAGCTCCTCTCCTTATATTTAGGACATACTTCCTCCGCCAAACAGCCAAATATTACAATATTTGATTAATCAAGAAGTGTTTCGATTGGGCACTCAAACCCTGGCTTTTATTGGCAGGCAGCATTTTTGTCAATAAGTTAATTTGCGAAGAAATTCGGGAAGAGAAAAAGCTTAAAAGGACGCTAAAGTATTGCATTATAGCAAATTTGAGAAAGAGGGTTTGGGGATAATACTACAATTATTTGTCTAAAATCAAGAGATCACGAGTTCAATTTTTATTAATGATATTTTCTGTGCCACTTTAATTACTCTTTTTAATATCACTTTCGAACCTATACATTATTTATTTTTCGTTTAAAAAATTTATAGACCTAGAACAAGATGAAATAATGATAAAAACAAAAATTTCTCAAATAAAATTAGATTCAATCTCTTATTTTCAAATTAAGAATAATACAGCAGGCCTCTTTGTCTCACCGTTCATTTATTAGTTCCCAACAAGGTATATTGCATGCTGAAGGGGGCAACCCACTTGCATGCTTTTGTGACCACTTATACTACTTTATAAATTTAATATATTATTGTTTCATCATAAGCCATCGGCAGTTTTATTGTATAATCAATCTAGTGTCCATGCGCGACACAAAGGAAGTGCAAGGTGCCAACTTTTATGTCCTTGGACTTTGTAGGGATCTGAGGAGGCACTGGGACAGATCTCATCACCTGATCAAATGCAAATACCGCAGTTCCCGCACTTATTCCGTTTGGTGATCCCAATTGAAATATATCCCCTTGAGTCACATAGGTTCTATGGGGAATGAGAGTGGCAGATATTTTAACGTGGCCGGATGCAATTCTTTCAAACGTGTGGGGCCTTAGACAGTCTTCAATGTGTCCGAGAAAATTTTAAGTACATCGGATATATCACGTGTCGATGCATCGGGATGTATCTGCTACTGGTACTAAATCTTTTCATTTTTGTAAATAAATAAATGTGAGCAATGCTGCCATAGTGGAACATGAAACAATGGCGGGGAGGGGAGAGGGGCGCCATGAGCAAGCAACGAGGCCCAATTGATAATATTCATGAAAGAGGCCCAATTGATAATATTCATGAAATCACCAGAGAGCTTAGCTAGACGGGGCTCTTGTCATGCCTACTACATGTTAGGGGGCTCTTGTCTGACCATTACCGGTATGCCATTAATGTTTTGGTGCATTTGTTCCGCACCTATACATATACTACATAACGGACACGTGTTATGATGAAAAGAAAGTAAAAGTAAACAAATGTTGGATATCATAATGAACCCGTAAAATTAGATTATTTATCTATAACATAATGCAGTTTAATACATTTGAAATTCATTAACTTACATTATTAGATAGAACATTTCTAGTTTTTATTAGTATACTATGTCAATTTTACCTTTTTCCAAGTTTACAATTTAAAATCATTCATTTGAAAAATATAATAGATTTTTACTGTTAAAATTATAGATACGAAGTGAGAAGGAAGAATCTGAGTTATTAATGAAAGATTTTTACTATTAAGATCATAGATACAGAGCCAGAGAAAAATACCAAACTTCTTAAACTTTTACATATAATAGTGTGTGTGCATATATATATATATATATATATGGAGAAATTGTTGAACCCCTTAGCCGGTAAAGGAGAAATTCTTAGGTGGAAAAGGACCTAGAAGTTAGGGGTGTCAATAAAATGAGATGATTCACGAACGATTTGGGTTCGACTTGATGAAAGCTTGAATACTCGCTCAGAATGACCTCGAGCTCAGCTCGGCTCGGCTCGGGCTTGTCAATTAAGTGAGCCGAGCCGAGCCAAGTCCCATAATATTCAGCTCGAGAAGCTCAACAACAGAAACGAGACTTTTATTTGATATCATAATTATTGTTGTTATTGTTAATTGAAAATTAAAAAAAATAATTTAAGTGTTTTACTTTACTCGAATCCATTTTTTCTACTTCTTTTTTACTCACTTGCGAATCACTAATTCGTAATATGTTCTCTCCCTCTCCTCTTTACCTCAATAATTGATAAACTTTTCCAGTACCCACCCTACACCCTGCTTCTCGGTTGGCTCATTTAAATTCGGTGAGTCTTCGTTTATTATAACAAGCTGAGCCCAAGCTTGATTATTATAAAGAGCTGAGCCCAAGCTTGAAATCTTACGCCCGCCCAATCTCAAGTTCAGTCTCAAGTTCGCAAATTATTAAACGAGTCAAATTTGAACATAGTAGAATCGAGCTCGGCTCGACTCATTTACACCCCCACTGGAAGTTATTACGGAATCCGTAATACAAATGTTAATACCAATGACAAAATGGGTTTAACTCTATTTACCAAAAATAAAAATGAAAAAGTTCCTAGTAGAGTGCGACCACAAGGAGAGAGAATTATGTGTAAAATGTATAACACATGACATTATTGATATAGTGTCACAAACTAATAAAATTCAGTCATTTTAATATTTTTTTAATAAATACCTAAAAACAATAAGATAACCATTGAAATAACTAAATCCTGTTAATTTGCGACACCAAGTCAGCATTGATACGTGATGTACCCCGTTACACATAATCTCTCCTTAAAAGATGCTAATCCTAACAGTTTGGATTGAGGGATTTAGAGGGGAGGGATTTTAAGGGATGGTATAATCCATTGTTTGGGTAAATTATTACGAGGGATTTGGACACAGTGCCTCTAAGTCTCTTCAAATCTCTCCAAACCTTAATTTTATAATTCCTCCAATTGAGAGAATTTGGACGGATAGTTTTTTTTAGATAAAAATACCCCTTGTAATCTCTTGAAAGAAACTCTACTCATGCCATGACTTTTCATCACATAACTAAACAATTACGCTCGTCTTCCCCTACTCGACCACCACCAAGCCACAACCATAACATACCTTCCCCCACTCGACCACCACCAAGCCGCAACCACCAGGCCTCCCGAGACCACCACAAAACCACAGCTTTGTTCGAGTTCGGAGACCATCATGAAGTTATTGTGCCTCCTACATGCCTATTTCCTACTCAATTGGTGCTCCAAATAAAATGGGTAAAATGGTCAAATTAACTTTTTTATCCCTCCAAATCCTCTTCCAATAATGATATCCAAACAAGAAATTTGGAAGAATAAATTATCGCATTCAAATCCCTCTAAATACCTCCAAATGCCCCAATCCAAACTAACTATAAAACTAAATGGGTAATCTATTGTTGTGTAGTATTATTTCCGACAATCAATTACTGTGTTAACTCTACATATATTACATATTTTAACACATTTTTTAAGCCTTAAACTGATGCGAGCTCTTGAGTTTAATTGAACTTTTGATGTTTCTTGAGTATTTTGTGATGCTTCAATTGCAAATACTTAATTCATGCTTATTTGATTGTAGGAAGTCACGGGAACCAAGAATTGAAGTATGGTAAAATCCCAGATAGATGTGCCAAGGCATGCGCCCAGGCACACAAGGGCAGAAGACTTTTGAGCACGATCTACCGAGGCATGTGCTGAGGCATACCTTCACAGTATGCATTATGATGCTTTGTGCCGAGGTGTGTGCCGCGGCAAGTAGCGGGATTATGGACGCCAAGATTTTAAAGATCGAGACTTTCGAAGCACGAGAATCGTAATATTTGGAATTAGATTGATTTCGAAAAAGGAGGAAATGAAGAATATCTCAAGATGTCACGGGAGTAACTAAAGATATTATTGGAATATCTTGAGAGATATGGAGGAAAACAAATCAATCTATCTATTGGAGTATTTTGGCAATTTGAAGGAAATCTAGAATTTATTTTTATCTCTTTTCTTTTAGAGAGACAGCACCGACATCGAGAAGGGGGAACAATTGAAAGGGGAGATCTTGAAGACGGGATTGCAACTTGCTACCGGAGTAGAGTTTTCTTCTCTTTTCTCTTTAGTTTACTTCATCTATTCCTTGATTATGTCGATAATTGACTCAATTTCCATTATGAACTAATTGTATTTTTCCTAAGGTTGATTGTTGGTTTACTTCTCCTATGTCTATGGATTTGATTGAGTTGCTTATACTTGTCTCTGACTTAGTGCGATGTAATTGACTGGCCACCAATTAAGTTGATTCGGTAATCTCGTTGAACTCGACAGAGGAATTCTTGGTTAAGCTAGGGAAAGCATAGCTTAGGTTAATCCACATCGAAAGACGATATTTTTAGTGAAAACGATAGACATATACCTGATCACCCTAAGTAGCCAATTAGGGCTGATCATTAATGGGTCCTAACTTGTTGATTGCTTAGACATAGAGCAAATTGACTAGTTGAGGATACGGTCTTATTACAAGCGACAGTTGCGTAAGACGATAGTGAACCATAGGTTAGTAACGAAATTAAATTCAAGGCATAGGTAGAAGGGAACTAGAATTGGGATTGAGAATATGTGAAGTTGTGATCCTTAGGGCCTTTACTTTTGATTGATTGAAGTTTCATTGTCTACTGTTCTCATTTTAATTTTCTTACTTCTAATCATAATCGATTGTTTGGATAAGGGAGAATTGCTATAATTTAAGTAATTAATTGAATTCTTATAAGGTCTCTGTGGGACGATACTCGTTCTCATTACTATAGTACTCGTTCGACACGTGCACTTGCATTTGGACGATAATTAATCGCGAACATACTACATAATCAATTCTCCTAATTATCATCATTGTCCCTTTTTCATTGAATCTTTTGATAGCAAGGGGTATTTGGACTTCATCCGACTAATCTCCACAGCCCTGTATGGACACTAATAGTGTATAGGGCATGATAAATCTAGAGATACTAGCTAGCCTCAAAAGGGTTCAAACCTAGACCCTTTTACCTTGATTTGAAATAAGGTAAAAAGTACCTATCATGTTAATGTAGCAAGGCTGCCTAAATTTTAACAAACTATGAATCAATTGCTACTGCAAAACTTATGCAAGAAACTCTCTTCTTGTCTCCAATCCAGCGGCCAAGAAACGCTCTAGTAGGCCTACAAAAGGGAGAAATTAAGAGAGAATCCCAATTTCCCTCTCTAATGTTTAAATGAGATTGTATTCATTGAAAGTAAAGGTAATAAAGACAAATATTTTGGAGAAGATGATGAGAAGAAGATATGCCGGAGGAGCCCTGTCTCTTTTACGTACCCAGACCTTTTTATAATTGGTGAGGGGTTATCTGGAAGAGTAGTTACAGAGGCGGCTATCAGTAGTTAATCTCAATAGGTGAAATAACTTATTCTTTTGGACCTTCTACCCTGGACAATCATATTGGGTTGCAATAATTATTATGCTTGAGCTCTTTGGCTCGAGGCTCATAAATTTACCTATAAAACTTGCCCTTCACTCTCATAATCTCTTGAGTGTGTTGGAGTGAATATACATCAATCTTCCTTTTAGTCGCCCAAGAGCTTGAGTTGTTCTCATGCAAAATAGGTTAATAACCTAATAATACATGAACTTTGCCTTTTTTTAATTCTATCATGAATTTTATTTTTGATTAGAATAGTCAAGATCTTTCAATTTTTCTCCATTTCTACCATATCATCAATATTTCGTTAATATTATCGATATAGGTTACAACCGACCATTAAAACTATTGAATTGATGAGTTTGTCCCATCCTAAAACTGAATATATATGATCATTCAATACATGAACTTTGCATAATTTTCCAATTTATTACATGTGAGAGCACAGTGGATTGAGGATGAAAACCAGCACACAATTCATGTGTTGTGTCTATAATTATACAATATTATGTTACAACCCATTTTGAGTAAGAGAATTATACATGGTGTTTCTATGGAAGATGCAATAATGCACAATAAGGCACATGATACATTCCTTGGTGAGAGCCAGTCTTATCCTCATCCATATCTTGTCTATTACTCCCCTGCATGCACAATGGGAGGGGACGAACATTGAGCTTGAATCATAGTGAGGCAAAGCGAAAAGATGAGAGGCCTTTGGTGAGAATATCTGCAAGTTGTTATGAGGATTCAACGAATGAAATGTAAAGTTCCTGACTGGTGACTCGTTCTCTTACAAAATGATATTCAATTTCTATATGCTTGGTGCAAGCATGAAAAACATGATTCACCATCAAATAGATAGCTAATAAATTATCACACCAAAGGGTAGGCAGATGAGAGCACATGATTCCAAGTTCCCGAAGAAGAGATTGTATCCAAATTAGTTCTGCTGTAGCATTAGCAAGACTCTTGTATTCTGACTAAGTGCTA
This sequence comes from Lagerstroemia speciosa, assembly GCA_037672795.1. NCBI lineage: Eukaryota > Viridiplantae > Streptophyta > Magnoliopsida > Myrtales > Lythraceae > Lagerstroemia > Lagerstroemia speciosa. The sequence goes on from CM075295.1 coordinate 11,279,505, forward strand.
GAACATGCCGCAGTGCATTGTTTCTTGGAACTCCACAAAATGATGTTGGGTCCCAAAAAAATGGTAAATCCACTTGTCGATCTTCGATCATTAGGATTGCCAGCTCAGTCAGCATCAGAAAACTAGTGCAGTGAGGATATAGAACCATGGCGAAAAAGAAGTCCATGTGTGATAGTCCCTTTCAAGTATCGTAAAATGCGCTTGACAGCAGCCTAATGAATTGTAGTAGGTCTGTGCATGAATTGGCACACCTGATTTACTGCATATGTGATATCCGGTCTATTGAGAGTGAGGTACTATAGACAACCAACAATTTGACGATATAAGGATGGATCGTCACATGGGGTGCCGTCATAAAGGGGGAGACGGGTTCCAGAAGATATTGGGAGGATACAGGCTTGCAGTCTATCATGGCAATGTGGCGTAATACATCATAAATGGCTTGAGACCATACAGATAATGATTTAATTGATAGACGAGAGTTGCTCGTGTGGAATCAACAAAGCCAGGTGGTTGTTGCATGTAGACCTCCTGATCAAGAAACCCATGCAAGAATGCATTTTTGACGTCCAGTTGCCGAATAGGCCAGTTAAGAGATGTAGCAATAGAAAGGATGACCCGAATGATGATGACCGGACTAAATGTCTCATCGTAGTCTATACCTTTTTGTTGATTAAATCCTCTTGCCACAAGTCGAGCTTTATAGCGATCGATCGATCCATCGGCCTTTTGCTTGATCTTATACACCTATTTGCAGCCTATGACATGATGGCCAGGCGGGAGTGGAACAAGATCCTAGGTCCTGTCAGCAACTAGGGCTTGATATTCCTCTTGCATGGCTTCGACCCATCAAGGATTACTCCGAGCCTTCGAGAATGTCTGAGGTTCCTGTAGATCATTAGATACAGCAAAAGCCACAAGATGTCTAGATATAGTAAAACGTCTAGGCGGTAGAGAGCCATCTTGTGATCTAGTGATCATTCGATGAGTACGAGTATGAGGGTCAATGATGCCAGAATGGGGCTCCTCAGTTTGAGCTGACACATCAGTCACATGAGCAAATGGACTTGCTTGAGAAGTAGCTCCAGTGGTAGATAGAATGGGTTCAGGTGCAGGGAATGAAGGCACAGGAAGACCTGTTCATCAAAGACTACAGTAGGAGTGACATAAATACGTCTAGTGATGGGATCAAAGCAACGGTATCCTACTTGATTTGAGGGATATCCAAGAAAAACACAAGGTTGAGACCGAAAGGCTAATTTGTTACTTCTATAAGGATGGAGATATGGAAAACACTGACATCCAAATACATGTAATGACTTATAGTCTGGAAGTTTTCCATAGAAAATTTGGTAGGGAGAAGTGTAGTTAAGAGACCTGGTAGGAAGACGGTTGATAAACTACACAACAATATCAAAGGCATAGTCCCAAAACTTAGGTGGAAGATGAGAGTGAGCAAGAAGTGTTAACTCCATGTCGACAATGTGTCTGTGTTTTCTTTCAGCAGACCCATTTTGTTGTGGAGTATGTGGACAGGAGATGCGCTGAGTTATGCCAATAATTGCAACTCAATTTGAAAGTCTTTGGATAGAAATTCTTTTGCATCATCAGTCTGCAAGTATCGGATCTTGCTATCAAAGAGATTCTCAACTTGAAGTCGAAAAGCACGAAAAACGTGAAGTACATCAGATCGAGATTTGAGAAGATAGAACCATGAGAATTTGCTGCAATCGTCTAAGAAATGAACATAATATGTATGTCCAGAGTGAGACATGATAGGTGCAGGTCCCCAGATATCAGTATGAACAAGATCAAAAGGAAACAAACTTTTATTCAAAGTAGAATGAAATGGTTTATGAACAATTTTTCCCAACAGACACGAGGAACAGACGACAGTTGTGTGATCATTATTAGGTGAAACTGGCAAGAAATTTAAAGTACGCTGAACAATTGGAAAGGAAGGATGGTCGAGTCGCTGATGCCACAATGTGGTTGACCGAGATGTGGTAAGGTAGGTTTGTGGAGCAGAGCCTGAAGATCGCAAACAATAGAGTCCATCTTTAAGATCCCCCTTCAGTAGTTCCTGGTGAGTATGAGGTCCTTTATGACAAAATAAGAAGGATGTAATTCAAAATAACATGAGTTATCATGTGTGAATGAGGAATGGAAAGAAGATTTTTAGCAATTTCAGGTGTATGAACCATATTACGTAATAAGAAATCACGTATGGGTGTTTTGAGGGTGGAATGACCAGTGGAAATGATTGATAAACCTGTTCCATCTCCGATGAAAAGATGATCTTGGCTAGGAGTGTCATCTTGAATGTGAAGATTAGCGAGATCGGCCGTGACATGGTGTGTAGCACTGAATATACCAGTCTAAATCATGAATCCTGGATGTAGAACCTTTTGCAATAAATGCATTAGCCGGCTGAGTTACTGATGGAAGGAGTCGGCACTGAATGGCAGTATGACCATTCTTGTGACAGACTTGGCAAACAATTTTTGATGCACGAGTGTGGGCTGAGACAGGACGAGATGTTCCTGAAAAATTGGGTTGAGTATAGTTGCCCATTGTGGGCCTTTGACTACCAAGCTGTAGATGCACGGGAGAAAACCCCAAAATTCCAGTTTGACAGTTTCTGTTGGGCTGAAAATTAGGCCCAAAAGGCCCAGAGGAAAAGGCCCAACAAAGTTCCACCCATTTTGGGCACCGGATGAATCGGATGTGTTCCTCTAGTCCGAAAATTTTACAGCAAAGCCACGAGATCGATCGCCATCATTTCTTCTCTTCATGGAATTAGGATTTCTATGCCCAGACGATGAGAAGCTCCCTCGTTCATGACCAATGATCATATTGGCCAAGGCTTGAACATCGAGAAGTCCAGAAAGCGATGGTTTTGTCTCAACAACAAAGAAGGACCGGCGAGCCTCTTGATTGAGTAGAAGTGCACAGAGTTCCTTGGTACTCATGGTGCCCAAATTGGGAGCGAGCCAGAGCCAGAGGACCAGAGGTTCCCAGTCAATCCCTAGCCCCGAAGTAATCCTGCGATTTATTTGCAGTACTGATAATGGTTTGCCGAGTAGAGAAAATCTAGTAGCCAATTCCTTTACCACTTGCAAGTAGTCAACATTGAGGAGTTTCCCTTTTTGATTTTCCACCACTGTTGATCCAGAAAATCCTCCTGTGCTGCAGTTTGTGAGTCGAAGAGGGTGGCTAGAGTACTCTAGGCTTGCTGTGTCGAGGTGGCTCCAAGAAGTGTGGAGCTAACTTCGTTGGTCATTGCAATTAGAATGCAGGTAAGGGCAAACTGATCTTGAATACGCCATTTCTGAAATTTTGGATTTGTAATGGTCGTCTCCTTTCCATCGACTCTGTAGTTGAGATGGTTTTGTGTGGGGGTGAATGGTTTCATATGCATAATCAAGCAATTGATATGTTGTCAAGAGCGGAATCATAACATTTTTCCACTGGAAATAATTTTTCCCATCCAGCTTGACAGGAATGGTGGGGACAGTTGTCGGAAGGGAGTTAGACAGAGGCTGTGATGAGGACATGTTGCAGCGGCTATGTGATGGGTCAAGGACTGTGGAAGAAGAGAAAGGAATAGTTCAGCAGGTATTCACGCTTCTGATTAATTTGGAGCTCTGATACCATGAGAACACAGTAGATTGAGGATGAAAACCAACACACAGTTCATGTGTTGTGTCTATAATTATATAACATTATGTTACAGCCTATTTGAGTAAGAGAATAATACATGGTGTTTCCATGGAAGGTGCAGTAATGCACGATAAAGCGCATGATACATTCCTTAGTGAGACCTCGTCTTATCCTCAGCCATATCTTGTCTATTAACATGAACTTTACATTATTTTTAAATTTTACCTTGAACTTTTGCTTTTGATTAGAATAGTCAAGATTTAATAAATTTACTCTTCATATGAACTTTATTCCTTCATTAGTCCCACGTGAAATGTCTTACATGCCTCTATAATTCATTTTTTTCCATGCAACAACATGTAATGTGGCAAAGGAACATTGGCAGTTACATTGGGGCAACAACGACATCGAAAATCAATTTAATCTATATGTCATGATTTCTAAATTAACATTTCAATATCAAACATCCCCAGTCTATGTTGCTACAGTTAAGGTATAAATGAAAATTGAAATTTTGAATAAACATCCCAACCCAACCCAAAAACTATATTTTTGGAGATTATATAAATTTTGAGTGATTTTTAAAGCGTTGAAAAAATTGCTCAAGAAACTCAGGAGTGAACCCAGAAAAAGCTAGCAATGCCTAGACTAACCGTAATTATGTGAAAAATAAGATATTATATGTAATTATTTATGCTGTTGTTGGATTTTGATAATAAGATATCAATTTTTACATAATTTTGATTGTTCTTGGACACCATTGGACTTTTTTGGTCGGGACCCAAGTTTCTCATGTAGATTTTTAACACCTTAAAAATCACTTGAAATTTGTATAGGGCCCAAAAATTCAATTTGTCAAGGCAAGTTGGGTCATTTTTTATTTTCAATTTTCATTTTCAAATTAGATGAATTGAAAATTGAAACACTAATTTCAAAATTGTGATGCATAGAACAAATTGATCCATAAAATTGTGTTGATGTTGCCAAAAATTTCTTATTTCGAGCAATCCTTCAAGCAACTTTTAAAACTTGTTGTCAAGGAGTCCTCTTGCAAATTCCAATTTCACTCAGAATTTTGTATACTCTAACGTGATAAAGGAATATCATTCATATTGATGATAAATTTGTCAATTCCTAACCATTGTAATTAAAAGTGAAATTTTGTGGTAGAATTGAAAAATCAAGTAGAGTTCGCATATTAAATAGTTATTTATTTGTAGTTCTGAGTGCTTCATAGCCAGTTGTCACATCAAGCATTAGTTTTATTATGGGTAGTGGGAAGTTATCCATTGGGCACGCATTGTTAAGGTCGAGAAAGTCCATGTAGATACGAATTTAGGCACTGTTTTTCTTTACTGGCACAAGGTTTGAAATCCACATAGGGTTAAGGGACCTATCGAGTGAACCCATCTTCAATCAACTTGTCTACCTCAGTAGTTATTGAGGTAACAATGGTATTGCCTTGGCCTTGTTTGATTGGCCTAACTCCATTCCTAACATAGAGGCGACATCCTACCACTCATCAAGAGAAGGCGTCCTTATACTCGATCAAGAGTTTGACATAAACTACTTTCTCTTTGGAAGGTTGACTTGCATTGAGAAAAACTGGACCTCTTCTTCTATCTCTAAATCAACTTCCTTCAATTAGTAGACAATTCCTGGCCATCTTCCTTCAGGGCATCAAGGGTTTCATCTAATTTTGCCTCTTTCATTGAGTCATGATCAACTTCTTGAATAGTAACATAAAGGATGACATCTCATCCCCATCCTTGACTTGGATACACCTTCTTCTGGCTTCATTGGTACAACAATTAGAGTGTTTGCTATTAATGTTCTATCGACCCTCACCTCTAATGTTAGGTGTCTTTTCATACTAGACGGGATCGCACTTTGGAGATCCTTTATTTCAATAAAAGAGTGGGGTTGTGCTCTCTTTTTGTTCCTTTTTTATCTTGTCAATCTAGAAAACTAGTGGGATAATCCTTAAACATTGCTTAATAGACTTTTTATTCTTTGATTTTTAATCTTCTCTATCACTTAGATCGTTAATCTATTGAAGACAAAGGATTGCTTAGAGCGCTTACCCAAGCGATCGAATACAAAAGGTCATGTAAATGCCAGTGGCTCTTGCTAGTCATCATCTCGTATAGAGATATATTTTGTAGAGGCCTTTCTTATAGGAAGCGTATGTGTTATGGTGGATTATAACTCAAACTGGCTCGTGAGTTTCCAATAGCATGTCCTTACTCTTTTAAAGCAATCTGCATCTAGGTTAAACCTCATAAGCTTGATGTACTGGCATTTGGGGCTGCCCTTGACAATGATTTCACATCTTGGCCATATCCAACCTTTGCCAGAAGTTTATAGGCATTAGGATCAAATCCATCTCAATGCTTGGTAGACATTGACCCCTATATGACATGTGAAACTTATGAAGACCAAATAAATCCTTTCAAAGGAGAGTTAGAAGATTTAATCACCTTGATCTTTCTAGCTAGCATATTAATCCTTCCACATCCTTAGTTTTCAGCTCCCCGCTGCCTATGAAAGAAGATTCTCATTCCATCCTAAGTGCATTTGTGACATAACACAAGATCAACATAGGCTTCTTTTCCTATGCAACTGGTCTGTTTTGTTTTCTAGTCTTTGCGGAAGCATTGCCTCACTAGTGCCTTCATGGCTGTTGTCACAGGACCAAGGGTGCTACTCGAACACCACTCGAATACCCTGGCTACCGCTAGGCATCAACAACACTCTCTGTCGACCAGCCAACAAAATCCACACAACCGAGGCTCACGAGCCTAGAGACGATCGAAACAACACAAGTAGAAGTTGGGACAAAAAGTGTCTTGGATTATCTCACAACAAGTTACAAAAACCCCAACGTTACAAAACTTTGATCAAGTATATGCCTCACAGCACCGGCTGCTTACACTCCCTACTCGATCCTCACAATAGGCTCAGCACCCACACTCTCCTCACAGTGTTTCTCTTGTGCTCTCTCTTGCTTGAATGTGAATTCTGAAGTGAATGACTCAAATGAGAGCCCACGCCTATTTATACATGAAGCCCAACAACCAAATAAGCCAGGTAATCTAGACTTTCCCTAATGACAAATCTATACAAGGCAGTTGACCAATCTCTATCAACACTTTCCATGTGTGCCGGGAATATTCTCCTCCTGAGATTCCTCTTGCCATGTTGGATCCCTGATCCTCACAAGCTTCCTGATTTGGCACATCGGGCTTCCATAGATAGGGCTGATTCTCCTCCTAAGAATCCGCTTGCCCTGTTGGATCCCCCGATCCTTGGTCATCTTCCATATCTGGCATGATTGACTTCCATAAGTGGCTTCTAGGGGTATCCATGATTGCCTCCCCCAATCATGGATTGATTGGATCCATTCCATGATTCCCGCTGCTCCCAATAAGGCATGTCGTGATCCGGGGATTTGATTGATCCTTCCACTGTGGCCCGCATCTGCTCCAAGGAACACTGACCAAGCGCTTTGTAGCATTCGCAGCACGTATCCTACGGATAGCCTTTGAGCTCCATCGCTTCTCGGGTATTAGCAACCATAGGTATGATCGAGAACCCGTCTCATGCTCAAGCACCATCACAGTGCCTTGCTGGAACAGTCATGCGCATCGCAATCCAATGCCTCGACACTTAATCGATAACGTGCCCACCCAGCATGTTGCCCGATACCACAGCCCGATGCATGCTCGTGGTAGACGGGTATCGGGATACCACTCTAGGGGTCTAACAGATGTAGACTTGACTTGTTTTGAACATTTAGTTCCATCAAGTTGGTGCAGTTTATCCTTTTTCCTTTAGATATTAAATATCCAATTAACAAGCTTAGATTTCGCTATATTTAGATAATATGATGTAAGGTCATATTACCCGAACTACTATTAAAACTAACATTACTTTGCCAAACATTTTTGACACTGTTGTTGGTGTTTACTAGCATGCATGGATAATTTGCCTAGTCCATTACTAACCTTATGATAGTAAACTTTCTCACAAATTTTATATGTTGTCGTTTCTTTTGCTTGATTATACTAAAAAAATTCCTATATACTATTTCTTCTTTTACATGATGAGGCTTTACTGTCGATATCTATGTTGGTACTTCAGGGATCGATGGTGCATTCTTTACGTTAGTTTAGTTTCAGACGATAAACTAATAAATGACCTATTTGCCGTATCTATAAAATGTTACTCAAAAATAAATATGAGTAAGTGATAGAAAGATGCAAACAAATGATAATTTGATGTTGTCGATGCAAACTCAAAGGATGAATTTTGTGGTTGATGCTAACTTCAAGGATGAATCGTTGTTTTTGCTCAGAACTCCAATAAAGAACTATGCTTGTCAATCGCGATTGGGAAACTAGAAAAAGACTTGAGAGAGTATAGTAGAATTGAGAGAGAAAAGTAGATAACTAAAAAACAAACTTTCTAGTTCACTCAGTAAAGAAGGATCATTGTCAATCTCAAAAATTTTATTTTGAATATCAAAATATGCGGAATAAATATCCTTATCACTATCTCTGGTGTAATCGGAGATCAAATTCCAAATGTCCTTGACACTTACTAAAGGATCACCGTTACTGTAACTTATGAAGAATATTGTGATGTCATGATAAAAAATGAGTGTAAAAATAGGACAAAAAAGTTTCACTTTATGGCCGTTCCGTATACGTCTATGTTGGCTCGAATAAACATTTTGAAAAAACTAGGAGCTATGCTATAGAAAGAAAAGAGAATTCCTGAATTTATTTCCCCTGCCTCCACTATGTTGTTGCTACCAAACACTACTATTTATGGTTTTGGACCTTCCAAATCATTTCCGCGGAGATCTTGACCCATTTTCTTTGATCCTTTGATAAAAATATTCATTCTCTTCATAAAAAACAGGAGGTAGACCCAATAAAGATCTGGCTGATCTGGTTTCGATTTCAGTTCCAGTTCGTTGGACAGACTTCGATGACCCAAACTGTAACCAGGCCTTAAGTCATAGGGATTGGGCCAATTTCGATTCGCAATTAGTTCATCCAGTTTCGGATCATATGAAACATAATAGGTTCGATTAACAACACAATTGAAGACCACACCATGCCGTAAGTTATCTAAAGATAAGACTCGTTGACCAATAGGCCACTTGAAGGACTCATTGTGATGAACTGTTAGTTTCCCCATGTTGCAAATGAAAAACAAAATTTATATACTCAATAATCTTAGAAGATCTTATTTTGGTGATAACCATAAATATAAAATATAGAGTATTCAAATTTATTGAAAGAGTAAATCGCTGAGAAAATCACAGGTGCAATGATTTCTTTATAAATTTTCCTTTTTTGCCACCTATAGGTTTTCCATTAAAGTACATTGAAATTTCTTCGTTAAGTCTATACGTCGCATCCTACTTGGCACAAGACACATGATAAAACATACAGTTATCATATGGTAATTTTACTCATGTGACAACGAAATCTTTTAAAAATAAAAATTTTAGAAAATTTTAAAAGACCATTAAATTTTAGAAAATATTTTCAAAAAAATTAAAAATTTTTAAAAATAGTAAAGCTTTAGAAAAACTTCAAAAATTTTAGAAAATTATAAAAGCATATTAGAATTTATTTTGAAAATTAGATTAAAATTTAAAACATAGAAAATTTTAAAGAAATTTACAAATATTTAAAATTAATAAAAAATTGAAAATATTATAAAATATAGAATCTACAAAAAATAAAAATCTAAAAAATCTATACTTGAAAGAAAAAATTAGAAAATATTAACAAATTATTTAATTGTACAAAAATATTTTTAATTAAAAAATTAAAAACATGAAAATTTTGGAGTAAACTACTTATGCTACGCATTGTAAGTACCATTGGAAGCAAATTGTGATGGATAAAAACATTGATACACATCAATTTACAAGATAAACTGAAATGTTCTGATTAATAATGAAACCCACCGTATACAATCCCATCTTTCGGAGATTGTTTAGATTGATAAGATTTGAAGGTAGTAGATGTCGCAAAACCCTGAAAAAAAATCGAGTTCACGATATCATGTAAAAAAAATGAAAGGAGTCGTCACTAATCGTTTATGGAACTAGTCCTAAGGTCGATTAGAAATCTACAATTCACCTAAGGGACCATGACACTAACCACATAGGTTTTTATTGGTCGGTCTTGAACCAAAGTTGGATTCAGGGGTTCTATTACGCTTGAAAGGCTCACGAGCCCATCAACACACCATAAATAGGTACCCTAACAATGTTTCTAAGCTTGCCTTATTTTATTTAATCATGTACTTTCTAATACTACGACAAAATATGCTGAAGAATACACAAACGATGCATGAAATTCCTGAAGGAAACAAATCACTACTTTTTCAAAGAAATTATACGGCATATGCATGTTAACACTAAGATGATAATGCTAAACGATTGAAAGAAACTTATACACCCTATCAATAGCTCGAAACCCACCGTTAATTCATGAATATGACTAACACTTAGTCAAAAATTCTTGAAAGAAAGGAGAATGGATAGATGAAGGACCAATCACGACTTATGAAGGACATGAATATGTCCATTAGTACAAGCATGAAACCTAGTGATTTACAAGTCAGCCATCTATGAATCAACCTACTCAAACCAATCATCAATCCAAATCAGGAAATCACAAGTAAGGGAATGATCTTTGGAAAAAATTGTATTTCGTTAGGTCAAGGCTACTATAAGGACAATCCCATTGAAATAATATCATTTAGTATCAATGAAAAAAAATGCCCTTCTACGAAGCAAGCGACAAAGTTGCAGAGCAAGAAGACTTAAATAAATGAGATTTGGTAATGACCCATCTGATCTTGAACTTAATGAATCATGAACCTATGATCGGCCATGACAATGAAACCAAGTAGGAAAATCAAGCAATCGGCTATAGCCATCCTAATACCAACAGTCTAATAACATTCAAACAATTCAACCTATTATAAGACACATCATGGGGAGCAACGAACAATGAACCATATTTTAGCATGTTACTAAAAAACATCAATGAATGGCTAATCATGAGACTCAGTGACAAACAACAATGGCAGGATAAATATGAGGATTAATGAGTGCAAAAATAGCAGAAAAGTAACAATATGAAGTCGAAGCAACAATCATCCAATAACCAAAACGACTGAATGTTAGGAGAGAAATGAAGAGGCTTACCTAGTGCACCGGTAGCAAAATTGACTCGATGTGTCGTTGACCCGAGTGGCAACGCCCTTGAAATGCAATGGGGCTCAGCAATAACAAGTAATATGCAGCAGTAGCTGTGAGAAAAAGACTGGTCACCTTCCAATCCTCTATTTTTTCTGCCCTTCCTCCGTGGGTCCCACCCCCCCCCCCCCCCCTCAATCCTCAGCCCTTTCCTCTATATCCATTTTCTTCCAGTTAAACCGAGGAAAAAGGAATATATTGAGACTTAAAATCAATCATGTATCTTTTAATTTCTGAATCCATAAAGCTGCAATAATATTTCCTTTCCCTTTTACTCAATTCTTTCAGCTGAAATATTATCAGTCCATATCAGTTTTGAGACTGCCAATTTTCTCTTCTCCTCAACTGAGAACAAATTTCATTTTTCCTTTTCAATAGTTTATGATAAATAGTCACCATGTTAATGAGCATTAAAAAGAAGAATCCCACAAAAAGGCCTCAGAATTAGTGAGAAACGAATTTTTGAATCTAACTGGTTGGTACGGGGCGGCCCTGCACACTGAGGCTCAGTGATCAATTTTCTCGGGTTGATTCTGGATCCTTCAATACTTCGCTCTATTTTTATATTAATCCTTCATGGGTTAGGATCCAAATTCCTTAAGCCTTATCAATTGGACCTCCCAATAAATAGATATGATTTTTCCCACGAAATCAGCCACAGTCTGATTACTGTTCACATGTCAGGCAATCTTCCTTCAAAAAATTGTTATCTCCCTCTCCAAGACGAATTTATGGTCCAAAATCCATCAAATGAAACATAACTCAACTCCGTTAAGTCCATCTACCAAGCCTCTGAAATCCCATCTAGCAACTAATACCAATAGTTCTGTGCCTTGAACGAGTTTGACCATCAAGTATTTCTTCTCAAGTTAAAATGAGGTGTCTACAACTGCCCCTCTTTGAAGCGACTCTCGATGATAAATTAGAGATCTTGGAAAGAGTGTCGTTTCAAAGACAAATATAAGGACCTAAGTTTAGATCAACGAAGATTGTGGTTTCCCGTGAGACAATGATCTTTCAGTCAATTTTTTTCTTTTATCCTATCTTTTTCCTTTTTTACTTTTCTTTTTTTTCTTTTTCTTTCTTTTATTTTCTTTTTCTTTTTCTTTTTCTTCTTCTTTTCTTCACTAAACTGTGTCAAACGATAAAGAAGGTAAATAGTTGGACCTGGAGTGGAATAACATAATAAAAATGCGCTTTGGGCGCAAGGACAAGTTCATGCTCAGGGCATGAGTAGTAAGAGGATTCGCTATTGGGCATAGAAATAAATTTACGCTCGGAGCGTGAGGAAGGGAAGGATACGCTGCTGGGCGTATAGAGGGATATGCACAATTGAGTGCAACAAAAGAGGGCACCCAGTTGAGCGCAAGGGAGAATTGTGAAGTTGAGCAAAAGGGAGGAAGGAAAGCACGCAGTTGAGCACGAAGGGATAAGCACGCAGTTGAGCACGAAGCGATAAGCACGTAGTTGAGCATGAGAAGGAGGGGCACAGTTGAGCGCAAGGTAGAAGAAAAGCACGCAGTTGAGCATGAAGGGATAAGCACGCAGTCGAGCGTGAAAAGAAGGTGTGCAATCGAGTGCAAGGTGGAAGAAAAGCACACAGTTGAGCTTGAGAAGGACATGCGCAGTCGAGTGCGGGGTAGAAGAAAAGCACGCAGTTGAGTGTGAAAGGATAAGCACACAGTCGAGCGTGAAAGGATAAGCACGCAGTCGAGCATGAAACGGAGGTGCGCAGTCGAGCACGAGGTAGAAGAAAAGCATGCAATTGAGCGTGAAGGAATAAGCATGTAGTTAAGCGTGAGAAAGAAGTCTGCAATCAAGCACGAAGAGTCATGTGCCATCAAGTACGAGTTTGTTAGAACTATCATCTTTCCTTGTTGTTAGGTTGAAGCCAATTCTTCTGCAATTGCTCCCTTGATTGGGCTCGATGATAGGTCTGCTCTTCGCCCTGGGATTCACCATTGAGTCTTCACTTGTGGCTCACCCTGCCTTCTTTTGCTTAATCAGTTTCGAATCATCCTAGGGAGGATGCCTCTTGGAATTCCTTCCACCTGTCTGTAAAGTCATGGAACAAACCATGTTGTCATCAGTTCCATTCTAAACAGCCCGAATCACGATGAGTGAAGTAATTCAAGTGTAGATGTACGGATTTTCGCTTTGTAACCAACTTAAGGAGTGTTTGTGTTCCCTTTAAAAAGAAAGGCTACTAGTGCAGACATGATTCACAATATAAAGGTAAGGGAACGGAATTTGTTGAATCCTCCAAATTTCAAAGGATACAACAGTTCGATACTGCTTCCCCTTGAGATCCCATGTATACCTTTCCTGATTTTTGGATCACTTGCCTTTGACCTCTCAGATCATGACTTTGGCATTGTGCCCGAGGAGTTCCGCATCATTGTGGCCAAGGCAACATTTGTTTCCCTAACTTTTGCCTAAATCGTGCAATGCGCAACGACTTGGTGTGGAGATTATCTTTTTCTTTTTTTCCCCTTTAATTCTCTCAAATTTCTCTCTTTTTGCTGCGGCTATCCCTTGGAGAAGTAGCCGCACCTCTCAGTTCCCTAACTTTTGCCTAGCCCGCCCTTTCAAGTTTTCAGCCTAGCAGGAATATCATTCATCTCTCCTTTTGCTATAACTGCTCATTTTTGAGTTTTCAATTGCACCTCTCTTTTCCAAACTTTTGCCTAGACTGCCCGTTCGGGTTTTCAGCCTAGCGAGAATATCATTTTTTTCTCAAATTTATTCAAAAGTCATACAGTAATGTTGCCTTTAGCGGAAATACTTCTTTAATAAATCAGCATTAACAATGCTTGGGATTTCTTGACCATCCATGTTAGTAATGATCATAGTACTACTCAAGAATACTTCCCTAACGACGTAGGGGCCCTCATATTTTGGCATGAACTTGCCCCGGGAATCAGGAGTGATATGCAACACCTTGCGCAACACTAAGTTATCAGGCTTAAACTCGCGGTGTTGGACTTTTTGTTTGAAGGGATGGGCCACGCATTTCTGATAGCATTGACCATGACAAAATGCCGTGAGCCTTTTTTCATCAATAAGGTTCAACTGCTCATAACGCTGCTTTGTCCACTCGGCTTCCTCCAGCTTGGATTCGTGAGGAACCTTAATGAAGGAATTTCTAATTCAACAAGCAACACTGCTTCAGTGTCATAAACCAAGGAGTACGGTGCTGCCCGAGTCAATGTACGAATCGAAGTGCGATATGCCAAAAGTGCCCATGTAAGCATTTCGTGCCAATCCTTGTATGAAATAGTCAACTTTTCAATGATTCTTTTCAAATTCTTATTGGCTGCCACTACCGCTCCATTCATTTGGGGCTAATATGGAGATGAGTTGTGATGCCTAATCTTGAACCGCTCGCACAGGTCATCAACAAGCTTGTTGTTGAAATTCTTTGCATTGTCAGAGATAATTGTTTCAGGTACACCATATCGGGTGATCAAGTTGCGCTTGATGAAGCGGACTACTACTTTTGTAGTCACTGATGCATAAGATTCACCCTCAACCCACTTCGTGAAATAGTTGATAGCCATCAAAATAAAGACATGTCCATTCGACGCTTTTGGAGAGATTGGGTCAATCACATTGATGCCCCATATTGCAAAGGGCCAAGGTGCGGACATCGGGTGTAACTCATTTGGGGGTGACTTGGCTTGATTTGCATAAATCTGACATAAATGATAGTTTCGCACATGTCTCACACAATCTGTTTCCATGGTAGACCAAAAGTATCCAAGTCGCATAATCTTCTTTGCAAGCATGTGCCCACTCATATGAGGCCTGCAAACCCCTTCATGCACTTCTTTCATTATTAGTTCTGCCTCCCTGACATCGATGCATCTCAAGAGCATCAAATCAAATGATTTCCGATACAAGACCTCTCCACTCAAGAAATAGTGGCATGCCAAGCGTCGAATAACTTTCTTATCTTGTTTATTCGCATGCTCAAGATATTCGCCCATGTTGAGGTATTGCTTGATGTCTGCATACCATGGTTTGCCATCTTCGCTCTCGACCATGTTACAATGGGTCGAGTGTTCATTGATTCCTATCTCCAATGGCTCATCAAGTCTTCTTTGGTGATTCTAACCATTGAGGCAAGTGTTGCTAATGCATCTGCAAACTGATTCTTCGTGCATGGAGTGTAAGTAAAAGTAATCTTTTTGAATTGCTTCGCCACTTTCTACAGGTGCTCATGGTATGGTATCAATTTGGGATATCTAGTTTTCCACTCTCCCACGGTTTGAAGGATGATGAGCATCGAGTCACCGTATACTTCTATCACATGAATCTTGAACTTGAGGGTTGCTTTTAACCCTAGTATGCAAGCTTCATATTCGGCGACATTATTGGTGCAATGGAACATTACTTTCACTGCAACTGGGTAGTGTCGTCCTTTTGGCGAAATCAGGATTGCCCCAATACCATTTCCCATTGAATTTACAGCTCCATCAAAGTACATCTTCCAATATGGTTCATTATCTGATTCACTTTTAACTTGCACGATCCCGTCATCTGGAAGTTCAGAATTAATCAGGTTCTGGTCATCAACTAGGAATTCAACGAGACAATCTACCTAAGCCTGCCCTTTTATTGACATGCGCAGCACAAACTGGATGTCATATTCTGTGAGCTGGACCTGCTACTTGGCTATGTTCTTTATAGAAACTGGTTTCTCCAATAAGTAGCGCAAAGGGTTTGCTTTGGATAGTAGATGTACGGTATATTACAATGTATACTGCCGAAGGCGTTGCATTACCCACACTAGCACACAACATAGCCTTTCCACTTTAGGATACCTTGATTCTCCTTCAGTGAATTTCTTGCTTAAGCATTATATCGCCTACTCCATGTGTCCCATGTCATCTAGTTGCCCCAACATAGCTCCTAGGGACTCCTTACATACTGTCAAGTACAGAATTAAAGGCCGATCGGGAGTGGGTGGAACCAGTATCTGTGGATTAGCCAGATAAGCCTTTATTGTATTGAAGGCATGTCGACATTCATCATCCCATCGAATCTCAGCATTCTTGCCCAAAAGCTTGAAGAGAGGCTGACATTTGTCTGTGAGGTTTGCAATGAATCCGGCTATGTAGTTCAAACACCCTAATAGGCTCCTCACCTCTTTTAAAGTGGAAGGGGGAGGGAGGCTTGTGATAGCCTTGACTTTATCTGGATCTACTTCAATGCCTTTCTTGCTGACAATGAACCCAAGCAACTTGCCCGTGGTTGCGCCAAAGACGCACTTGGCTGGATTAAGTCGAAGCTTGTACTTACGAAGTCGTTTGAATAACATGCGTAGGTTTGCCAAATGGTCTTCCCCTTCTCAGGATTTTGCGATCATGTCATCAACATAAACTTCAATCTGTTTGTGCTTCATGTCATGAAAGAGAGTGACCATGGCTCGTTGATAAGTAGCACCTGCATTTTTAAGTCCAAACAACATGACTCTGTAACAAAACATTCCCCACATTGTTATAAATGTCGTCTTTGACTTGTCTTCTTCTGCCATCCTGATCTGATTATAGCCCGAGAATCCATCCATGAAGGAGAAAATTTCATTACCGGCGGTATTATCGACAAGCACGTCAATGTGGGGTAGTGGGAAGTTGTCTTTTGGGCTAGTTTTGTTGAGGTCACGATAATCGACACACACACGCACTTCTCCGTCCTTCTTAGGAATAGGGACGACATTAGCGGCCCACTCCGAATAATTACAGACCTCCGAGAAACCAATGCTAATCTGCTTAACAATTTCTTCCTTTATTTTCAAGATCAAATTAGGCTTCTATCTCCTTAAGTGTTGCCTCTTTGGTAGGAATTTCTGAGTATCAATCGGCAGATGATGTTGCACAATAGAGGAATCCAAACCTGGCATATCAGCATAAGACCAGGCAAAAATTTCTTGGAACTCTTTTAGAAGATTAATCATCCGAGCTCACTGTGTAGTGTCGAGACTCGTCCCGATCTTAAGGTGGCGAGGTTCATCATTGTGCTGATATTGATGGTGTATGTGGTCTATCAGTCATTGGCTTGTTCTCCTCGAACCGTTAAAGGCTTTTTGTGATTTCATTAGGGGCATCATCATCATTTGACTCCTCTCATAAAGTATAGGGGCGAAGTGATCGAACTGTATCTCGAAAGGGTTCAAACTACCGCATTGCTTTTTATCTAAATTCGGGTGGTGCCTGGACAATGAGAAAAATGGCCGATTTTAATGCAAGGCGTGTAAAGAATATGGAGAAGAAATAAGAGACTGATTTTATGGAGAATATTTCTTAGGAAATTATGACAAGATCCCTCTTCCATTGTGGGTTCATGGCTATACCACACACAGGAACATCACACTACTCAAATAGGCTTACTCGTCAGCGACTAAGGCCGGGAAGAGTGGAACTGCTGTCCAATTGGTTAGCTCCTCGCCTTCAATAGCCGAACAAATGGAAGAACCAGAAGAGACCTCCTCCAAGATAGCTCTGATGCCAAACCAATCATAAGAAGAAATAGGGTAAACGACGAGTGGTGCCTCCAGAGTGTTTCCTTCAACATGTGGCGGGCCTACGGAAGAGACTGAAAGAGGAGGGATCTCTATTAACAAGCTCTCATTGAGGCTTAATCGAGATAGCCTTCCAAGAGTACGATTCTTTTGGGCTTCTGTAAGGTCTTTGCAAGAAGTGTGATATTCAAGCCCATACCGGTTCTTGTATTCTTTAAGCACAATCGATTCATGGATGCCTTGCCCATTAATGCCCAGCCCAAAGCCTGGTAAGTAGCTACTCCTCATAAGAACCGTTCCAACCATCACATCAGCCCTGGTAGGTCCGGGTTCACCCCAATCTTTGATGGCAGATACCAGTTCGAATGAATGAAAGGGGAGATGTTCATAATCTCCAATGCTAATATAGGGCATTACCGTCTCTTTGTATATTGCGTAATCATCTTCACCGTCAATGGTGATGAGACGGCATTCTACAATGAATTTTACCTTTTGGTGTAAGGTAGACGGAACAACTCCAGCAGAATGGATTCAAGGCCTGCCCAGCAACATACTGAAAGCATTTAGAATCTCCATCACTTCCCTTCTAGAGCCATCGAATGCCCGAACTGCAATCTTGCTTGGACAGACAAGGGCAAGATCGATGTTCATTTGTTTGAGTGTTGACATCGGGCACACAGTCAATGCAAAGCCATTGTCTATCATAAAACGCCCCAAGATGAATCCCTTACACTTGCAAACGATGAATAATGCTTTGACATGGCCATACCCATGAGAAGACAACTCATCCTTCGTAAAAGAAATTTGGTTGGAGAAGATAGACCCCACAACTTCCTCAACTTGCTTAGTGGAAATCTCCTTAGGGACCTGGGCTTCCATCAAGACCTTCAAGAAGGTCTCACGATGGGGCTTCGAATTGAGTAGAAGCGACAACAGGGAAATGTGAGCCAGGGTTTTGCTCATTTGCTCAATAATTGTATATTCATTGGCCTTCAACACTTTCATGAAGCCTGCTGCCTCTTCATCAGACAATCTTTTCTTCGTGATCCCATCATCAATCACCGCAACAGCCTTGGCCTTTCTCTTGTCTCAAGTTTCTAGAGAAGAGTAGCACCTTCCAGATCGGGTTATCTAGTTCACATTCCCTCCGTCACCCGGCTCCACTATGCGCGCCTTATAAATCCAAGGAACCTGTTTATTGTCTGTGTAGGGGAATGGTGCTGGTGGTTGAATCACCACGGGATTTACTGCTGTAGTGTGCTATGGGCCTGTATAGGTGATTTCCACCGGATCATATTCTATTACGATGGGAATTATGGTGCAAACAGCTTCTTCACAATTATTCACAGGGCAGAAGTCAATCATATTGATCGACGGTCCCGGTGCATTTGAATGTTCAGGCAGGGGATTTGCATTAACATTAGAAGGTCTTGCAGTATTGAACACCAAATAGCTTGCATCGATGGGATCTTGCACCCTATGCTTTAGACGAATGCAATTGTCGATGGAAAGCCCCGTAGCCCCCATATGGAATTCACAGTTTGCGTTTGGATCAGGATTTTGAAGTTGCTAGTCTCGCCTCCCCGGCATAGGTACAATCTTTCCTTTCTCCATCAAAGTCTTGAATATTTCTAATAAAGGGAGAGGTAACGGGGTGAATTGACGGCGATTCTGTTTGGCGGAGTCCAGGCATTTGGTGCATTTCGAGTCACCGAAGGAGTCTAAGGTGTGAGCAACACAGCTTGAGATGCAACTTGAGGTGCTGGAGCAAGTGAAGTTGAGTACTGCATTGTATATTGCAATAGCGGGTAACGTGTTTGAGACGAATATACAGTGCTCACCGTTGCATCCTTCTTCTTACTAGGAATGACTATTTTAAACCCTTTTGCACCATTCTTCTTGAACGGGTCATCAATATTTCCCAACCTTATTCCATCTTCCACCCTTCCTCCAGTAGTGATTAGGTCCGCAAATGTTGATGAAGTATGGCTCAACAGGTGTGAGTAGTATGCACCTTTCAGTGTGTTGATAAACAATGAAACAGCCTCATTGTCAGTCAAGGGAGGGCGAACCTGGGCTGCTTTTGCTCTTCATTCTTGTGCATACTTCTAAAATGACTGACCTACTTCCATCTCCATCCGCTATAGCTCGAGACGTGTTGGGGCAACATCGACATTGAACTTGTATTGCTTGAGAAATAAATTGGCTAAATCATCCCACGTTGGGATCTCTTATGCTTTAAGGTCAGCAAACCAAATTAATGCCGCACCTTTAACTCTCCTGGAATGTTTGAATCATGAATTCCTCATAATCCTTATATGGGGCCATCTTCAAGCAGTATAAACGAAGGTGGGTCTTTGGATTGCCGGTGCCATCATACTCCTCAAATTTTGCCATTTTAAATTTTTCTGGGATGTGCATATCTGGAAACAAGCAAAGATCAGTATAATCGATGCTCCCATATTGATCAAGACCTTGAATGACCTTAATTTTTTCCTCCATTTTCTTTAGCCACCTTTCTTGCTCAGTCTCCTCATTTGAGGAAAGTTGGATTATAACTGGACTTGTATATGCTCCTTCAGTTGCTAAAGCATGGACAGGGTTGGCCATTTGAGGTGTTGGTGGAGCTAGGTTTGAGAGGTCTTGTATGGGGGGTGGAGTTTGGATAGGGATAGGCTCTATAGTGGAGCAAGAGTGGGTGGAGGGGGGGAGTTAGCAGCTCCAGTGACCTGTGCTTGGAAGAGCGCCATTAATTGTGCCATTTGAGTGGACATGTTTGCTATGACATTCTTGAGTTGAGTAATTCTCTGTTTAGAGTTACTGGCTTGTTGAGATTGAGTTTGCCCTTGTTCTTTCATTCTTCCTCTGGATCGTGTGCGGATGGGACTAGACGAGCTAGGGATAATAATAATAGAACCTAGCACACCGGAAAATGGAATAAATGAGCAAATAGCAATAATAATAATGATAATATGATCTGTAGCATGAGAAAATTCACTAGTAAATAGCCATTCATATTGATAACAAGAGTCATAAAACATGTTCATTTTTCGGAAGATCTAAACAATATCTTTTGGCCCATTCTCAAGTTGCCTAATTCGCGCCCTAAGCTCATTAAGTGCTTCCAACGCTTGCTCCTTTATGTTTACAAAAGCAAATGACATATACTTGGAAAAACTCGTAATTTTCCTCGCTCTTCTTTTGAAGTTCTTCAAGGAAGCGCTTAATCGAGCTACTTGCTTGTCATGCTTTACAATCGTTTCATGGGCCTGCACTAGTTGTTTATGAGCTTGGTCCCTTTCCTTCTTCAATGTGAGCCTGTCATTCAACCATGCCCTACTCCAACGCTCTAGCTTGACCGCCATCTCCTCACAGAAATTGGTGGGCTCCTTGAAGTCATTAGCAGGCTTCGGGCCAAATACCTCCCGGGCTTTAGAAGAGCCTCATCTTGGCTCATATAGAAGTGGCACACATACTCCCGAGAGGCCCCATATTCCTTTTCCTCTCTTGTAGGATTGACAAGTGCCTTCATGGGATATTCCTTACGAGTTGCCCAAAGCTTGAGGAGTCAGTCAATGGTTCCTTGTCCTGTGGTAGGAGGCACCACCGTGTCATATCAGTCATGAGTAAGTAGGTGACCATCATCTGTATTGGGAATTCGCTGGAGGCTGCCAAGTTGTCGCACAACTCTCAAGGGAAAATAAGCTAAGGAGCCGACATGGCTAATGACTGGAATGCCTTTGAAAATTGACCATCTAAGAAATGTGGGATTGTGGAACATCCAACGAGCCTTCCACAAAAAGTCTTTAGGTTGTAAATTTGAAATAAATTCAATCCACTCATTAGCCGAACGTCTATCATGGCGGCATTTTTCCAAAATTTTTGCAATTAAAGATTCATTCAATTGATAATATGAAACTGGAAAAGATTTCCCAAGGAGTTTTACATGACTTAAGAACCAAATTTGTAATAGTGCAGGACATCCTCGTATTGTCCCTCCTCCCCTTTCTTTTACGAAGCTAAGAGATGCCATTGTCTCGGCCAAAAGGGCCATAACATAGCTCTGATCTCCTACCACTTGGAGGATGGCTTTAGCCAATGTTGCGTCAATGTGAGTTTGGGATTTAGGAAATATGAGAGTTCCAAATGCCAAGAGTAAAAATCCATGAGTAATGTTCATGTGAAAAGTGTCATCCTTGGGATTTTCTACCTTCAAGTTCAACCAATTTAAAAGACTTTCTATCAAGAGGGCTTTCCTGCGATTATTTTTAAGCTCTGTAGTTATATTTGATTTTCTAACCCCCAAGAGGCGCGAGAGAGATGTGATGTCACCTGTAATGATGTTCGGTTCGACGATCCCCTATTTCCAATTTGGGCCCTGCTATGAGGACTCGGTACTCTTCAAGTATTGGAGTTACCTCTATTCCATTGATCATGAAAATGGTATTCTTTTTATCCCAAAGTCCAACTAGAGCTCCAGGTAGGTTCCAATCAACTTGGAAGTTTGCTAGGAGCATCACGTCTCCTATCAATTCCCAGATGCGAGCTTGCTCTATAGGACGCATGGAGCTCCATAAGTGGTTGATAACTTCGACAAGGCAGGCTATGCGATCAATTTGTGGACAAGTAAGTTGGGACTCCATTCCTTACCAAAATGGGAAATTAGGCGACCTTAGAACGTTACATCAATATGAATGACATACCTACTAGGTTTGTTTTAAAACATGATGCAAATGTAATAATGATATCATTTCACTAATAAGATAAAGTACATGTACATCAGTTTGAGCAGATTAATGAGAAAAATACAAAAAGAGGCCCACTTAACCTAGAATGAGCTAAACTAAGGGCCCACTGGATAAAATATAAAATATAAAGAAAAATCCATCTAGAAATAAACTAACCTATGGGCCCAACAATACATCTAAATTAAAATTACAAGAGAAGAGCCCACCTCTCCTAAGGAAAGTTATCCTATAGGCTCGTTAAAAAATACATAAAAATTATAAATACAAAAGAAAGACCCACTTAACCTAAAATAGAACTAACCCTAAGGCCTTATTGAAATTACAATCACGATGGATGATTGGAGGCTTGATGCTATGCATATGGACTTGGTTCTCGACTCGTAGTTTCCTCTTCCTTGGGGATCATCGGACTTGCGAGTCGAGCGAGGGTCTTTTAGGGCCGTTACGGCAGTCTCGGACCGCTCCGTCTGTGCCCCTACTCGGAACCCTCTTTCTAACCTAAAAGGTTCCTAAGATTGCCCTGGGTCTGAGCGTTTTGGATCCTAAAATTCTAATGCAATGCAATATGGCAAAAAAAAAAAGAAAAAAGAAATTGAATAACATAAAAAATTTGCATACAATATATCAACAAGATAAGGGATGAATAAAAAAAATATGGTAAGGCAAGTATAGAAACAAATATAAATGGGCCTGAACCCACTTTTTCAAAACTCTCCCTAGGGAAGTTGCCAATTTGTCGCAACCCTAAAAAAAAAATCGAGTTCGCGATATCATGTAATAAAAAATAAAAAGGAGTCGCTACTAATCATTTATGTAACTAATCCTAAGGTCGATTAGGAATCTACAATTCACCTAAGGGAGCATGACACTAACCACATACGTTTTTATTGGTCAATCTTGAACCAAAGTTGGAATGGGGGTTCTATTACGCTCGAAAGGCTCACAAGCCCATCGACACGCCCTAAATCAATAACTTAACAATGTTTCTAAATTTGCCTTATTTTATTTAATCATATATTTTCTAATCCTACGACCAAATATGCGGAAGAATACATAACCGATATGAAATTCATCAGGGAAACAAATCACTATTTTTTCAAAGAAATTATACGGCATATGCTTGTTAACACTAAGATGATAATGCTAAATGATTGAAAGAAACTTATACACCCTATCAATAGCTCGGAGCCCACCTTAATTCATGAAGTCAAAAATTCTTGAAAGAAGGACCAATTACGACTTGCGAAGGACATGAATATATCCATTAGTACAAGCATGAAACTTAGTGATTTACAAGTCAGCCATCTATGAATCAACCTACTCAGACCAATCATCAATCCAAATCAAGAAATCACAAGCAAGGGAATGATTTTTGGAAAAAGTTGTATTTCATTAGGTCAAGGCTGCTATAAGTACAATCCCATCGAACTAATATCATTTAGTATCAATGAAAAAAAAAAGTCCTTCTACGAAGCAAGCGACAAAGTTGCAGACCAAGAAGACTTAAATAAATGAGATTTGGTAATGACCCATCTGATCTTGAACTTAATGAATCATGAACCTATGATCGGCCATGACAAGGAAACCAAGTAGGAAAATCAAAAAATCGGCTACAGCCATCCTAATACCAATGGTCTAATCACATCAAACAGTTCAACCTATTATAAGACACGTCATGGGGAGCAATGAACAATGAACCATAATTTAGCATGTTAACAAACATCAATGAATGGCTAATCATGAGACTCAGTGACGAACAACAATGGCAGGATAAATATGAGGATTAATGAGTGCAAAAATAGCAGAAAAGTAACAATATGAAGTCGAAGCAACAGTCATCCAATAACCAAAACGACTGAATGTTAGGAGAGAAATGAAAAGGCTTACCTAGTGCACCCACAACAAAATTGGCTTGATGTGTTGTTGACCAGAGCAGCAACGTCCTTGTAAATGTAATGGGGCTTAGTAATAACAAGTAATATGCAGCAGTAGCTGTGAGAAAAAGACACTGGCAAGGAGTCTCTATGGAACAACCTCTCACAGAATCGTCCTTGTTCCCTTCCATAAGCTCCGTAGACTGGTCACCATCCAATCCTCTGTTTTTTCCACCCTTCCTCCGTGGGTCCCCCCCTTTTTTCAATCCCAACTCTTTTCTTCTATATCCTTTATCATCCAGTTAAACTGGGGAAAAGGAATATATTGAAACTCAAAATCAGTCATGTATTTTTTAATTTCTGAATCTACATAGCGGCAGTAATATTTCCTTTCCCTTTTTACTAAATTCTTTCACCTGAAATATTATCAGTCCATATCAGTTTTGAGACTGCCCACTTTCTCTTCTCCTCAGCCAAGAACGAATTCTATATTTCCTTTCTAATATTTTCTAATAAATATTCACCATGTTAATGAGCATTGAAAGAAAAATCTCACAAAAAGGCCTCAGAATTAGTGAGAAAAAAACTTCTGAATCTAACTGGCCGATATTGGCTGGCCATGCACACTGAGGCTCGGTGATCAATTTTCTCAGGTTGATTCTGGATCCTTCAATACTTTGATCTATTTTTATATTAATCCTTCATGAGTTAGGATCCAAATTCCATAAGCCTTGCTCAAATTGGACTTTCCAATAAATAGATATGATTTTTCCCATGAAATTAGCCACAGCCCGATTACTGTTCACATGTCAGGCAATCTTGCTTCAAAAAAGTGTATCTCCCTCTCCAAGATGAATTTCTGGTCCAAAATCCATCAAACCAAAGGTAACTCAATGATCTTCATGATGAATTCAAATTTGCTCACTTTTAACTCCATTAAGTCCATTTGCCAAGCCTCTGAAATCTCATCTAGCTGCTAATACCAATAGTTCTATGCCTTGAACGAGTTTGACCACAAGTATTTCTTCTCGAGCTAAAATGAGGTTTCTACAGTAGAGGAGAAGGTTATCGAGGGTTATATAGGGGAAGAGAGGGGAGGGTTGTGAAGGAGTAACATAACTCTTTATAAATCTTGTTGGGATAATAATGTTATAAAATGGGTATGAAGCGTTGAAAAGAAATAATTAAATTAAAATATTTACTCCTCCATAATCCTCTTTATAATAAAATTAACCAAATTAGGGCTTTGTGATCCCTCTACAACAGTCTTCTCCAAACCTCAATTATCCTCTCTTATATAACTCTCATAACTCATTAATCTAAAAAATCTCCGAAAAATGGGATTGCCCTTCATTGTCAACGAAACATTTTGGTACATCATTTCAATTTACTTCCGCCAATATTTTAAGCCTTCGTAGATTATTCCCAAACATACTTATTGTGTGTAGCATGAGTGGTTTGTTTATATTTTCTGAATTTTTTGTTAATTTTGGGAATTATTTTAACATATTTTTAAATTTAAATTTTCTAAATTTTTTAAAGTATTTCTAATTTTTACTATTTTCTTAGTTTTTTTTTAACTTTTATAAAATTTTTAGACATCTCCTAAATTTTTTGAAGTTTTTCTAAAATTTATATAATTTTTTAAAATTTTATGAAATTTTTAAAATATTTTCAACCATTTTTTAGAATTTTTTCTAAACTGATTAACGGAGAAAATCATGTGATTTTCTATGTTAAAAAGTACGTAACAATGTGGTGAATTTTGGAAAACCATATAATTTTGCATGCGATTTAACCCAACTAAAAAAGAGAAGGAAGGAAAGGTAGCACCAAAAAAATGTAGAAGTTAAAGTTGAGAGAGACTCCATAATTGCTTTTAGAAAGCAAGTGATTTTATTAAAATTTAGGATGGAGTCTTCATTATGTAGTTTAGTTGCTAATTAGATCTGTAATAGGCATTACCTATGTTAATTCTATTACTTATTTATAAGTAATTGGGATGAAGGTGTAATCGAAATATCATAAAATAATCTCGATGACCACAATTAGAGGATGAATAATATAAGTAATTTTGATTGTTCCTTTGGGTACGAAGTGGCCGAAATTTTTATATATGCAGGCTTAATTGCATATTATACACCAGACAAGGACCCGCGTTATGTACAAAAAGAAAACAAAAATGAACAAAAGTGCAATATTGGAATAAATTTGTATCCTTAGATAGCTTATTTATAACTTATTACAATTTAATTCATTTAAAATTTATTAACTTATAGTAGTAAATATAGCATTATCAATTGTTATTAGTGTATTATATCAATTTTATCTTTTCAATTTCACAATTTCAAATCATTTGTTAAAAAGAGAGATTTTTATGCTAAAACTTTAGATACGGAGTGAGATGGAAAAATTTGAGCAGTTAACAAAAGATTTTTTTGTTAAGTTCTTGTATATGAATTGAGGAAAACGATTAAAATTATTGTCTTACGTTTACTTTAGAAATTAAATACATGTAATAAATTTTAATATGTAAATTAAATGAAGGGCAATTATACAAACAAACGTTTGCATATAATAGTATAGATAAAACATCTGTTTATTGTGTTAAGGCATAAAATATAATGTTTTATTTTAATATAGTTATATGTATGTGTGAAAAGCGAGTCATGATTTCAAATGCGTGTCATCACTTTAACAAAATAATATTAATGCCGAGCTAGTATAGTGATCCCGTAAGTAACTTTCTAGTTTCAAATGTGCAGCTCGCTTGATGTACAAGTCTGTCACAATACTCAGCTTTCCTTCTCTGCATCTTTCTTTCCTGACTTTTGTCTTTTTCTTTTTTTCTCTGTACCATTGGTAGTCTAATATTCAAAAAAGCAGCAGACGTTATTTAACTAGTATGATTTAAGTATAGTGGACTCATTACAGCGTAAAATTCTCTTGAGGTAAATTTTTTCATCCACAAGATTTAAATCCTTTTTTAAAAGGGAAATAGACATGTTACCACGTCAACAAATCCACTTTGTTTTTTTTTTTTTTAACTTTGTTGAACTCCTCTACATACATCTCTTCAGTTGTATTATTCGGTGCCAAAATAAAAACAGAAAAAGAAAATAAAATTATATCAGACAACTTCCATACAATCAAATTCATAACCCTCAACACTCAGAAATTCTTGTAAATGTAAACAAGAAGCTGGTAAACAAGAGTCAAAACTAGGGCAGCCACGACTTGCTGGCTTATGGAGATGACATCTCCGCCACGTTCGTGTGCGCTCGAGCTGACCTGAGGAGTTGGTGGTGGTGGAGGCCGTGGTGAATACAGGAAGGCCATTGATATCCGGTCATCTCCCTCAGTTTTGTACATCGGTCTTCCTACTACGTGCTTGTACTGCCCTTCACTCAGTGCCTGCCGAAGGTCAAAGGAATCACTAAGACTAAAGTACTTCCATATCATTCCAATCAGCATTTTATTTTATTTCCATTCCAGTGAAATCTTGAATTGTGAAGAAAATGACAAAAAAGAATTGAAATTAAATTAAATTGTGATTTATAAGACATTGTATAACCTGTCCATCGCATGGAAGTA
This sequence comes from Lagerstroemia speciosa, assembly GCA_037672795.1. Lineage (NCBI taxonomy): Eukaryota > Viridiplantae > Streptophyta > Magnoliopsida > Myrtales > Lythraceae > Lagerstroemia > Lagerstroemia speciosa. The sequence goes on from CM075295.1 coordinate 11,307,198, forward strand.
CCGGAAGAAATGTTTACCTGGAACTGATCCCCAACTGTGATGATGATCGAGTCCTTCTCTGGGCAGAACGACACCCAGCCTTTCTTTGAGTAGACGTGAAACTCAGTCGACCCATTGAAAATGTGAAAGCAAAGGGCATGAGAGTAATCATTCGCCCGGATCATCATTTTGATCACGTCGTATCTTAGTAAATCCATGAATTGATCGGGCGGGATATTGAACCGGTGCCTGTGAATGCAACATACTGAATCGACGTGGTCTGGTCCCTCAGCCAAATCATTTCCTTCCGTCGTTTTGCCAGGGAAATTTTCACGCAGAACGGAAAAAATTTTCCCGGCAATCCTCTCCAGCTCGGATTGAAGTCTCACCATTTTGCCACTGTTAATTTGTCGGAACGAAGCATTACTAAATCTTAGTGAAGGCATGTTAATCATAAAAAAATTTACAGACTATTTTTGGATTATTATTATTCATTTAATTTCCTATCTATCTAATTTTTTAATCAAAGGAATACTGCCGAGGCAGTGATTAGCTAAGTTAAATTACCTGAAATTTGGGTAGCCGATTGGCCATAGTTTCTCCATCTCTAACCTCAATCCCTCATCTCTGCTCCATACGAACTCTTGACCTGCTTCAGCCTCATCATCGCTGTGAACTTCCTCAAACCCTGACCGATTTTCTGGTGACCTGGTCACGGCAGCTCTCTGCTCTGGCGGCACCCGGAAAATCCCCTTGGCAGCATCCAAGACACCCCTCAACAAATCACTTGAGATCCCAAAATTCACCAGTTGGAAGCACCCGACTCTTCCAACCGAATCTAACATCTTCGATGCAGAGACATCGTAATCTTTTGAGCCGCACACCAAGGCCTCGAAATCAATCTTCGATGGGTTTTCGATGAACTTCTGCCTGGGAAAGATTTTGTCAGGCAAGACGAGGTCAGGGACGCGGAGAGAGGTCTCTAGGAACTCGGTCAGGACATCATCATTTGTGACACACGAGCGCCTCCCCGAGGCAACAGGGGATGGGGGCGGGGCTCGGAAGTCGAACGGCTTATCATGGGCAGAGATGGATTCTGGTGAATTTGGCGTCATGACTTGAGACAGACTTTGAGCTTGGACGTGGGGAGAGTGAGCCTTCCAGTTAATTCTTCTCGGTTTATGCACATTAATAAGCTGCACTTCTTTTTTGTCTAAATCGCTGGCATCTAAAAATTTAACGGATTCTAACTAATTTAGTTCGAGCTGGAAGGGTCTACTAAGAGATAAATTCTCCCAAAGTGAATTCTCTCTATTCACAGGACTCAATCCCAACATTTTATTTAAAATGAAAAATTTCCTACCACCACAATCAATCTACTTTTATAATAAACAACACTTTTTATGGTAGAAGTTTGATTAGAATTTCTGTATTAGAGTAATTTTTGAGAACGGGGCAATGAAGAGTGGGGCAGTAATGATGGGAATGTCCTGGACAAAGCCAGCACTGATAGAATCATAATCACTTCGTGTGTTTTTTTTCCATCTCTTTAGCTTTAATTTGTTTGCTTTTCTCTTTTTTGCTTCTCTTCCTTTACAGCCAAGATATTCATCATTATGATTCATTTATTTATATTATTGTACGGGAAAAATGTAACAATGATAATTGTCTGCAACATCCTAAATCTGTTCAAAAATGTCGGATGGTGAAAATAGTTTAATATTTCTTCCTCTTACATAAGAACTCTTATTTGAGTGCTATGAATGAAGAAAGTTGCTAATTATGAGAGTTGCAATCCACAAAGCCAAATCAATTTGAGTTTGAGTTAGTTAGAGTTAATTGAATTTTTAGATATTATGTGATCAACATTAAAAAAAATTGCGTATTCTTAGTATGTCTGACAAAATTGCAATCACATTTGACTTGAAATTAAGAGGATATTTCATCAATCTATTTTTTTTTAATAAATTATCTTCTATTATTACTACCGTCATACCCTCTTTCGGTTATAAAAAGACCTCTTTGTCATATTTATTTTATTGATAATCTATACGTTTTAATGGGTACACCATACGAGGAGAATAAAGCATCATCTATCTTACTGGAAAAAAAAGCATCCATGTACGTATTTCTTCAAAACATAATTGATTTTTCAATATGCGTATGTGAATTCACAGTTGATTTCCTTTATTGCATTACTTGCTTAAAATTTTAATTAATTATTCTACGAAAGGGCTAGAGCAAGTAACTTATATATTAATATAGCACAGAAATCGTTTATATAAGAAACGTACCATAACTTATTACTCTACATAATATAAATAAATTTGATCTAATTATCATATACATACTTTTTAATTAATATAATATTGACGTCCTGACTCAAATTTTTTGCTCACCATAATGAAAATTCTATTATTAACATTATATAAAAAATAACCTTATATCATTTTTATAATTTAAATATATTCATAGTTAAAATTGCACTCATTAACCTCCTTATATCAATATTTTTTTAAATTAAATGAACATTAAGCTCAAAAATTAAAATAAGTTAACTAATTTTACCATGTATGCATAATATTTAATTTGTATTAACTATAATTAAATTACTATAATTAAAAGATATGAAAATAAATCTGAATGTAATATTATAGATAAATTATAGACTGTATTATTAAAAATAAATAAATGTCATTAAAATATAATTTATTATGAAAAAAAAATCTTGGATACCAAATATAATAGAAAGATTTTGTTATGATTTAAGATCTCGACTTCCTGGGTATGTGAAGGGAACTCTCTCATTTCCGGGAATTGAATCTCCTCATTTTAAGGGCAAAAACTGAAATTATCCGTTGAAAAAAACACTCGCAAAGAAATCATTCATTCCGTTTTTTTTTTTTTTTTTTTGCGATGCCATTTTTAAACAAACAGGTTCCAAACTACATGTGGCACAAGTTCATAGAACCATGTCAAAGGAAAGGCGTAAAAATTCATGCAACTCGATCATAAACTTATGAAATGATCTTATCGAAGGACTTTTCAGATATGGGTCTTAGAATTTTCAAAAAAGGTGTCCGTCCAAGTCCTTTCTTAGGTTTTTTTTGGTCGCCAGCCACGGTATCCAAGCAGGCCCCACCAGCGGTGAGATGGCATCTTTCAGCCAACCATACTTGACTAATCCGTTGGTCGCCCCGGGTCGCACGCCTGGCAATGGCGGGTGAGGCTCCCAAGAGGGGTGTCTGCGTACGTGAGGTCTCGAACCTGAGACCTCCTTAAGCGGCACCGAGCTGCTTACCACTCGGCCCAACCCCTCTTGGTCTTTCTTAGGTTTTAACTTGTATGTATTCTGCATAGATACATAAGAATGTGAGTATGTTGTACGATTACATTGCGAATTTATTGCATGCTTGCAAAAATCTAACTTCAAATCAGCTTTTCCTTTAATTCCTGAAAAGCACAGTGGTTATAATCATGATAAGTGAACACCTTTTTTCTCTGTGTGGCCTCGTGCCAACTCGGTATGAATGCCTCAAATCATTGTCAACAGTAACAAAAAAGGCATCTTATGACAATTAGAGAACAACTTTTCTTTTTCGTTTTCCTCTCTATTTTTTAAAATCTTTTTGTTGGGAGGAAACTCGACTAAACACCACAATAATACATGCAAAGATTTCCATAAGCGTCCAAAAACAACTGATAAGGGCCTCCCGAGTTCAAAAATTTTGCGGGTCTCAGCAGCAGATTTAGAATTGAAAGACGCAATTAGGCCCTCGCTGTAGAAGGACTAGGGACTCATTCGTAACACCTCAAAGCATTTCAGAGTTTGTAAACAGCCCTCGATGGAAGGCCTCCTCAACTTGAACCCGTAATTGATAAAGGGATCAAGGATCGGGAATGGGAATGCATAACTTCATAACAGATGAGCACATTCACCACCATCATCCGGATCTGTTTAGTTTCACTAGAATGCTCTAGCAGCCTCATGTCCTTGACGAGCCAACAGGTTGGACAATTTGTAAAAGCGTCAGTTTCTATTGGCATCATATACTATGAATCTAGACAAGTGGTCCGGATGACGGTATTGTATCTTAACTTCTCCATTAATGATTTTATCAGCTCATCTTAAGTAGAACTGATGTTAAGGTTAGCATATGATACGTGCTAGAGGCCGTGCCTTCAAAGTTTACTGGAACCAAATGGTGATGGCTTCATAATTGAGATCTTGAGATCATAAAACTGAAAGATTAAGTTTGGTACAAATCAATGAAGGGACTAGAATAAAATGAGTTTATAGTATAGAATATGGTCTTTTAGATTTTTTTTAAACAATGAAGAAATGTAATTATATAAGGTGATGGAATGATCATCCTACTAATATATAAGAAGTACATAAATCCTAACAGAATGCACGCAGCGACTCTTAAACATGTAGTTAAGCAAAATATATGAAATGGAAGACTAAAATATTCGTTCCATTCCATTTCAGTCAATTCAAGCATACTGAACATAACAAAAGGGATGCTGAAATCGGCAATTGTTGGAAAAATGGCATGAGTTTGAATAAGAAATTATTCTCATGAGTTTGAAGGAAATTTAATGGTCTAAAATCTATGGGCTTAATATGTATAATGAGAGTTGGATTGAGATAAATCCATCAAGTATAAAGCCCACATGAACTCATGGTGGGATGGTGGGAATTCACTCTCGCCTTGACAACAAGAAGGCATTTTGAATATTTTATAAGAAATGACTATTTCTATATTGAATAACATCTTTGACTATATTATCCGACTTATGCTTGTCTCGTGCGCCTGCGCAGGAAGTGTAGTCTGAGTTCGATTTAGTTGAATTCATGTGCACGTAGGGGCGGGTGCGCCAAATGTTCGTTCCAAGCATAGGCCCTCTCGCAAACTCGATTTTGACCTTTTCCAACATTTTTTTTTCACTTCAAAGAACCGCTGATCTCCCCGAATTCCTTGTCTTATAGGTTTCCTTTTGAGGATTTAATGCTGATTAAGACTCATTAAACCATATTTCGGTCGAGTTTAAGGCAGCCGGCCTAACTAAGGTTAGATAATAAAATACCCAGTTCAACCCTTTTAAATTCCAGTTCATGCCTTAAATCAGCTGGTTCGTGTCATTAATTTCCAATTCGATGCCATTAAGTTATCAATCATCCTCTTTCACAATAAATTGGACTATTGTCCTAATGTTTTTGTACACATTTCGAACATTCTCCTCTTTGTTTATATTCAAGCATGGTTTTCTTGGTGGTGCCCTACTTTGGTATGGTTTGTTCTTGAATTTTAAGTTCGGTGTTGCTTCAAGTTCTAAACTGTCGTTGTATCCTAGGAGACTAGTGTTCATGCTTCCTCAATACCGAGATGGGATGAATAAGTCTTAATGAACATATGACTATTGCAAACCTCGATAATTAGTACAATTTTTTTATTTTACTGTATTTTTCAATTCGATAATTGCTCATTTCATATTATTATTACTATTACATTTTGTAGCATGATTTTGTGTCGTGGAATTTTTCTTCTTTTAATTTCCATCTTGTATTTGTAGTTATTTCGGAATTTTATAGTATTATTTTAATAACTGTAACATGGTCTATGATTTTCTTGATCTTTGAACTTCCTAAAATATTTAGACCATGAATTGGTCGAGGACATGTACCTTGAAAGAAGAAAGTATTGACTATAATAGAGGAACCACATCACCATTACTGGGTGTCGAAAAATGGCTTTGAATTGAATGAGAAGTCGTTCTCATAAATTGAAAGAAATTTGATGGGGCTTAAATTTATGGGTTTAATTTGTATAATGTGGGATGAGTTGAGAAGACCTCATGAAGAGATTAAGTCCACTTGAGTCCATGGTGGAATGGTGAGAATTCAATCTCACATTGATAAGGAATGGATATTTGGAATGGTTTATAAGGAAGGAGTATTTTTATGTTGAGTAATATCTTAACTATATTATACGACTTATATGCACCTGCACAGGCGTGTAAATTGAATGTTGATTTAGTTGAACTCGTATGGACACAGGTGGCGGGCACGTCGAATGTTCATCCCTGGGCATGGGGCCTCTCACAAGATCAAATTTATCTTTTTCTACAATTTTTTCCACCAAATTAAGGGCGTTAAGGGAGTTGACCTTAATAAGGGCACTAAGTTTACCCTTTTGAATGGCTCAGTTCAGATTTCCGATTCGCCGCTATTAAGTCACAAGCCCTCCTCCTCCACTATAAATAGGACCTTCATCTTTAGGTTCCAACGCACACTTAAGCATCATCTTCTCTCTTCTATGCATTCAGCGCAGTTCTCTGGTGGTTTAGTGCTTCGACTTGATTCACACATGAGCTTTGAGTTCTGTGTAACTTCAAGCTCTCACTGGTCATTGTATCCTAGGAGACTAAAGTCTACGCTTCCTCAGCACAACTAAGAGGGGACGAATAAGTTTAAGCAAACTGTTACCACCACTGGCCTTAGTAATTAGCACAATTTTACATTATTGCATCTTTTATTTAGAGTATTGTTTATTCAATTACTGTAATATTTATATCATGACTTTATGTTGGGAAAAATATAATTTTACTTCTAATATTCAACTAGTTATTGTGGCCATCTAAGATATTTTTTATTCTATTTTATTAACATTAGGTTGTGTTACAAGTTAATAAAAGTTAACACATGAACAACAGTTATGTGGAAGGGAACTCAGGGCATGAAAAAATAGCCCATTTTATATTTAAAATCCAAGATAAAAACTAAAATCATTAAGTAGAAAATTGAGCCCATTATGTTTTCCGTTACCACAACATTGAGTCTCCAATATGACATTTTGTTGCTTCTTAACAGATGTGGATATGACATCATGAAACTAGTCTGATTTCTCACTTTTTGAATTGTAACATGGGCATTATTTTAAAATTGATGCAATTACTCTTTTATCCATCATTGTTCATCAAATTTTTAAAATCACATCATTAAAATCCCTAATTTTCAATATCCAAAGAACAACAGTTATCAACAAATAATACATGAAAAAAGAATGTCCGAGCATTACTAATTGAGTTAAATCTTCTTCTTTGCCTTTATCCATTGTCCATTTGACCGAGTCTTGAAATTTCTCTTGTTTATTTAATCTTCAGTGGCTAATCTTGATTAGAAAGTGTTGCAAGTGATTATGGGTAATGCACGCATGTATACGTATCGTAGACAAGTAATACAGAGTGAGTAGAGTATTGTTCCTGCGAGGACTCTTATACTAATCATTGAAATTGACACAACTAATTCTAAGCCAAGTCAATCGAATAAATTAAGTAGAATGCAAGTAATTAAAAAGACAGAAAGTACACAGGCAGAAATTAATTGAAGAAGCACTCCTAGGGTTCACAACTTCACCAATTCGAGTCTCTCTTTCACACAATTAATTCTGTCATGTTATTAACCTAGGGTTCTAGGGTTTCCCCACTTTCATCATACGCGCCTTCCGATGTCATACGAATGTACCTAAGCAGAAGATACTAATCCACTCTATTCCAAGGCGATTAATGTTGAAAGGCCAAACTAAACCAACCCTAAATGGCTATCTAGAGTGCTCACCATCTTCCGATGTGCTTGCATGAATAACCTCACCTTCCGGCATAAGCTAATCTAGACTATACAATTTCTAGCATGACATCGATTCCCTCTTCCGAGGCTCCTCTCTGTCTCAAGTTCAATCTCGTGGGTGATCAAATCAAAAGAAAGCATGAAGTACGAAATTGCATAAATAACACCAAGGATGCGTACCTCGACAAAATCATGCGTATTGAAAAGGTTCCACTAATCCCCCTAGGAATCTAGGGGTTTTATTCAACATTCTAAAAGAAAAAACAAGAGTTTGAAGAGAAGAAAACATTATAAAAACAGGAAGAATAGGGATAGAAGAAACTCTAGATGGTGAAGCCGAATCTCTCGATCCCGATTTCACGAATTATTGTTGTGATTCCTTCTTCTCTTCTTCAACTATATCTATCTATGTATTACTTGTAGGGAGTGCAGCTCTATATATAGAGCAAATATGCTACCTCAATTGTTTGATCTAATCAGTGTGGGATTGGAGATGGTGGGCCCCAGCGTTCGACTTAGCCGATATTCTGCTCTCAGTTTTCTTCTTTTGGCCATAACTTCCTCATTTCTGCTCCAATTCATGATCTGTTTAATGTGTTGGAATCATGACTCGACAAGCTTTCTGATGGTATATTATTTGCCATATTTATCATATACAGAATATGATAAATTCCCTGCAAAATTTACTACATCAGATAAGACATGTCTTCATCTTTCTGCACATGTTCTTTCCTTCCCTGCACATCAAACACTCCCAGTAGTATCTAATCCACATGTAAAACTCTGAAAACTATCATTTACAATGCTTCCATCCCAATAATGAAAAGTTATGCAATTAACCTCTAAATGTACGAGAAGTGGCCTAAAACTTAAGATTCTAAGTCGGGAATGGATAAACACATCATACAAATCATTATATCAACACACCCCCAAACCTGGACTTTTACTCATCCGGGACAAAAAATAAGAACATGCAATCAAAAGATTTAAACCAAATTGGTCCCAAAACATTATCAGAAATGGCTTCTTACTTGTCACACAACCTTCACTTCGAATGCTTCTATCTTAGGATGTCAAATTTTCAAAATCATTCAGCCCTCACTTGTGCAATGTTAGCGCAAAACACTCTTAACATAGTTCAAGCACCCAGCTAAGTTGGTCAAGCAAACAATCAAAAGATTCGAACACTTCCCTAGACATTGCCTTTGGCAATTATGCTTGTTTCTTTTAACTTTGTTCTTTATCAGGTGGTGCACGACTCTGAGTGTCATGTCCAAGAGTTAGGCCCATGTAGCGAGGAATCGACCAATGGCTCCTGTCCCAGTTGGTCCAAGGCATTAAATTTTGAGATACCCCTTCGGATCTATTCTCGAGTTTCGACTAATGGACAGTTTCCACTACAAGCACTTCCCGGGCCGTATAGCGTATGCTTTTTGCACTAAATTCAGCTCAAACCCATACAGTATTGCTCAGAGCCTTGGCACATCTTTTCAATAAGCTCACAACTATGCACTTGATATGCTTTTTCACTTTTTCAAAATGCTGTTTCTTTCTCTATTTGCCTTTGTAGGATATCTGGGATCATGTTCTTGCCAATTCTCATGTGAGCCTTACAACCAAGCAATTTCAAGGGTCATTTTAAGCTATCCCTATTGCAAGAGTGTCATGAAAATAATGAAGTTTGGGCATCCTGACAAGTTTCTAAAAACATATCCTAAGTTCATTGCAATCTCAACTTCAATCATGTTCCGAATCTTCAACCATTCGTAGTCGTCATAGAACAAGGACCAACCGGTTTTTCAAAAGATTTTTTTTATATGCATAAACGCAAGAACAAATCACACCGTTAAAAGCAAATCACACTATGTAGCCTAGATATACCTATTATGCAACTACTATCTAAATGCAAACCTAATTCTAAAACATAGATCGAAGTGCATCAAAAAACTAACAATTAAACAGAGACTCCCGCAAGCAAGGCAAGCGTTTGAACCAAACTGACAACTCTAACCATAATTTCCACAAGCAAGGCATATGTTTGAACCACCCCCAAACCTAAACAAAACATTGTCTTCAATGTTCAACAAGAGTAGGAGAGGAAACTTGCCTTGTTAGTGTGGAGCTACATGAAGGTCGAAGCTCATTCCTTGGAGGAGCCATTCCCTTCCCCTTCTTGGGCATCTTCATCACTTGTGGAAGGTGGGGATGGGTATTTTTCCACGGGGATTCCGATCTCGTCGGCGATTTGTTCTTGGTTCCTTGCATGCAATGAAAACTAATCAAAAGAAAATAGTGATGATAAACTAAAATGCATGAAGCAACTAGAGAGGAAATGAAAACTTATTCTGATCTTGGGTTGCCTCCCAAGGAGCGCCATGTTTAAAGTCCTTGGTCCAACTTCGTGGTGCGTCAGTTGTCTGAATATGGGTCCTCTTGTGTAGAGGAGTCCCCAAGGTAGAGCTTGATTTGTTGGCCATTCACCTTGAACTTGTTTCGTGTTTGTTCATTCATTAATTCTACTGCACCATACGGAAACACCCTTACCACTCAGAATGGAAAGGATCGTACCATCTTGACTTGAGTTTTCCTGGAAAGAGTTTCAACCGAGAGTTGTATAAAAAGACCAATTGACCGGGTTTAAAGTCTCTTACCAGTATTCTTTTGTCATGCCACTTCTTTATCCTCTCCTTATAAATTCTTGAATTCTCATAGGATTGGTGTCAGAGCTCGTCGAGTTCTTGAAGTTGAATGAGTCTCCTTTCTCCGATAGCTCGTAGATCAAAATTGAGCTTCTTAGAAGCCCAATATGCTTTGTGATAGGCTTTGCCAAAAACGAGGTGGTACGGTATTCTACAGATTGGGGTCTTGAACGTTGTTCTGTATGCCCAAAGAGCATCATCAAGTTTGTGAGCCCAATCCTTCCTTGAAGTGTTCATTGTTTTCTCCAAAATCTTCTTAATATCTTTGTTTGACACTTCGGCTTGGCCATTAGTTTGTGGATGATACGCAAGGGCTACACGGCATCTCACTCCGTACTTGAACAGGAGAGCTTTGAATTGTTTGTTGCAGAAATGAGAACCTTCGTCACTTATTATGGCCCTTGGGGTCCCGAACCTTGTGAAGATCTGTTTCTTCAAAAACCTCAAGACTGCATTAGCATCATTGGTGGGGGAAGCAACGGCTTCGATCCACTTAGAAACATAATCAACTGCTAACAAGATATACCGATTACAGAAAGATGAAGGAAAAGGACCCATGAAATCAAGTCCCCAAACATTGAACAATTTGACCTCATGTATGTTATTCAAGGGCATCTCATGCCTTTTTGAGATATTACCTATCCTTCGGCATCGATCACAGCTAGTTGCAAAAGCATGAGCATCCTTGAATAATATGGCCAATAAAATCCTAATTGAAGGATCTTTATTGCCGTCTTTTGTCCACCATAAGGAGAGTCATGACATCCTTTCAAAATTTCTCTTTGTTCTTCCTCTGGAATGCATCGTCTCAGCATGTGGTCTGCACACATCCTAAATAGAAAAGGCTCATCCCAAACATACCTTCGAGCCTCGTGAAGAAATTTCTTTCTTTGTTGTGCAGTAAACTCAAGAGGAATGTGATTAGACACCAAATAATTCACAAAATCAGCATACCAAGGAACGTGAGACATGTATAGCATGAATTCATCGGGATAAGATTCATTAATTACCCCTTCTTCTTGGATTGCTTCATTCTCCAGTCACGACATATGATCAGCTACTTGATTCTCGGAACCCTTCTTGTCTCGAATTTCTAAGTCAAATTCTTGAAGGAGTAGCACCCATCGGATTGAGCCTCGGCTTGGCATCCTTCTTTGCAATGAAATATTTGATTGCCACATGATCTGTAAAAACCACAACTTTAGTTCCAATGAGATATGGTTGAAATTTATCAAAAAGCGTAAACTACTGCCAAAAGCTTTTTTTCCATGGTAGTGTAGTTCACTTGAGCAGCATCTAAGGTATGACTTGCATAATAAATGGGGTGGAAGATCGTATCTTTCCTTTGTCCAAGAGCAACACCTATTGCATAGTCACTAGCATCACACATTAGTTCAAATGGAAGAGACCAATTGGGGGAAATGAGAATAGGTGCAGTGACTAACCTTGTCTTTAATTCATTGAAAGCATGCAAACATGTTTCATCAAAGTTAAATGGAACATCCTTTTCAAGTAGATTGCAAAGTGGCTTAGCTATTTTCAAAAAATCTTTGATGAACCTCCTGTAGAATCCAGCATGTCCCAAAAAACTTTGCACTCCCTTAATGGAAGTTGGCAGTGGCAGTTTCTCAATAATCTTGACTTTGGCACGATCCACCTCCATTCCAAGCTTTGAAATCTTGTGGTCTAAAACAATTCCTTCCTTGACTATAAAATGACATTTCTCCCAATTAAGAACAAGGTAAGTGTCTTCACAACGCTTCAAAACAAGGTCAAGGTTTTCTAAATATTGATCAAATGTTTCACCAAATACAGAAAAATCAGCGATGAAGACCTCTATGCATTGTTCAATCAAATCAGAAAATATGGCCATCATGCAACGTTGAAAAGTAGCCGATGCATTGCATAATGCAAATGGCATATGCCTAAATGCAAAAGTTCCATATGAGTAAGTGAAGGTCATCTTTTCTTGATCGCAATGTGCGATAGCAATCTGATTATATCCAGAATACCCATCAAGAAAACAGAAGAATTCCTTAGGCGATCAAGCATTTGGTCAATGAAAGGGTGAGGAAAATGATCCTTATGAGTCACCTTGTTGAGCTTCCTATAGTCGATACATACTCTTCATCTAGTCACCATCCTAGTGGGAATGAGTTCATTTCATTCATTTGTTACGACTATCATCCCATCTTTCTTTGGCACGCATCGGATCGGACTTACCCATTTGCTGTCGGAAATTGGGAAGATTATTCTGGCATCGAGCCACTTGATGATCTCCTTCTTCGCCACCTCTTTCATCACGGGATTCAGCCTTCTTTGTCCTTCGATTGACTCCTTGTAATTTTCTTCCAAAATGATCTTGTGCATGCATAGGGATGGGCTTATCTCGCTAATGTCAGCGATAGTCCACCCTATATCCTTTTTGTGCTCATGAAGAATATGAAGGAGTTTCTCTTCTTGCACATTAATTAAATCAGAAGAAATAATAACTGGAAGAGTAGAAGAAGGACCAAGAAAAACATACTTGGGGTGGCTAGGAAGAGGTTTCAATTCTAGTTCCGGTGGCTTCTCAATAGAGGGTTTTGAGAGTTGATGAAGACAACTCGAAGTGCTCGAAGTGGTTGAGTGCCTTGGGAATTGAAAGTGACAACTCAAGTGCTTGAATTGCTTCTTCATGACTTGCACCATTCTCCTTGTAAGATCTTCCTTGCAAAGCTGCTTCCAGTTCATCTTCGAGTTGATTCTCCTTGAAAACTTCGCTTGTCACCTCATTTATGATGTCAATAGAAAAACACTCATTAGACTCACTTGGAAATTTCATAGATCCATAAACTTTAAACGTAACCTCTTGATCATTCACTCTCATGGTGAGTTCTCGTTTTTGCACATCTATCAATGCCCGGCTGGTTGCTAAAATTGGTCTTCCAAGAATGATCGGTATATTACGATCCTCATCATAATCAAGCACCACAAAGTCAACTGGAAATATGAATTTATCAACTTTAACAAGAACATCTTCAACAATCCTATGAGGATAAGCAAGTGAACGATCAGCTAATTGAAGCATCACTGATGTTGGTTTCACTTCTCCCAAGCCTAATTTCATAAAGACAAAATATGGCATCAAGTTTATACTGGCATCAAGTTTATACTAGCACCAAGATCACATAATGCCTTACGCTCAAAGTCCTTTCCAATCACGCAAGGGATAGTAAAACTACTTGGATCCTTCAACTTTAGTGGCAACTTATGTTGCAAGATTGCACTGCATTAGTCTCATAGTCACCGAGCCTCCACTTCTTCGAGATGATTTCTTTCATGAACTTAACGTAACTCGGCATCTGCTCCAAAGCCTCTACAAAAGGAATGTTAACATGTAATTTCTTAAAAACTTCTAAGAACTTACAAAATTGATGTTCGGTTTTCTCCTTTCGTGCTCTTTGTGGAAAGGGAAGAGGTGGATAGGTCCGAATTGGCCTCGATCTGTCGCCAGTAGGTCCACTGGTCTTAGGCTGGTTGATGTTGCTATCTTGAAGTGCATTGTTGCAACTGATTGAGGGTAATGCACGCAAGTATACGTATCGCAGACAAGTAATACAGAATGAATAGAGTATCGTTCCCACGAGGACTCTTATGCTAAGCACTAAAATTGGCACAACTAATTTCAAGCCAAGTCAATCGAATAAGTTGAGTAGAATGTAAGTAATTAAAAAGATAGAGAGTAAATAGACAGAAATCAGTCGATGAGAAGCTCCTAAGGTTCACAACTTCACCAATTCTAGTCTTAAGCAAGAATCCCTCTTCCACACAATTAATTATGTCATGTTATTAACCTAGGGTTCTAGGGTTTCCCCACTTCCATCGTACACACCTTCCGATGTTATACGAATGTACCTAAGCGGAAGATACTAATCCACTCTATTCCTAAGCAATTAATGTTGAAAGGCCAAACTAAACCAACCCTAAATGGCTATCTAGGGTGCTCACCATCTTCCGATGCACTCGCACGAATAACCTCACCTGCCGGCATAAGCTAACCTAGATTATGCAATTTCTAGCATGACATCGATTCCCTCTTCCGAGGCTCCTCGCTATCTCAAGTTCGATCTCATGGGTGGCCAACCCAAAAGAAAGCATGATGTCTGAAATTGCATAAATAACACAAAGGAGGTGTACCTCGACAGAATCATACATGTGAAAGAAAAGAGCTTGACCTAAGACATAGAAAATGGTCCATTGATCCCCCTAGGAATCATGGGGTTTAGTTCCACATATTCAAATAAACTATAAGAGTTAGAAGAGAAGACAACATTATGCAAATCAGAAGAAAAGGGACAGAAAGAACTCTAGATATTGAAGTCGAATCTCCCGATCCCGACTTGATGAATTGCTGTTGTGGTCCCTCTTCTCTTAGTGAAGTTGGTGCCTTTTTCTTCCACTCTTGTCTATCCCTTGTATTTGTGGGGGTACACCACTATTATATATTTGCACTCCCTTCTCTCTCAGTTTAATCAGTGTGGGATAGGAGGTTGTGGGTCCCACCATTCTTCAAAGTAGTCTGAGTCTTTTTCGCCGAATTCCTCTTAGTAGACCGCGGTTTACTGATGCGTTCTCTGTAGAGCGCGACTGCTCTGTTCTGCATGCAGTTTTCTTCTTTATGCCATAACTTCCTCGTTTCAGCTCTGATTCATATCCATTTGGTGCGTTGGAATCCTGACTCCTTTCCGATGATATATTATTTGCCATATTTATCACACATGGAGTATGAGAAATTCCCTCCCAAAGTTGCTGCATCGAAGAAGCCAAGTCTCTGAACATGTGTTCTTCCTTCACTGCACATCAAACAACTCCCAACAATATCTAATTCATATGTAAAGGTCTGAAAGCTATCATTTATAACCATGCAATCCCAATGATGAAAAGTTATGCAATTGACCCCTAAATGTATAGGAAGTGGTCGCAAAAATAGAATTCTAGGTCGGGAATGGATAAACAAATTGTACAAATCATTATATCAACACACCCCCAAACCTAGATTTTTGCTCGTCCCAGGCAAAAATTAAGATCACGCAATCAAAAGATTTCAACCAAGTTGGTCACAAAACATTCTCAGAAATGGCTTCTTATTCGTCACATAATCTTCACTTTAAATGCTTCTACCTTAGGATATCAAATTTTCACAATCATTCAGCTCTCACTTGTGCGGTATTAGTGCAAAACACTCTTAATATAGTTCAAGCATCCATTCAATAGCTAAGTTGGTCAAGCAAACAATCAAAAAACTCGAACACTTCCCTAAACATTGCCCTTGACAATTTCGCTCATTTCTTTTAACTTTGTTCTTTTTGGTGGTGCACGACTCTGAGTGTCATGTCCAAGAGCTAGGCCTGTGTAGGGAGGAATCGACCAATGGCTCCCGTTCCGGTTGGTCCAAGGCATTAGGTTTTGAGATACCCTTTCGGATCTATCCTCAAGCTTCGACTCATGGATAATTTCCACCACAAGCACATGTCAGGCCGTATTGCGTATGCTTTTTGCACTAAATTCCACTCAAGCCCGTACAGCGGTACTCAGAGCCTTGGCACATCTTTTCATTAAGCTCATAACTATGCACTTCACATGATTTTTCCCTTTTTCACATTTTGTTTCTTTCTCTCTTTGCCTTTAGTGGGATATCTTGCTTCATATTCTTGTCCATTCTCATGTATGTCATACAACCAAGCAATTTCAAGGGTCATTTTAAGCTATCCCTATTGCAAGAGTGTCGTGAAAGTAATGAAGTTTGGGCATCCTGACAACTTTCTAACACATGTCCTAAGGTTGTCACAATCTCAAATCCAATTATGTTTCGAATTTTCAACCATTAATAATCATGATAGAACAAGGACCAACCAGAGTAAATCACACCATGCAACCTAGCCTTACCTATTATGCAACTGCTATCTAAATGCAAAATTACTTCTAAAACATAGATCCAAGTGCATGAGAAAACTAGCAATTAAATCGAGAATCCCACAAGCAAGGCATATATTTGCACCCCCGAATCTAAACACAACATTGTCCTCAATGTTACACAAGAGTAGAAAGGAAACTTGCCTTGTTAGTGGGGGGGGTGGCATGAAGATTGAGGCTCATTCTTCGGATGAACTGTTCCCTTCCCCCTCTTGGGCATCGTCATCACTTGTAGACGGCGGGGATGGGTATTGTTCCATTGGAATTCCGAGCTTGTCAGCAATTCGTTCTTCGTTCCTTGCATGAGTGCTAAAAAACCTTGCAAGGAATCGAGTCCATTTCTTCTACCTCTTCTCCATTCTTTGATTCCGTCGGCTTCTCTCATGATGGCTTGTCATAAGTCACTAGTGTCCTCCTTGGGTTCTGGCACGGTTTGTGGATCGTCTTGTGGCTCTTGTTGTGGTGCCGGTGGTGCCACTCTATCCTTTCTCATCATTTGTCTTACAATTGAGGCTCCTATAGGATCTTTGGGCTTGAGCAGATCAGCACTTCGGTCCACTGGCACCCGAGCTCATCGGCATAACTCCATGATAATTGAAAGGAACCAAAGACTGCGCTCTCTATCCTGAAAGCACGAAGTAATGTTATTGAAAATGAGTGAAGCAACATCAAATCTCCGATGGGTGAGGATACAGTAAAGTGCAAAAATACGCTCTTTCCTCATTAATGTTAAACTCGTACATGGAAATATCCGAGAACACACAAAATGCAACCATATCCTAGCCTGCTAGTTCAACTCTTCTCTCTTTATCACAAGGGCTACATCGATTCTAGTTTCCCAATTAGTTCCCGGTTTCCCTATGACTTGAAGAATTTCATCTTCATTGAGGCCTCTTGTCATTACACCAAATGAATTACTTCTTTGTGAACCAATAACATCCCTAATGGCCTTAGTGGAGAATGGAATACGAGTTTTTGTTAAAAACACCCCACCAATGTTTTCTTCATGCAAATTAGCATAGAATTCACAGACAATGTTCTTGCAAGCCGGGTTTGGTTGTTTGCAGAATGTTTCCCATCCAAGAGCCACCATGTCCCTATGAAAATCTATCATGAGCCTAGCATCATCCCACATAAAACCCCTTTCCGGAATAGCATTCATGTTCTTAAATTGATGTTCAAACAATTCCTCACATTCCCTAGAAGCAAATCTATTCGGATCGTAGTCAAGTGATGAGGATGATGATGCATGTGCTCTAGTTTTCCTAGGAGCCATGGATATGCAATGAAGAATCAACAAGAGAAGCAAGAAAGGAGTGTAGAATGATGTCACTGGTCAGGAAATCGAATTCCTATTGATCTCTAGGCTTCCCCTGGGCGAGATCTATTTGTTGCAGCTCTTGGAGGTCTTGAATTTGCAGAAAATTGCAGCACTCTTCTAGAGAGAGAGAGAGAGTTGGAGAATGGAGAACTTCTATCTCTTCAATGGAGGCAAGGAGGCAAGAATGCGGAATGGGTGCAACAAAACCTAGCAGAAGATGTCTTTAAATACCCAAAATCCAAAGCCTTGGAAGCCAAAATTCGGTTTTTGTGCAGAGGACCACGGTCGGGAAAACTCAGGGGCGGCCTGACTGTGATGGACCGCGGTCCACTGAGCCGGCTTCACATGGTTTCTGTGGACCGCAGTCTACTGAGATTGTCTTCTGGTTTCTCGGTTTTCTGCAACCTTGGTCCATGTGTCCTAAATGCAATAAAAATTAATTAAAAGAAAATAGTGTTCATAAACTAAAATACATAAAATAACTAACAAGGAAATGACAACTTATTCCGATCTTGGGTTGCCTACCAAGGAGCGCCACGTTTAAAGTCTTTGGCCCGACTTCCGGTCTCGTCATCCTCGTTGTCCTTGAGTTGAGGATTCCTCCTAATTGATGGTATCCCCTTGATATATCTTCAAACAATATTTGTTCACCTTGAATTTTACCTTCGTCTTGTCAGTCATCAATTCAACGGTATCATACGACAAGACTTGAATAAATGGAATGGTCTTGACCATCGTAACTTGGGCTTTTCTGGAAAGAATTTAAATAGATGATCATGGTAAAGAACTAATTGACCAGGTTGAAATTCTCTTACTGTAGTCCTTTTGCCACATCGTCTCCTTGTCACACATGCTTGTGTTGGATCGGGCAGTTTCCCTAGAGGCTTAGCCAACTTCTTTGGCTCTATTGAAATTACCTCCACCGGCTGCATGTTTTCATGTTGCTCATCATTAGAATGTTGATCAACATCTTCATTCACTTCATGTACATCCCTACTTTGGCCCACTTGAAAGTCGTGATCAATGTGCCTATCAGTGCATCAATGGAGAAGCATTCATTACATATTGGATCCATGAAACGAAATACTTTAAAAGTCACCTTTTCCTTATCAACCCTCATTGTGAGCTTTCCTTTCTCCACATCTATCAATGCACGACCTGTAGCTAAGAAAGGTCTTCCAAGAATAATAGGGATGTTTCGATCCTCCTCATAATCAAGAACAACAAAATCAACCGGAAAGATAAACTTATCAATTTTCACAAGAACATCTTCAATTACTCCACGAGCATATGCAATTAATCGATCCGCAAATCGAAGAGCAATAGATTTAGGTTTCAGTTCTCCTATTCCTAGATCTCTAAAAACCGAATAAGGCATCAGATTAATACTAGCACCAAGATCACATAATGCCTTACCTTCAAAATCTTTACCTATAGAGCAAGGGAGAGTGAAACTACCTGGATCCTTGAGTTTTTGA
Organism: Lagerstroemia speciosa; assembly: GCA_037672795.1. Lineage (NCBI taxonomy): Eukaryota > Viridiplantae > Streptophyta > Magnoliopsida > Myrtales > Lythraceae > Lagerstroemia > Lagerstroemia speciosa. Next base: position 11,326,260 of record CM075295.1, read on the forward strand.
GCTAGCTTACGTTGAAGGATTGCACTGCACTCTTCGGTTAGAGCCACGGTCTCATAGTCGCCAAGCCTACGCTTCTTTGAGATGATTTCTTTCATGAATTTGACGTAGTTCAGCATCTGTTCAAGAGCTTCAGCGAAAGGAATATTGATATGCAATTTCTTGAAAATATCCAAGAACTTACGAAATTGTTGCTCGATTTTCTCCTTTTGAGCTCTTTGACGGAAAGGGAGAGGTGGATAGGTTCGAATCAGCTTCAATGCATTCCCTTTTGCTTCCTGGATCTGAGGATGGTCAATTTTGTTGTCTTGGGGTGCCTCAAGATGCTTATCAGTGCTGCATCCCTCATGGTCCTCGGTCGTAGACCGCGGTCTACTGAGTGTGCCTTTGTCCTTGTCTTGTTGGACCGTGGTCTCAGGCCACTGTCTAACCTCCTCTAGCGGTTGTTCAGTTCTTTTTCGCTCTGAAGTGTGATGGCATTCACTTGTTCATGTCCTTGACCTCTTGGATTGATCTTCCTGTCACTTGGTAATGCTTTAATAGGTCAGGAGTTGATTGCTTGAGCAAGCTGACCCATTGGAGTCTCCACATTGTGCATCTGTGATTGCAAGATAACAATTTGATTAGAATTTGATTGCACAACAGCATGTGTCTCTTGCGAAGATTTCATGAAATTAATGAAATTCTCTTCTAATCTGGTAATACGATCCGAATCCGAAGGTTGTTGTTTTTGAGTTGGTTGGAACCCTAGTGATGGATTAGCCACATTGTTATTGTTGGCATAGGAGAAGTTGGGATGATTTCTCCTACCCGGATTGTATGTGTTTGAGTATGGATTGTTCCTCGGGTTGCCTCCAATGTAGTTGGCCATTTCTTGATTTTCTTGCACCGATTCCATAGATGCTCCTTCCTCGGTGATTCCATAGCCGTGCCCCAGTCCTTGGTTCTTTCATGATGTTACCTCCTTGAACAAAGCATCCATCTTTGCGGAGAGGGTTGTTACAGCATCGATTGAATGTATCCTAGCAGCTCCGTGCCCCATTGTCCTCTCGGATGGCCATTGGTAGCCATCTCGTGCCATCTCCTCGAGCAATTCATAGGCTTCCTTGGGGTACTTGTTCATGATTGAACCACCTACAGCAGCATCAAGAGAAGATCGACAGTTTTCCAATAAACCATTATAAAAAATTTGTACCAATGTCCAAATCTCAATGTCGTGGTGGGGGCATGCTCGTTGCAGCTCCTTGAACCGCTCCCACACTTCGTAGAAAGATTCTAATGGTTGCAGCTTAAAAGTCATAATGTCGTTCTTGAGCTTCATCGCTTTGGATGGTGGAAAATATTCAGCCAAGAACTTCTCTGTGATTGCCTATCATGTGTTGAGAGTGCTCGGTGGGAGTGACAGCAACCACGACTTCGCTTTGTCCCTAAGAGAAAAAGAGAAAAAGAGAAAAGAGACATGCAGATGTACTTGGGGGAGACTCCATTAAATTGGAAAGCGTCACATATCTCCAAGAACTTTGCTAAATGCACATGGGGGTCTTCATTCGGTGCTCCTCCAAAAGAACATGAGGTTTGCAACATTTGAATCACCGATGGCTTGATTTCAAATGTGTGGGCTTGCACCGGTGGCTTGACAATGCTCGATTGATTTAGAAATTGGGGTTGAGCATATTCCTTCATTGTTCTCCGACGTTGCTATGGCACTACTTCACCTCCTTGCCCGTGCTCCATGGCTTCTCGAGGTTGCCCTTGCCCTCTTAACCTTCTACGAAAGGTTCGTTCTATTTCCGAATCAGGTTGAAGTAGCTCTCTTTGGTCTCTTCGTCGCATGCAAGAAGGAAAATCTCACCTAAACAGACAACAATAGAAACAAGTGAAATAAAGAAAAACAACTTAGTCGAAGAACAGTTGCTTCATATTAGGTTAGCAGAAAAAGAATCCCCAGCAACGGCGCCAAAAACTTGTTGCGAGTGATTGAGGGTAATGCATGTAAGTATATGTATCGCAGACATGTAATACAGAGTGAATAGAGCATTGTTCCCACGAGGACTCTTATGCTAAGCACTAAAATTGGCACAACCAATTTCAAGCCAAGTCAATCGAATCAGTTGAGTAGAATGTAAGTAATTAAAAAGACAGAAAGTAAACAGATAGAATCAGTTAATGAGAAGCTCCTAAGGTTCACAACTTCACCAATTCTAGTCTTAAGCAAGAATCCCTCTTCCACACAATTAATTCTGTCATGTTATTAACCTAGGGTTCTGGGGTTTCTCCACTTCCATCGTACGCACCTTCTTATGTCTTACGAATGTACCTAAGCGGAAGACACTAATCCACTCTATTCCTAGGTGATTAATGTTGAAAGGCCAACTAAACCTACCCTAATGGCTATCTAGAGTGCTCACCATCTTCCGATGCACTCACACGAATAACCTCACCTGCTGGCATAAACTAACTAGATTATGCAATTTCTAGTATGACATCGATTCCTTTTTCCAAGGCTCCTCGCTGTCTCAAGTTCGATCTCATGGGTGGCTAATCCAAAAGAAAGCATGATGTATGAAATTGCATAAATAACACCAAGGAGGCGTACCTCGACAGAATCATACATGTGAAAGAAAAGAGCTTTACTTAAGACATAGAAAAGGGTCCATTGATCCCCCTAGGTATCTAGGGGTTTAGTTCCACATATTCGAATAAACTACAAGAGTTTGAAGAGAAGACAACATTATGAAAATCAGAAGAAAAGGGATAGAAAGAACTCTAGATATTGAAGTCGAATCTCCCGATCCCGATTTGATGAATTGTTGTTGTGATCCCTCTTCTCGTAGTGAAGTTGGTGCCTTTTTCTTCCACTCTTGTCTATCCCTTGTATTTGTGGGGGTACACCACTATATATAGAGTATTTGCACTCCCTCCTTTCTTGGTTTAATCAATGTGGAATAGGAGGTTGTGGGTCCCACCATTCTTCAAAGTGGCCTGAGTCTTTTTCGCCGAATTCCTCTCAGTAGACCGCGGTTTACTGAGGCATTCTCTATCGATCGCGGCTGCTCTGTTATGCGTGCAGTTTTCTTCTTTATGCCATAACTTCCTCATTTCAGCCCCGATTCATAATCCGTTTAATGTGTTGGAATCTTGACTTAACAAGCTTTCCGATGATATATCATTTACCATATTTATCACAGATGGAGTATGAGAAATTCCCTCTGAAAATCGCTGCATCGAACAAGCCAAGTCTCTGAAGATGTGTTCTTCCTTCCTTGCACATCAAACAACTCCTAGCAGTATCTAATCCATATGTAGAGGTCTGAAAGCTGTCATTTATAACCATTCAATCCCAATGATGAAAAACTATGCAATTGACCCCTAAATGTATAGGAAGTGGCCTCAAACATAGAATTCTAGGTCGAGAATGGATAAACAAATCGTACAAACCATTATATCAACATGCATCAGCTGGGGGGTCATTTCTGACTCCTTCTTGGACTGAGGTTGTAGACCGCGATCTAACCTCCTCCTCCAGCGGATTGTTCAGTTCCTTCCTGCTCCTTAGAATGATGGCTTTGACTTGTTCATTCCCTTGACCACAGGGATTGGTCTTAGTATCGCTCGGGAGTGCTCCATTAGGTCGGGAGTTGATTGCTTGAGCCAATTGCCCGATCTGAGTCTCCACATTACGCATCTGTGATTGCAAGATAACAATTTGGCTAGAGTTTGATTGAACAACGACATGTGTCTCTTGTGAAGATTTCATAGATTTGATAAGAGTGTCCTCTAATCTTGAGAAGCGATCAAGATCTGAAGATTTTTGCTTCTGTGTTGATTGAAATCTCGATGGTGGATTGGCCCTGTTGTTGTTGTTGGCATAGGAGAAGTTGGGATGATTTCTCCAACCCAGATTGTATGTGTTTGGGTATGGATTATTCCTCGGTTTGCCTCCAATGTAGTTGGCCATCTCATGAAACTCTTGCAACGGTCCCATGGATGTTCCTTCATCGGTGGTTCCATAGCTTTGCCTGGCTCCTTGGTTCTTCCATGACATGACTTCCTTGAATAGTGCATCCATCTTAGCAGAAAGGGTTGTTACGGCGTCTACCGAATGTATCCCTGCAAGTCCACGTCCCGTTGTCCTTTCGGATGGCCATTTGTAGCCATTTCGTGCCATCTCCTCAAGCAATTCATAGGCTTCCTCAGGGTATTTGTTCATGATCGAGCTACTTGCAGTAGCATCAAGAGAAGATCGACAGTTTTCCAATAAACCATTAAAAAAATCTGTACCAGTGTCCAAATCTCAATGCCGTTGATGGGGGCATGCTCATTGCAGCTCCTTGAACCGCTCCCATGCCTTGTAGAAAGATTCTGATGGCTGCTGTTTGAAGGTCATAATGTCGTTTTTGAGCTTCATAGTTTTGGAAGGTGGAAAATATTGAGCCAAGAACTTCTCGGTTATTGCCTCCCATGTGTCGAGGGTAGCGGTGGGAGTAATAGCAACCACGACTTCACCTTGTCCCTCAGAGAGCAGGAAAAGAGAGACATGTGGATGTACTTGGGGGAGACTCCATTGAATCTGAAAGTGTCACATATCTCCAAAAACTTTGCTAGGTGCACATGGGGGTCTTCATTTGGTGCTCCTCCAAAAGAACATGAGGTTTACAACATTTGAATCACTGAAGGTTTGATTTCGAATGTGTGGACTTGCACCGGTGGCTTGATGATACTTGGCTGATTCAAAAATAATTCCAATTGAAATGTACACCGATTCGGTAGATAAGATTTTCCCTTTCTGAAAACCGAAAAATGCATCCCTTTTTATCTGAGCATTCCAAAAAAACCTTCATTTTTTAGTTTTTTTTGCGATGGGTTTCATATTCATATATTTCATCAGGCCCCGCCCCGTCTCCACTGGATCTGTCTGTTCCCGGGAGTACCCTAAAAAAAAGGAACCTTTCCTCTCCCCAGCCATTTCGGGTTAAGAAGATGTGAATCCGCCTTTTTCTCTATAATAAGGGTGCTGAAGGTTGCGCATACTCCTTACTTCACCTCCTTGCTCGGGCTCCATGGCTTCGTGGGGTTGCCTTTGCTCTCTTAGCCTTCTACGAAGGGTTCGTTCGATTTCCAGATCAGGTTGAAGTAGCTCTCTTTGGTCTCTTCTTCGCATGCAAGACGAAAAATCTCCCCTAAATAGACAACAAGAGAAAGCAAGTGAAACAAAAAAGAAAAAAACTTGGTCGAAGAACAATTGCTTGGTCTTAGGTTAGCAGAAAAAGATTCCCCGGCAACGACGCCAAAAACTTGTTGCGAGTGATTATGGGGAATGCATGCAAGTATACGTATTATAGACAAGTAATATAGAGTGAGTAGAGTATCGTTCCCATGAGGATTCTTATACTAATCACTAAAATTGGCACAACTAATTCTAAGTCAAGTCAGTAGAATAAGTTGAGTAGAATGCAAGTAATTAAAAAGACATCAAGTAAACAGACAGAAATCAGTTGAAGAAGCATTCAAGTCTTAAGCAAGAATCCCTCTTTCACACAATTAATTCTATCATGTTATTAACCCAGGGTTCTAAGGTTTCCCCATTTCCATCATACACACATTTCGATGTCATACGAATGTACCTAAGCGGAAGACACGAATCCACTCTATACCTAGGCGATTTATGTTGAAAGGCCAAACTAAACCAACCCTAAATGGCTATCTAGGGTGCTCACCATCTTCTAATGTGCTTGCATGAATAACCTCACCTTCCGGCATAAGCTAACTTGGACTATGCAATTTCTAGCATGACATCGATTCCTTCTCCCAAGGCTCCTCTCTGTCTCAAGTTCGATCTTGTGGGTGATATTGATCCCCCTAGGAATCTAGGGGTCTAGTTCAACATACTAAAAGGAAATATAAGAGTTTAAAGAGAAGACAACATTACAAAAATAGGAAGAAAAAGGATAGAAGAAACTCTAGATGGTGAAGCCGAATCTCTCGATCCCGACTTCACGAATTGTTGTTGTGATCCCTTCTCTTCTTCAACTTTTATCTATATCTATCTATGCATTACCTTTAGGGAGTGCAGCTCTATATATAGAGCAAATATGCTGCCTCAATTGTCGATCTAATCAGTGTTAATCGGAGATGGTGGGCCACAGCATTCAGCTCAGCCGCTATTCTGCGTGTAGTTTTCTTTTTTCGGCCATAACTTCCTCATTTCTGCTCCGATTCGTGATCTGTTTGATGCGTTGGAATCATGACTCGAAAAACTTTTCGATGATATATTATTTGACATATTTATCATGTATAGAATATGATAAATTCCCTGCAAAAATTACTACATCGGATAAGACATGCCTTCATCTTTCTGCACATGTTCTTTCCTTCCCTACACATCAGAACACTCCCAACAGTATCTAATCCACATGTAAAGCTCTAAAAACTATCATTTACAACACTTCCATCCCAATAATGAAAAGTTATGCAATTAACCTCTAAATGTATGGGAAGTGGCCTAAAACATAAGATTCTAAGTCGGGAATGGATAAACACATCATACAAATCATTATATTAACGGAAAACAAATTTCACACTTCCACCAAAAGAGGGGAGAGGAGAGAGAGTAAGAAGGGACAAGATTGGTGTCTCTTCCTATGCTTTTGCTGGGACTAAGATATGTCTCTTAATTTGCTATTTCTTCTTGTCCACGTGCAATTAATTTTGTGTTAAATAGTTACCATAAATTTGAAGCTCAAGATATGGTGTGTATGGTATCTTTTTTTGCAATGCATACTGTAAGTGCTCGTGCTGCTGCTAGTTATGATAACAATCTTCATGATTTCTAGTTTTCTCCTCATTTATGTCCACAGAAATTATATGTAGTTTGAGTTCGTGTAAACAAGACTTTCGAACTAATGGGTAGAGTGAGAGGAAAAGGAAAGGAACAAATTGAAGGTCGCTGGTAGTGAAAATTAAGGATTTTGAGAATTTGGAGTTCCAATGGTATGATTTTGGAAATTCAATGAATAATGAGCAATAAAAGAGTAATTCAATTTATTTCAGAATTAAAAAATTACATTTTTATTCCTTTTGTACATGTTAAATTGAAAATTTCCATGTCAGCATTAAAAAATGACGCATCTAAATAGTTTCACAGCATCATGTCCACGTCAGCTTAAAAGTGATAGAAAATTATGGTGGAGATTCCATGTTGTAACAACGAACAACATATAAGACTTGATTTTTTTCCTTTGAAATATGATGGCCTCACTTGTAAGAAGTGCAAAATATATAGGTCTCGTGTAATCTTTTCCAAAATAAAAACTAAAAAGCCTAAGAAGTCTACAAAACTGATGAAATCCCTGCATTAGTTAACGATAAGGCGAGAAGGATGGATGTTGATTGCTGCTAAATACGGTATTTGCCTTAAAATATTGGTTTGAATTTATTTTTACTTTCTAAATTTCCTTTCATGGAACACTAAAAGAAAACCATTAAATACTGATAATATTACTGACGGATTTTGCCAACAGTGAGCAATACATTCTTATTTCCAAGGATGATCTATTGCAATTATCTGAGGAGTTTTCTAATGGAAATTCCGTTGGATACCTATCATAAAAATACTGGCAAACTTATCGACAAATACTTATCCTTCACGATAACTAATTTTTTTTATTATGGTATTTCTACTATACATAGATACTTGTTGAATATATTGTATTTGGTTGATTGAATTATGTTAATTTTTGCAACATAATATTGCCATACTCTATGTACATGTGTTGTAGATGGATATCCCCGCATAGAGTGTGGATGTACAATAGGTTCAAATGTGGTCAATTCTTATTGGCTTGAGAATTATCAAGTTAGCAACCTTCCTAGGACCAAACTTCTCGAATCCACATTTTACTTAGCCTTTCACAACTCTTGAACCTATTGGACTAGCAATTTCATGCTTGAATTGACAGTGAAACCCTAAATCCCAAAAGTTTGGCCAAAACCTCCCACTCTCACCCCAAAGATCGACCAATGAAGATCCCAGAACAAACACATTGGCTTTGCGATCTTGCTCATGGAGATGTTCAAAAGATAGCAATCAATGGTAAGAATGTGGCATTGGTAGACATGCAGCCAGACAATGAAGCAATAATAGTCTCCTTTGCTGACATATAAATCCATGTCAAAATATTAATGAGTCGAAACATGTTTATAAGAGAGTGGTTATCACTATTCTATTAACTTGAGCTTTTGGGTTGGATATGGAGCAACCTCTTATGGCCAAGTATAAGTTTTACATGGTATTAGAGGGGATCGATCCTAAACTCACACCATACCAGACCTGAGTGTGAAGCTCGTAGCTTGTAAGCCAAAGACAGGAAAAAAAAAGCCTGACTTAAGGCCAATTGTTAGCCAGAGGATGATAGAGAAGGTTGCCCCATGATGCTCTGTTCGCTCTTGCCTGAGACTAGAAGAGAAATGCCTTACTCGAGGTTAGTTGTTGAGAGCATGTATTTATAAAAGAATAGTCACCATCTTAACAGTTTGAACCTTTTAGGTTGGATTTAGTTCCAACCTTTTATAGATCGCTGACAAATTTGGAAAGATATTTGTCGCTAGTTTGTCACAGTTGTTCGAAGTTATCGACAAAGCTGCAGGTCGCTAGTTAGTTGAAAGTTGTCGAAAAAAAGGTTGTCGTTAATTCATCTAAAGTTATGGACCAAGAAGTTAGTCGCCAATTCGTCCAAAGTTATCGACAAAGAGGTTGGTCGCTAATTTGTCTAAAGTTATTGACAAAGAGGTCGGTTGCAAAGTTATTGACAAAAAAGTTGATTGCTAATTCATCGAAAGTTATAGATATATAAATTAATTTGAAAAAATATACCGAGATGCCTACAAATCTTTACTAATAAATTTTTATCAACAAAGAAGTGTGAATAAACGAAAGATCTACTAGAACATGTTAGTGATATGATATGCATTTAGAAGTACATCTTACAAAGATATATACTTGATGTTCATCTTCTAGAAATCTTCAGATAGAAGATGCCTACACATCACAATAGTAGAAGTAGTAGCAGCAGCAACAACGAAAGTGAAGCATGTTGTTAAAATGGAATTTGCCACTGAACTTACTTACTGAGCTTTACTATAAAAAAAAAAAAAGAAAGAAGCAGTAGTAGCTATTGGTCTTCGAGTTTGGTAATTAGCTTGAGCTAAAGTTGCTTGAAAAAAGTTGAGAGGACCACGGATGCATATTGCAGCTAGCAGATATGATGATGCCATGGTCGGAGCTAACTGTGATGGCCTTATGATGATACTCGGGCTCGAGGGAAGGAAGTGGGGGAGGCGACGATGGTGTGGAAGGCTCTCCAGAGGTGCAAGAAGAAGGCTTCAGTGGAGCTGCCTTGCAGATCGGCATCGATGACTCTGGGAATTGCTATGTGGCTTTTTTTTTTCCTCTGTTTCTCTCCCCTTTGGTGAAGATAAGTAATGGTTTTTTATAAGGGAGGTAATGAAGTTTAAAAAAAAGAAAGAAACATAAAAGAAACAGACAAGGAGACAATAAGTATAGGAAGAGGAGCGTAGCAGTGGCACAACAAGCATGAACATCAGCTCTACAGTGCATTATTATTGTACTACCTTTACTTTGTTGAGTATATATCCAAAAGATTTACAAACATTTGATGAAGTATGTTGGTCGGTAAACATGATAAAGTATGTTGGTTAGTAGTTTGGTTAGAAATTGGAAAGAATTAAAATAATAAATTACCGCTAAGTTAGTGAAGTAGTAAAATTCATTTCTTCTAACATTTATTTGTACTGTTGCACAAAATAAAGATAAAAGAGAGATTTGCTAAATAATTTCTTGATAAGATAATTTAGAAATACATATTTAAAAGAGATAAATATATAAAATACTATTATATCATAACTAAATATTTATACTAATCTTCAGCCTTGGTATTAGGTATATATTCATCATGATCGGGGGATGCATTCTTGTCGGAAGAATTCATTCTCTAAGAGTCATCGAATAGTCTGTGAGCACGTTGGGATGGACCTTGTTGAGGTCGATTATCATGCGAGCAATGGCTACAAGAATTTTCATGAATGGCATTAAGCATTGTACTGCATCATCTCTTGATTCGACTACATCATCTCTTGTTATGCCTGTTGACGTTCATGTCGATCGACTTCCATTTGTCGACGATGCTCTTCATCCAACAGTGCCACATGTTGACGCATATCCTCTATTGTCGGACACCAGCCACTTGATGAATCGGCTTGGTCATAGCAGTGGGCTTTTGTATTATATGGTGTCGGAACATCGAAAATTCCGACTTGGTGAAAGATTCGATTTAGGCACGCACGAGGCCTTGCTTGGGACTTTAATCGATATTGGATTGGAGTCGCCACTAATCATTTTAAGGAACTAGTCCTAAGGTCGATCAAAAACCTATTATTCTCCCAAGTGATCATGATACTAACCACCTAAGTATTTATCGGTCTTGAAACCGAGATTCGAGTCCGGGGATCCTGTTACGTATCTTGAAACTCGTGAGCCGAGACACGCCCAAAATTGGTACCCATCCCTAAGTCTAGGTCATTTGTTCGCTTGCACATTTTACTTTGTCCAATTATTGCCCTGATCGAAGTTCGAATCGATGGTCCAAAATGTGAATTGACGATCTGCGCCGCGCTCCTAGCATGCTACTATCGTCCTAGTCTAAGTGCAGAAAATAAAGGGTTCCACTATTGAGATTACATACATGCATCACCATCTCTGTCTCTCCTTCTCTCGCTCTCTCTCTCTTACTATCTTACATTGGTGCACTCAAATACAAGTATCTCTCTCATCCCACATACAAGTGAATAATATACATCGATCAACCACTCAATACCATCAAACAAATCAACTACTATTAATTTATTTCACCTCGGAAGAATTCTAAAAGAAAAACTTAAAATTGCTAAGTTGATCAAAAAAAATTAGGGAACAACATAGGAGTCAAGTTAAATCGCTCAGGGACTGGAGTAAAAATTTTAGAAAATTTTGGTCCAGTTTTGGAGGACTTGAAAATGCCTCAGGGACTATTTTGAAATGTTTCAGGAAGTTCTGGGCCTTGTAAAAATTTTCTGGACTGATTTAAAATGCAGGGACTGATCAGTAAATTTGCAGAAAGTCCAAGACTGAATTGAAAAATGTGGTAAAAGTCTTCTGGGTTGATCTGTAATGCTCTGAAAAGTTTAAGGACCATTCCCTAGACCCTAAAAACACTCAGGAACACTCTGAACCAGACATAATCCTCAGGGGCTGGTCTGTAATTTCGCAAAATGGGGCTGGACTGATTTGAGCCTAGGCAAAAGTTCACAAAATTGAATTTTTGGTAACTCGTTTCATCATCACGATTTTTCACAACTCAACTTCTAGTCATTCCCCATCTTAGGAATCAAAAGGTTGCTTCTTTTTTTTTTTCGTTTTTGATTTATTCGAATTTTTTACTTTTTTGTAATTTTTATATTTTCTCAAAAGATAAATTACACTATATATGCATACTCTTAGGACTCGATTAACAAGGTTTTCAAACCTTTTCCAAAGATAGTTCGAATTTCTCTACATGAAAATGTTTTTTTTACCCCTTTTTTCTCTTTTTTTCATTTTTTTCATCTTTTTCAAAAAAAATAAAACTTAAAAATAAAAAAAAACTTTAACTTCCAAAAATATTTTCTAAATCCTGAATGAGGAATTTATACCTACGACCAAGATGATAGTGATAACGAGAGGAGTGCGGAAGCTCGGTGACGGATTCGGATCGACGATGGCTTCGAAGTCAGTCACGGGCTCGGACTCGTATTGGCGATGGACTCGAACTCGGCGCCAGCTCGGGATCGGATCGATGGAGGGCTTGAACACGGGCTCTGGCTTGAGTCGATGATGAGTACAAACTTGATGATGGGCTTTGGCTCTGCCTCGACGTACGACGGATTCAAAAAAATAATTAACTTGGAGTGGAATGTGTGTTCTTGAATTCTTTGCTCAACACATGAGTCTAATTCAAGAGAGTGTGGAGAGAGTCCCCTTTAAAATGAGTAAGTAGCTCTATTTATAGAGAAAGATCTCAGTTGGGTTTATTTGTGACACAAACAAAAGTTGAGTGGTTAGAAAGATAAAAGAAAAGAAAAAAATGAAATAAAAAAGAAAATAAAAACAGAAGACAGGGGCTAGACAAGAGACAGCCACGACAGGAGACAGACAATAGACAGGCAGAAGATAGAGGAAGGACGGGAGGACGGCAGCGGTGCCGTGAAGCAACATCGGCACCGGCGGAAACATGCGGCACGGGTAGCAAAATGCGACTGATCGAGCCCGGGAAAGCCGGGACCGCCAGTCCCGATGGTGCTTTGATGGAGGAGTTTGAGACCAAAAAATTCGGGACAGGGCGGGACGGGACGGGACAGGATTTCGGCTTCAGTAGGATAGGAAACAAGGGGCCGTCGCCAGAAACACGAAGGGCGGCTGTTTAGAGGTGGCCGAACAGTCCGGGAGGCCGTGAGGAAATCGGCGGATCGAGGGGAGGTCGGGGGAGAAGAGAGAGAGGAAAGACCGATGGTCGGAGAGGGCCTCGGGAAGGATGTGGGCGAGATGGGATGGAGGATTAGTCCGGGAAGGCCGGGACCATTGGTCCTGACGTTGCTCTGATCGCATAAGAGCTTCTCCATGCCTGCAATGGAAGCTGTGGCTAACTGTCAGGGACAGTGAACAGTGCAATTCACATTTTTTTTAATACTTTTTACGTTTTTTCTTTTAAATCTGATGAAAAAGAAAGGAAAAATTAATAATTAAAATAGCTTATATATATATACACACACACATATACGAATAGTAAGATGGTTAGCTCGGGTAAAAATCGAGTGTCTACAGCTGCCCCTCTTTGGGTTGACACTCATAGAGTGATGATCCAAAGACAAATATAACTCGATTTTGGATCAACGTGCCACAAACTTTGAAGGGCATGAGCTATGCATAAGGAGAAATGGGTGTGATGCAATTGTGGGAGCAAAATAGAAAAGGGTGCGACTTTGGGTGCAGAGTGCGACTCTGGGCACAAAAGAGGAAAAGTGCGGCTCTGCGCCCGAGGTGCGGCTCTGGACGCAAGGTGTGCGGCTGTGGAGGCAAAGAAGAAAAGTGCGGCTCTGGACGCAAAGAAGAAATAAATGCGGCTCTGGGCGCAAAGTGTGCGGCTTTGGGGGCAAAAGAGAAATAAATGCGGCTCTAGGCGCAAAGAAGAAGGGTGCGGCTCTGGGCGCAAAGAAGAAACGTGTGGCTCTAGGCGCAAAGAAGAAACAAACGCGGCTCTGGGGGCGAAGTGTGGCTCTGGGCGCAAGGTGTGCGGCTCTGAGTGCAACGAAGAAATAAACGCAGCTCTGTGCGCGGGGTGCAACTCTAGGCACAAAGTGTGCGGCTCTGGGTGCAAAGAAGAAAAGTGAGGCTTTGGGCACAAAGAAGAAACAAACGAGGCTCTAGGCACGGAGTGCGGCTCTAGGCACAAGATGTGCGGTTCTGGGAGCAAAGAAGAAATAAACGCGGCTCTGGGCGTGTTGCGTATTTAAAGATGGTGCACGCAAGTATACGTATCGCAGACAAGTAATACAGAGTGAGTAGAGTATCGTTCCCACGAGGACTCTTATGCTAAGCACTAAAATTGGCACAACTAGTTCCAAGCCAAGTCAATCGATTCGGTTGAGTAGAGTGCACGTAATTAAAATGACAAAAAATAAACAGATGGAAATCAGTCGATGAAAAACTCCTAAGGTTCACAACTTCACCAATTCTAGTCTTAAGCAAGAATCCTCTTTCACACGATGAATTCTGTCATGTTACTAACCTAGGGTTCTAGGGTTTCCCCACTTCCATCGTATGCACCTCCCGATGTCATACGAATGTACCTAAGCGGAAGACACTAATCCACTCTATTCCTAGGCGATTAATGTTGAAAGGCCAAACTAAACCAACCCTAAATGGCTATCTAGGGTGCTCACCATCTTCCGATGCACTCGCACGAATAACCTCACCTTCCGGCATAAGCTAACCTAGATTATGCAACTTCTAGCATGACATCGATTTCCTCCCCCGAGGCTCCTCGCGGTCTCAAGTTCAATCTCATGGGTGATCAAGCCAAAAGAAAGCATTAAGTACGAACTTGCATAAATAACACCAAGGAGGCGTACCTCGACAGAATCATACATGTGAAAGATAAGAGCTTTACTTAAGACATAGAAATGGGTCCATTGATCCCCCTAGGATTCCAGGGGTTTAGTTACACATATTCAAATAAACTACAAGAGTTAAAAGAGAAGACAACATGTTGAAATTCAGAAGAAAAGGGACAGAAAGAACTCTAGATAATGGAGTCGAATCTCCCGATCCCGACTTCCCGAATGGTTGTTGCGGTCCCTTGTCTTGTGTTGTAGTAGGTGCCTTTTTCTTCTACTCTTGTATCCCCTATATATATGTATATATATGTATCTATGTATGTATCTATCTCCATTTTGTTTGTGGGGGTACACCACTATATATAGAGTATTTGCACTCCCTCCTTTCTTGGTTTAATCAGTGTGTGATAGGAGGTTGTGGGCCTCACCATTCTTCCAAGTGTTCTGAGTCTTTTTCGGCGAATTCCTCTCAGTAGACCGCGGTCGGTCTCGGGAAAATGCCTCAGTAAACCGCGGTCTAGGACCGCGGTCTATCCCTTGTTCCGCGCACAGCTTTATTCTTTCAGAAATAACTTCTTCGTTTCAGCTCCGAATAGAGATCCGTTTGATTCGTTGGAATCCCGACTCAATGAGCTTTCCGATGATATATTATTTACCCTATTTATCACACAGTAAGTGGGAGAAATTCTCTACAAAAGGTGCTGCATCAAACAAGCCCAGTCTTCATCATTCCCTACACATCAAACAATTCCCAGCAGTATCTAATCCATGTGTGGAGCTCTAAAAACTATCATTCACAGCAATTCAATCCCAATACAGAAAAGATATGCAATTGCCCTATAAATGTATGGGAGATGGCCGAAAACATATGATTCTAGGTCGGGAATGAATGCATAAATCATACAAATCGTCGTATCAACACACCCCCAAACCTAGATTTTTGCTCGTCCCGAGCAAAGCTAAGAACATGCAATCAAAAGATTTAAACCAAGTTGGTCCCAAAACATTCTCAGAAATGGCTTCTTATTCATCACACAATCTTCACTTCGAATGCATCTACCTTAGGATGTCAAATTTTCACAATCATTCAGCCCTCACTTGTGCGGTGTTAGTGCAAAACACTCTTAACATAGTTCAAGCACCCAATCAATAGATAAGTTGGTCAAGCAAACAATCAAAAGACTCGAACACTTCCCTAGACATTGCCCTTGACAATTCAGCTCATTTCTTTTAACTTTGTTCTTTATTTGGTGGTGCACAACTTTGAGTGTCATGTCCAAGAGCTAGGCCCGTGTAGCGAGGAATCGATCAATGACTCCCGTCCCAGTTGGTCCAAGGCATTTGGGTTTTGAGATACCCCTTCGGATCTATTCTCGAGCTTCGACTCATGGACAATTTCCACTACAAGCACATGTCGGGCCGTATTGCATATGCCTTTTTGCACTCAACTCTGCTCAAGCCCGTACAGCGGTGTTCAAAGCCTTGGCACATCTTTTCATTAAGCTCATGACTATGCATTTCACATGATCTTTCCCTTTTTCAACATTCTTTCTCCATTTGCCTTTTGTGGGATATCTAGGTTTATGTTCTTATCCATTCTCATGTATGCCATACAACCATGCAATTTCAAGGGTCAATTTTAAGCTATCCCTAATGCAAGAGTGTCGTGAAAAGATTGAAGTTTGGGCATCCTGACAACTTTCTAAAACATGTCCTAAGGTTGTTGCAATCTCAAATCTAGTCATGCTTCGAATTTTCAGCCATTAATAATCATCATAGAATAAGGACCAACCGGTTTTTCAAAAGATTTTTTTTTTCAATATATGCCATGCAATATATATGCATAAATGCAAGAACACACCACGCCATGCAACCTAAACTTAACTACTATGCAACTACTTAATGCAAACCTAATTCTAAAATGTGGATCAAAGTGCATGAGAGAACCAACAGTTAAACAGAAAATCCCACAAGCAAGGCAAGTAAGCCATGTGTTTTCACCAACTGACACTTAACCAAAATTTCCACAAGCAAAGCATATAGGGTTGCACCTCCCCCAAACCTAAACCACACATTGTCCTCAATGTGAAATAAGAGTGGGAAAGGAAACTTGCCTTGTTCGCGTGGAGCCACATGAAGGTTGAGGCTCAATAAACCATGGTTTGGAAGCTTGGTTGGCTGTTCATCTGCAATGGACCGCGGAGCTTGCTGTTGTTTTCAGTGGACCGCGGTCTACTGGTCTGTTTTGCTGTTTGTCTATTTTCTGCATCTCGATCCATGTTTCCTAAATGCAATAAAAACAAGCAAAACAAAATATCATCTAGAGAAAGGACAATAATCAAGACAGCAAGGCATAATTCCACCTAAACCTAATCCATAAATCATCATTAAAATAATGTAACAAAAATTAAAGGAAAGGTAGGTTACTCCCCTATAATGAAGTACGCATCCTCCTCGATGAACTAGCACTTGCCCCTTTCTTGTTTGCCACTTGATCACCTTCCTCAGTTGATGGACTCTCTCTTTTAACTCTTGTTGAAGCAGGTTCAACAATCCTCCAAGGTAGTTGATATGTTTGTGAAATTGTTGGCATCTTGGTGGTGACTCGTATGCTCTCTTTGTCAAATTGGAGAATCGCAATGCTTCCATGAGAACTAATTGCTTCATTGGTATTTGATTGGGCTCTAACTAATGGGAGATGCCAAGAAAATCCATGTGCTCTTTTGGCTTATCAAGCATCCATGTAGAATGAGCTTCTTCTGTCAATGTATCGAAGCAATCATTAGATAAATGATTTTCAATGAGTAGAGTCTCATACCTTGTTTAGGATTGGCCATAAGATCGATAGAAGTGTCAGAATTGCAACTTTGGACTTCTATGGCTTCTTCACATATTCCACCACTTGATATTGGTGAAGTCATATCCACCTCATCCATTGAATTGCTAGTGGTGTCATTCTCCTCCTCCCTTGAGTATTCTGTGCTTTATATCTCTATTCCATCAGCTTTTTCCTTGCCCTCTAACTCTAAATTGCTCCAAAAACTGATTATCTCCTTATGCTTGCTATCTTCTGCTTGTAAGTTGACCTCATTTTTGGTAGGCAATGCTCCATATGGTTGAGAATTTATTGCTTTAGCAATTTGGCCAATTTGAATTTCCACATTGTACATCTGCAATTGTAAAGTAGCAATTTGATTAGCATTAGCTTGAACAGCATCATGAGTCAATTGAGAGGACTTCATAAAACTAATTTAAGTTTCTTCAAGTTTAGAAAGGCGATCTGAAGTCGATTGTTGTTCAAAGACTTGTTGTGGAAGATTTTGGGAGGAATTCATGAAATTGTGGAGCGCTTCCTCCAATCTAAAAGAAGAATCATGGTCAACATATTGTTGATTGAAGTTTGAAGCATTATTCCACTCCGATTGCCATGGTTGTTGATGTTCCCACTCATTATCATGGCAAGCTCCCAATCCTGAATCACACATATCATAAGGGGAATTATTCCATGCATTGTGCTCAACACGATTCATCGACTCAACATAATCGGGACAATAATTGGGTAGATGAAGCTTTCCACAATAACCACAAGAGATGCAATAGTTTTGTACGAATACATTATCACTTTCATTAATTGAATCTCTATCAGGTCCACCTACCCAATTGAAATTATCTTCCATAATTTCTAAAAGGATGGCTTCAAAATCTATCAAACGTGAAATTAAAATGCAAATCACAAAAGAAAGAAAAACAAAAAAAAGATAAAGCAAGAAAGACGAAAAGGTATATTATAATAGAAAGTTAGGAAAAAGAGAAATAAAAAAAGAACTTGATCGAAAAACAATTGCTTGGTATTAGGTTAGCAGAAAAAGAATCCCCGGCAACGGCGCCAAAAACTTGTTGCGTATTTAAAGATGGTGCACGCAAGTATACGTATCGCAGACAAGTAATACAGAGTGAGTAGAGTATCGTTCCCACGAGGACTCTTATGCTAAGCACTAAAATTGGCACAACTAGTTCCAAGCCAAGTCAATCGATTCGGTTGAGTAGAGTGCACGTAATTAGAATGACAAAAATAAACAGATGGAAATCAGTCGATGAAAAGCTCCTAAGGCTCACAACTTCACCAATTCTAGTCTTAAGCAAGAATCCTCTTTCACACGATGAATTCTGTCATGTTACTAACCTAGGGTTCTAGGGTTTCCCCACTTCCATCGTATGCACCTTCCGATGTCATACGAATGTACCTAAGCGGAAGACACTAATCCACTCTATTCCTAGGCTATTAATGTTGAAAGGCCAAACTAAACCAACCCTAAATGGCTATCTAGGGTGCTCACCATCTTCCGATGCACTCACACGAATAACCTCACCTTCCGGCA
Source organism: Lagerstroemia speciosa (assembly GCA_037672795.1). Classification (NCBI taxonomy): domain Eukaryota; kingdom Viridiplantae; phylum Streptophyta; class Magnoliopsida; order Myrtales; family Lythraceae; genus Lagerstroemia; species Lagerstroemia speciosa. The sequence continues at coordinate 11,344,841 of CM075295.1, forward strand.
TAAGCTAACCTAGATTATGCAACTTCTAGCATGACATCGATTTCCTCTCCCGAGGCTCCTCGCGGTCTCAAGTTCAATCTCGTGGGTGATCAACCCAAAAGAAAGCATTAAGTATGAACTTGCATAAATAACACCAAGGAGGCGTACCTCGACAGAATCATACATGTGAAAGATAAGAGCTTTACTTAAGACATAGAAATGGGTCCATTGATCCCCCTAGGATTCTAGGGGTTTAGTTACACATATTCAAATGAACTACAAGAGTTAAAAGAGAAGACAACATGTTGAAATTCAGAAGAAAAGGGACAGAAAGAACTCTAGATAATGGAGTCGAATCTCCCGATCCCGACTTCCTGAATGGTTGTTGCGGTCCCTTGTCTCATGTTGCAGTAGGTGCCTTTTTCTTCTACTCTTGTATCCCCTATATATATATATATGTATCTATGTATGTATCTATCTCCCTTTTGTTTGTGGGGGTACACCACTATATATAGAGTATTTGCACTCCCTCCTTTCTTGGTTTAATCAGTGTGGGATAGGAGGTTGATGGCCCCACCATTCTTCCAAGTGTTCTGAGTCTTTTTCGGTGAATTCCTCTCAGTAGACCGCGGTCTAGGGAAAATGCCTTAGTAAACCGCGGTCTAGGACCGCGGTCTATCCCCTATTCCACGTGCAGCTTTCTTCTTTCAGCCATAACTTCTTCGTTTCAGCTCCGAATTGAGATCTGTTTGATGCGTTGGAATCCTGACTCAACGAGCTTTCCGATGATATATTATTTGTCCTATTTATCACACAGTAAGTGGGAGAAATTCTCTACAAAATGTGCTACATCGAACAAGCCCAGTCTTCATCATTCCCTGCACATCAAACAATTCCCAGCAGTATCTAATCCATGTGTGGAGCTCTAAAAACTATCATTCACAGCAATTCAATCCCAATACAGAAAAGATATGCAATTGCCCTCTAAATGTATGGGAGATGGCCGAGAACATATGATTCTAGGTCGGGAATGAATGCATAAATCATACAAATCGTCGTATCAACAGGGCGCGGGGTGCGGCTCTGGGTGCAAAGAAGAAAAATGCGGCTTTGGGCGCAAAGAAGAAACAAACGCGGCTCTAGGTGCAAGGTGTGCGACTCCGGGCGCAAAGAAGAAAAGTACGGCTCTGGGCGCAAAGAAGAAATAAACGCGGCTCTGGGCACGGAGTGCAGCTCTGGGTGCAAGGTGTGCGACTCTGGGCACAAAGAAGAAAAGTGCGGCTCTGGGCGCAAAGAAGAAATAAACGCGGCTCTGGGCGCGGAGTGCGGCTCTGGCAAAGAAGAAATAAACGTGGCTCTGGGCGCGGAGTGCGGCTCTGGGCGCAAAAGAGAAATAAACTCGGTTCGAGGCGCAAGATGCAGCTCGAGGCGCAAGGTGCGGCTCTCGGCACAAGTTGAGGCTCAATATACTGAGTTTGCTTTTGCTGACGGCCTTTCTGAATTCTTAGTCTGCCCCATCAAACTCTGGCCTAAACTGGAAGAGAACTCTATAGCGTTCTCATCTGTCCACTTGTGAAGACAAGCAACAAGCCAACCTGTCATTAGTTGCACCTCAGGCAGCCCTAATTGCGATAAGTAAAGCAATTTGAGCAGTGGATGTTTCGGATCATCTACTTCGTAACCATCTTGAGGAGTGGTTGTGTTCCTTTTTAGAAAGAGAGGGTGCGAGTGCGGACTCAATCCGCAAGATCAAGACGAAACAAGAGAAATTTTTTCCAACTTCAAAGGATACGTGCGGTTCAACCGCCACTTGAGATGCACCCCTTAGGATCTCATGTTGACCTTTCTTGGTTCTTGGACCGCTTGCCTTTGACCTCTCAGACCATGATTGTGGCTACTTGCACCAAGAATTCTGCATCATCGTGGCCAAGGCAATAACTTTCCCCTAACTTTTGCCTAGATCATGTCATGTACATCGATCTAGCAGGGATATTTTATTTGATTTTCATTCATTTTTCTCTCAAATGCCTCTCCTTTTGCTACGGCCCTCCTCTAAGGGAGTAACCGTACCGCTCAGCTCCTTAACTTTTGCCTAGACCGCCCTCGCGGGTTTTCGGCCTAGCGGGAGTATTATTTAGCTCTCCTTTTGCTACAACTGCCCTCCTTTGGGTTTTCAGTCTCACCTCTCTCCCTAATTTTTGCCTAGACCGCCCTTTCGGGTTTTCAATCTAGTGGGACCATATTTATTTTTTCTCTCTAGATTTTTTGGAAAGTGATAGAAAGTGCGCATCGGCCTATTTCTCAGGGGAAATACTTCTTAAGTGAATCCGCGTTGACAGTGCTTGAGATATCTTGACTGTCCACGTCAGTAATACTCAGTGCGCCCCCGAAGAAGACTTCTTTGACAACGTAGGGGCCATCGAACTTGGGCGTGAATTTGCCTCGAGAGTCGGGAGTAATGTGCAACGCTTTATGCAATACCAAGTCGCCAGGTTGGAACTCGCGATGTCGAACCTTTTTGTTGTAAGCACGAGCCATGCGCTTCTAATAGCACTGGCCATGGCAGAGTGCCGTAAGTCTTTTCTCATCAATATGGTTCAATTGTTCATATCGCTATCTTGCCCATTCAGCTTCTTCTAGATTGGATTTAGCAAGAACTCTCAGAGAAAGGATTTCTACCTCAACTGGTAGTACGACTTTGGTACTGTAGACCAAGGAGTATGGAGTTGCCCCAGTAGATGTGCGAATCGACGGGCGATATGCTAGAAGATCCCAAGGAAGCACCTTATGCCAGTCTTTGTATGTAACAGTCATCTTTTCAATGATCTTCTTCAAATTTTTGTTGGCTGCTTCCACTGCACCGTTCATTTGGGGTCGATATGAAGAGGAATTGCGATGCTTGATCTTGAATCGCTCGCACAGCTCATCGACAAGCCTGTTATTGAAATTTTTGGCATTATCGGTGATGATGGTCTCGGGTATGCCATATCGAGAGATCAAGTTGTGCTTGAGAAACCGAGCCACCACCTTGGCAGTCAATGAGGCATAGGATTCGGCTTCAACCCACTTCGTGAAGTAGTCGATAGCCACTAAAATGAAGACATGTCCGTTTGAAGCCCTTGGAGAGATGGAACCAATCACATCAATGCCCCACATTGAGAAGGGCCAAGGTGCCGACATCGGGCGCAATTCATTTGGTGGCGAATTAATCTGGTTTGCATAAACTTGGCACAAGTGACAGTGTCAAACATGCCTCGAGCAGTCTGTTTCCATGGTTGTCTAGAAGTACCCAAGTCGCATAATCTTCTTCGCTAGCATGTGCCCACTCATGTGAGGCCCACATATCCCTTCATGCACTTCCTTCATTAGGCGTTCCGCCTCTCTAGCATCTACGCATCTCAGAGAGTCGCATCAAATGATTTCTTGTACAAGACTTCTCTGCTTAAGAAATAGTTACATGCCAGGCGTCGAATGACTCTCTTGTCCTTTGGGTCTGCATGCTCTGGATATTCACCGGTACTGAGGTAGAGCTTAATGTCCACATACCATGGTTCATCATTGTCGCCCCCAGTCATGTTACAATGGGCAGGATGCCTATTGATTTCTATCTCAAGGGGCTCGATCATGTCTTCTCCTGAGATACTGACCATTGAGGCAAGTGTGGCCAGTGCATCTGCAAACTGAATCTTTGTGCACGGGGTATAGGTAAAAGTGATTCTTTCGAACCGCTTCACCACTTCCTCCAGATGCTCATGATATGGTATAAATTTCGGGTCTCTAGTCTTCCACTCTCCCAAGGTTTGTAAAATGATAAGCATCAAGTCCCCATACACCTCTAACTCTTAGACTTTGAAATCAAGCACTGCTTTCAACCCCAATACGCAAGCCTCATACTCAGCAACATTGTTAGTACAAGGGAAAGCCACTTTTGCTACAATGGGGTAATGTCGTCCTTTCGGGGAGATCAAGACTGCACCAATGCCGCTACCCATGGAGTTCACGTCTCCATTGAAGTACATCCTCCAACAAGGCTCAACGCTTGAGTCGCTTTCCACTTGTAGGATTCCCTCATCTGGCAACTCGGAGTTGATCGAAGTCTCATCATCAACTGGGAATTCAACTAGATGATCCGCTAGAGCTTGTCCTTTCACAGACATGCTTTGTACAAACTGAATATCGTATTCAGCGAGTTGGACTTGCCACTTAGCTAAATTCTTCGTAGAAGCCGGTTTCTCCAACAAGTAGCGTAAAGGGTTCATCTTGGACAAGAGATGTACAGTGTAGTACAACGTATATTGACGGAGACGTTGCACCACCCATACTAAGGCACAACAAAGCTTTTCCACCTAGGGATACCCCGATTCTCCCTCAGTGAATTTCTTACTCAAATAGTAGATCGCATGCTCCTTATGCCTTGTATCATCTGATTGGCCCAGCATGGCTCCTAACGATTCCTTGCGGACTGTCAAGTACAAGATCAAGGGCAGACCTGGAGTAGGTGGAGCCAGTATTGGGGGGTTTGCCAGATAAGTCTTGATTGTGTCGAAGGCTTGTCGACATTCATCATCCCATTGGATCCGAGCATTTTTGCGCAAAAGCTTGAAGAGTGGCTGGCACTTGCCCGTAAGGTTCGCAATGAACCGAGCGATATAGTTCAGACGGCCTAGCAAGCTTCTCACTTCCTTGACAGTGGTAGGAGGAAGGAGACTAGTGATCGCTTTGATCTTATCAGTGTCTACTTCGATACCCTTCTTACTGACAATGAATCCCAGCAATTTTCCAGAAGTTGCACCGAAGACGCACTTTGCAGGATTGAGTCTCAACTTGTACTTCTGGAGGCACTCAAACAACATGCGCAAATTGGTTAAGTGGTCCGCTCCTTGTCAAGATTTTGCAATCATATCATCCACGTAAACCTCAATCTGCTTGTGCATCATGTCATGAAACAGAGTGACCATGGCCCGCTAATATGTAGCTCCTGCATTCTTGAGTCCGAAAGGCATGACTTTGTAACAAAATGTTCCCCACATTGTTATAAATGTCATCTTCGACTTATCCTCTTCTGCCATCCTGATCTGATTATAACCTGAAAAACCATCCATGAATGAGGACATCTCATGGCCGGTGGTATTATCAACAAGCACATCAATGTGAGGAAGCGGGAAATTGTCTCTTGGGCTAGCCTTGTTGAGGTCACGATAGTCGACACAAACGCGGACCTTTCCATCTTTCTTAGGAACAGGGACTACATTAACAACCCATTCTGAATAGTTGCACACCTCCAGGAAACCGCATTGATCTGTTTGACAATCTCTTCCTTTATCTTCAAGATTAGCGCGGGCTTCTGCCTTCTTAAGTGTTGCTTTTTTGGAGGAAGCTTTTGAGTGTCAATTGGCAGATGATGTTGCACAATTGCTGGATCCAGGCCTGGCATGTCAGCATAGGACCAAGCGAAGACTTCCTGGAATTCTTTCAAAAGATCGATCATCTGAACTCGTTGTGTGGCGTCAAGACTCACTCTGATCTTGAGATTATGCGGTTCTTCCTCTATGCCAATATTGATTGTGTCTATGGCCTCATCAGTCATTGGCTTGCTTTCCTCGAACCTTTCCAGGCTGTCTGTGATCTCCTTCAGGGTGCCGTCATCGTTCAATTCCTCCCCGTAAAGTATGGGGATAGAGTGATCAAGACTTTTCTCAAGTGGGTGCGAACCGCAGCATCGCTCATCTTTTGGATTCTGGTGTTGCTTGGACAAGGAAAAAGATAGCCAATTTAGTGTAATGTGTGAGATATAAGAAAGAGGAATCTTAAGGAACAAAATTCACAAAAAGGGATCTCATTTGGATAGCTTAGGACCATGACAAATCCCTCATCCGTCATGGGCTCATGGGTATGCCACACGCGGGTAACATCCTACTGCTCGAATATGCTTACTCATTGGCAACTAAGGCCGGAAAGAGTGGAACTGCTGTCCAGTTGGCCAGCTTCTCGTCCTCAACAGTTGGGCAGAAGAAAGTGCCAGCAGAGTTCGCCTCCACAATGGCTCCAATGCTAGGCGGGGCGCGAAGATGGCTAGGATAAACAATGACTAGACCTTCAAGCGTGCCTCCTTCTATGCACGGTGGGCTTGGAAATGATGTCCTCAAGGGAGGAATCTCCATCGGTGAGTTCTCAGTGAGACTTAAGCGAGAGAGTCTCCCGAGACTGCGATTCCTTCGTGTTGTGGTAATCTCCTTGCAGGAAGGGCGGTGGCCGAGCCCATGTCGACTTTGGAGTGGTTTGGGTATTATAGGCTCATGCATGCCCTGCCCCTTGGCTCCCAGTCCAGTACCGGGGAGGTACTTGTTCCTCAAAAGCACCCTTCCAATCATCCTGTCAGCCTTGGTGGGTCCAGGCTCGCCCCAATCCTTAATTACTGACACCAGTTTGAAGGAATGGAATGGGAGATTTTCATCTTCTCTAATGTTGATATAAGGAACGGCCGTCTCCTTGTAGATTGCATAATCATCCTCTCCATTGACAGTGATGAGGCGGTTCTCCGTAATGAACTTCACCCTTTGGTGCAGGCTTGAAGGGACAGCACCTGCAGAGTGAATCCATGGTCTTCCCAGCAACATACTGAATGCATTAAGTATGTCCATCACTTGAAACTTTATATTGAAGGTACAAGGGCCAATTTCAACGGGTAGCTCAATCTCCCCGTTCACCTCTCTCCTTGAGCCATCAAAAGCTCTCACAGTTGTCTTGCTCGGTCGGATTAGGTCGAAGTCTACATTCATCTGCTTGAGAGTTGAGAGGGGACACGCATTCAATGCGGACCCGTTGTCAATCATGACGCGCCCCACCACAAAGCCTTTGCACTTGCAAACAATGTGCAAGGCTCGGACATGTCCATATCCATCATTGGATAACTCGTCTTCTGCAAAAGAAATTTGGTTGGAGAAAATTGATCCCACAGCCTCTTCAACCTGTTTCATTGATATTTCTCTCAAGACCTGCGCCTTTGTCAACACCTTCAGTAAGGTTTCTCGATGTGGCTCCGATTTTAGTAGGAGTGCGAGGAGAGAGATGTGGGCCGGAGTTTTGCTCATTCGCTCAACAATTTTATATTCATTGGCCTTTAGCACCTTCATAAAAGCAACCTCTTCTTCGTCGGTTACCTTCTTTGTCAAATTCTCATTGCCTGTGATCTTCGGAACTTTCTCCTCACCCTTCTCATGTGTTTCCGGGAGTGAAAAACATTGCTCGGATCGGGTAATACCATTCACATTCTCCTGCTCTCCCGGCTCCACCACCCTTGCCTCATATATCCATGGGACGCGCGTACTATCTTCATATGGGAAAGGTGCCAGTGGTTGAATTATAATGGGATCCAATACTGAAGAGTTCCTTGGAGCCGCATAGGCTATCTCCACAAGATCATATTCAATCACGATAGGGAGTATGGTGTTGACAACCCCTTCCTCACCACCCAGATCACATAGGCTTATCATGTTAATCGAAGGTCCAGCTGCGTGGTTAGGCAAAGGGTTAGCTTTGATGTTGGGAGTCCTTGTAGCACTGAACGCCAGGTGGCCTGCATCTATAAGATCTTGCACCCTGTGCCTAAGAGAAGTGCAGTTGTCTGTGGAATGCCCCGAAATTCGAATATGAAATTCACAATTCACACTTGGATCTGGGTTGGGCTGCTTGTAGTCAGGTCTTCCAAGTTCAGGGACAATCTTCCCTTTCTCTAGCAATGTCTTGTATACCTGTGACAAAGGGACAGGCAAGGGTGTGAATTGGCGACGACCCTTCCTTGGAAAGTCTGACGGGACTTGCGTGTCACACACGGCTCTCTGACGCGGTGCACCCTGTTGTGCCGGTAGTGAGGCCTTTGGAGGTATTTGAGTTGGTGGGGCCGAGAACTGCATAGTATATTGTGGAGGCTGGTAGCGTGCCTGGGCAGCGTACACCGTGCTCATGGTCGTGTCCTTCTTTCTATTGGGGGCGATTCTTCTTTGGCCCTCCACACCATTCTTTTTGGATGGATCCTCGATCTTGCCCGACTTGATTCCGTCCTCTATTCTTCCTCCGGCCATGATTATATCAACGAATGTCGATGTGGTATGACCCAACAGGTGGGAGTAGTAAGCGCCTTTTAGGGTGCTGACGAACAAGGAGACGACTTCCGCTTTTGCTAGCGGGGGTCGAAACTGGGCTGCCCTCGCCCTCCACTCCTAGGCATACTTGAGAAAAGATTGTTCCGCTTCCATTTCCATGTGTTGGAGATCAAGACGCGTCGGGGCGACATCGATGTTGAACTTGTACTGCCTCAAGAACAAGTTGGCCAAGTCATCCCATGTGGGGATTTCTTCAGCCTTAAGGTCAGCAAACCATGTTAGGGCCACCCCTTCAAGCTCTCCTGAAATATTTGAATCATGAACTTCTTGAAACTTTTGTAATGGGCCATCTTTAAACAGTACAGGCGCAGGTGAGTCTTTGGGTTGCCAGTCCCATCATACTTCTCAAACTCCGGCATTTTGAACTTATCTGGGATACGCATATCAGGAAATAGGCACAAATCATCACAGCCAATGTTCCCATACTGGTCAAGGCCTTCAATGGCCTTCATCTTCTCCTCCATTTTCTTCAACCGACGTTCCTGCTCAGTGTCCTTGTGAGAGGAAAAGTGGATTACATCTGGTGTCGGAGATGCTCCTTCAGCGCTGGGGGCATGGGCCAACTCTACTATTGGTGGAGTCGGATCCGGAAGATCTTGCACAAGTGGTGGGGCTTGAGCTGGCTCGGCAGTGGGAGCAAGTGCTGGTTCATGGATCTGAACATGAGAAGGCACCGAACTTACAACTCCAGTGGCCTGGGTTTGAAGAAACGCCATTAATTGAGTTATTTGGGCTGACATCTTTGTCATGGCCTGTTCAAGCTGAGTGATCCTTTGTTCAGGGTTGCCAGTTGAATTCGATGGGATCTATCCTTAACTCTGCTGATCCTCCATCCCTGCTCGCGATCGGGTTCATATAGGGCTATGTCTCGCCAAATGGTACCTACGAAAAGGAGACAGAAAGAAAGAAAAGAAAAGAAAAGAAAAAGCAAGATTAGTGTTGTGAAACAAAATTATCAATGCATGAGAAATCATTTTCTTAGCCAGACACCACTTAGAGTCATAAACCACGGAGCCTTTGCTACATTTTCTAGCAAAAATCTGGTTTATAGATTACAATGTAATGAAAGTTCGAAAAACCACAAAGGCTGTCGTGTCTAAACGTCATCCCAGGATCCCTTCGTTTTGCTCCTCCGAGACTCCTTGGTTCATCCGAGACGTGCCTTCTTCGCATGAGCTTCAAGCTCGGTTCCACACTCTTGAAACTCCTTGGGTGCCTAGTCTTGTTTACGTTGTGCCTGAAGTTCAGGATCCATTGCCAGTACATACTCATGCGTGGCTTGGTAGACTCGTTCTTCCTCAGAGCTAGGTATTGCTCGCTCGATGGTGTGCTCCACACATGTCTGCCACAATTTCACAATTTCTCAATTTCTTCGAATTTTCGCTTGGTTATATCCTGGGGAAGCTCCCAAAAGTTATGGAAGAGATTGCGAGCCTCATCTATAAGTGGGATAGCTTGTAGTCCCCTATACTGTCGATAAACACGTGAAGGGAAGTAAACCAAGCTTCCGGAATATCCTAAAAGTAGCACTCCTTTCAAATTTTGGCATCTTAAGAAAGCCTTTTCCACACAAAACCAACGGGCTTGCCACAAAAAATCACTAACTTGTACTTTTGACAAGAAATCGCTCCATTCTTGAATAGTTTTGGCAGGAAAATGAGACTTTTGTGATAAAACTTTAAGTTTCCTCCAAATTCCAGCGATACGATTCTCCATTAAAAAGTGACGTGGGAAGCACAAACCAACTGTGCGAACATGACTTAGAAACAAAATTTGGAGTAAAATTGGACAAGCCAAGATGCCTTCCCCTATACCCTTCACATGGTCAACTGATCTTAGTGTTTCTGCTGAAAGGGTGGGTATGTAATCGTGACCTTGGATCACTTGGAGAACAATGCCGGCCAATGCCACATCAAAAGAGTGCTTAGTTTGGGAAAAAAGAAAGTTCCAAAGAGTGCAAGTATAAAAACATTGGCATATTGTTGTCGAAAGAGTCTTTCTATAACCCGTCCTTTGTCATGGGAGAAAAGTTCAATCAAATCATTTAGAGTCAAAAGATTCCCACCATTTTTACTAAAGAAATCCTTCGCGTGTTTTCGTTTTATCCTTATCAGTCGATCGAGTTTTTTTTCTAGGGAACTGTCCAAGCATGGGACCACCAAGCTACCTCCCCAAGTAGGGGCATCTAGGAGCTTCCAATATTCCTCTAAGGTCGGCACTAGCTCATGCCCCGCGAGGTCAAACACAATCTTCGTAGGATTCCAAAATCTGATGAGTGCTGAAAGAACTCTCCAATCAACATCAACCTCGATTAACGAATAGGAGTTTCCCACTATTCCTTTGACATACTCTTGCTCCAGTCGAGTGAGATCCTCCCACCACTTGACCATCTCGGGTCCGGGAAGCCGGTATTTGATTGTAATCGTCATCTACTAAGGGGCACAAGTCAGTTTAGATTTTATGACTCTAAGTAGTGAAGGCTGTTTTGAAAACATGCAATGCAAAGGCAAGTATGTATACATGCATAGACTTATTACAACACAAATGTTTTCTAACCCCTAAGGAAAGAAGAAAATACAATTATACTCTACCCACCTATACATTATCTTCTACCCCAAAGGAAAGAATAAGCCTATACATTATTTTCTATTTAAAAGAGAAAATAACGATGTACAACTCACACATCCCAGCCCTATACATTATTTCTAGCTCGCAAGAAAGAACAAACCCATTATTTTCTACTTGAAAGAGAAAATGATAATGTACAAAATGGATATCCCACCTATACAATTGTTTCTACCCTTAAAAAATACTATAAACCGACATCCACACTCAAAGCAATCAAACCTTTAATGCATGGGGGTTGGGGTCTAAGGGTAGGCTCTAGAGGCCCCCGATCCGCAGTGTCCTATGTTCCCCCTTTCAAGCGTACTTCGAGCTTTCAGATCGAGCAGAGGTGTTTCAGAGCCATTTTCGGTGGGAAAGCCCACGACAGGCGTACTCCTACTAGGCCCCTCCTAGGGAAGTTCCTACGATCCGGGTTCAATCGATTATTCAGGATATGTAGTGCTAAAATAAAGTGCGCAAGCAAGCAAACAATCAGGGATTATGGGCGCGGATCCTCAAAATGTCCCCAGCGGAGTCGCCAAGCTGTCGGAACGTCGAAAATTCTGACTTGGTGAAAGATTCGATTTAGGCACACACGAGGCCTTGCTTGGGACTTTAATCGAGGTTGGATTGGAGTCACCACTAATTATTTTAAGGAACTAGTCCTAAGGTCGATCAAAAACCTATTATTCTCCCAAGTGATCATGATACTAACCACCTAAGTATTTATCGGTCTTGAAACTGAGATTTGAGTCCGGGGATCCTGTTACGTATCTTGAAACTCGTGAGCTGAGACATGCCTAAAATTGGTACCCATCCCTAAGTCCAGGTCATTTGTTCGCTTGCACATTTTACTTTGTCCAATTATTGCCCTGATCGAAGTTCGAATCAATGGTCCAAAATGTGAATTGACGATCCGCGTTGCGCTCCTAGCATGCCACTATCGTCCTAGTCTAAGTGCAAAAAATAAAGGGTTCCACTATTGAGATTGCATACATTCACCACCATCTCTCTCTCCTTCTCCCTCTCTCTCTCACTATCTTACATTGGTGCACTCAAAGACATGTATCTCTCTCATCCCACATACAAGTGAATAATATACATCGATCAACCACTCAATACCATCAAACAAATCAACTACCATTAATTTATTTCACCTCGGAATAATTCTAAAAGAAAAACTTAAAATTGCTAAGTTGATCAAAAAAAATTAGGGAACAATGTAGAAGTCGAGTTAAACCGCTCAGGAATTTGAGTAAAAATTTTAGAAAATTTTGGTTCAGTTTTGGAGGACTTGAAAATGCCTTGGGGACTGCTTTGAAATGTTTCAGGAAGCTCTGGGCCTTGTAAAAATTTTCTGGACTGATTTAAAATGCAGGGACTAATCAGTAAATTCACAGAAAGTCCAGGACTGAATTGAAAAATGTGGTAAAAGTCTTCTGGGCTGATCTGTAATGCTCTGAAAAGTTTAAGGACCATTCCCTAGACCCTAAAAACACTCAGGAACACTCTAAATCAGACCTAATCCTCAGGGGCTGGTCTGTAATTTCGCAAAATGGGGCTGGACTGATCTGAGACTAGGCAAAAGTTCACAAAATTGAATTTTTGGTCACTCGTTTCATCATCGCGATTTTTCACAACTCAACTTCTAGTCATTCCCCATCTTACAAATCAAAAAGTTGCTTCCTTTTTTCCGTTTTTGATTTATTCGAATTTTTTACTTTTTTTGTAATTTTTATATTTTCTCAAAAGATAAATTACACTATATATGCATACTCTTAGGACTCGATTAACAAGGTTTTCGAACCTTTTTCCAAAGATAGTTCGAATTTCTCTACATGAAAATGTTTTTTACCCCTTTTTTCACTTTTTTTTTCATTTTTTTCATCTTTTTCGAAAAAAATAAAACTTAAAAATAATTAAAAAAACTTTAACTTCCGAAAATATTTTCTAAATCCCAAATGAGGAATTTATGCCTACGACCAAGGTGATAGTGACAACGAGAGGAGTGCGGAAGCTCGGTGACGGATTCGGATCGACGACGGCTTCGAAGTCGATCACAGGCTCGGACTTGTATTGGCGATGGACTTGAACTCGGTGCCGGCTCGGGATCGAATCAATGGAGGGCTTGAACACGGGCTTCGGCTTGAGTCGATGATGAGTACGAACTTGATGATGGGCTTCGGCTCCGCCTCGACCTACGACGGATTCAAAAAAATAATTAACTTGGAGTGGAATGTGTGTTCTTGAATTCTTTGCTCAGCACATTAGTCTAATTCAAGAGTGTGGAGAGAGTCCCCTTTAAAATGAGTAAGTGGCTCTATTTATAGAGAAAGATCTCAATTGAGTTTATTTGTGACACAAAAAAAAGTTGAGTGGTTAGAAAGATAAAAGAAAAGAAAAAAATAAAATAAAAACAGAAGACAGGGGTTGGACAGAAGACAGCCACGACAGGAGACAGACAACAGACAGACAGAAGATAGAAGAAGGATGGGAGGACGGCAGCGGTGTCGTGAAGCAACATCAGCACCGACGGAAACATGCAGCATGGGAAGCAAAATGCGGCTGATCGAGCCCGGGAAAGCCGGGACTGCCAGTCTCGGTGGTGCTTCGGTGGAGGAGTTCGAGACAGAAAAATCCGGGATGGGATGGGATGGGATGGGATGGGATGGGATTTCGGCTTCAGTAGGACAAGAAACGCGGGGCCGTCACCGAAAACACAAAGGGCGGCTGTTCAGAGGCGGCCGAACAGTCCGGGAGGCCGTGAGGAAATCGGTGGATTGAGGGGAGGTCAGGGGAGAAGAGAGAGAGGAAAGACCGATGGTCGGAGAGGGTCTCGGGAAGGATGTGGGCAAGATGGGACGAAGGATCAGTCCAGGAAGGCCAAGACCACCGGTCCCGGCGTTGCTCTGATGGTAGAAGACCTTCTCCATGCCTGCAATGGAAGCTGTGGCTAACTGTCAGGGACAGTGAACAGTGCAATTCACGTTTTTTTTTCTTTTTACGTTTTTTCTTTTAAATATGATGAAAAAGAAAGGAAAAATTAATAATAATAATAATAGCTTATATATATATATATATATACACACACATACACAGATAGTAAGATGGTTAGCTCGGGTAAAAATCGAGTGTCTACATATGGGATTACATAACTCATCCCATAAACGCAACCAGCATGACTCCCGCCGACTACATCTTCCCATATCTTGGCCTCCACTTCTACTGTTAAAGATTCTTGTGAATTTTGGCTTACATATTGGCTATGGTTACATCATAATTTTTCTAAAATAATACAATATATTGATAATATGTAATAAATTCATACAGTTTACATAGAATTAAATAGGTAGTTAATATTATGCTTAGTTTAAAAAGTGTATATGTCGTACTTGAGTAATATGTCATCGTTCGTCTACCCATGTCTTGTCAACCTTTTTCAAATGGATTCTCTAAAATATCTCTGTATATGTTGGCTTTCTCCGCAATTTCTTCTCCTATAGTAATTGAGAATTTATTTTAGTCATATAAATAATAAAATGCAAATAAAATATAATTAATCGATAGGTATAAATAATATTGTAGTTCAACAGTTACTTACCATATTTAAAGCATGGGTCCCAATTGAAATGCAACCACCACAATATCCAAAACCGCCCTTCTCAAATTTACGGTTAATTTTATTTATTTCATAACATTTCTTGAACTCTTCTTGAGCCCTATTTTACTTTTTGGATTTTAGGGACCCATTATGATACAAGTCAAGAACAAGTATGGAGCGGTCATGTACATTTCTAGTATGCGTAACTATAACAGGCCAATATGAGAGAGGGACACTAGAAGTTGTAAACAGACAAAATCCATTTACGCATAATCCAAGTCTCACATTATATGGATCAACTGCAAAATGAGGGTATTTTTATCAAACTCCTTCCATGTTATCTCGTGTGAAGGATGAGACATGACATCATTTGATTTCCAGTTAAGATAGTGCCACGCCATATATGGTGCTGAACTCATTGACGCATACAATCTCCTCAACCTAGGGATTAAGGGTACATAGTGCATTTTTTTCAATGGGATTTCCTTACGTGCACCCTCCCTGTGTAAGACGTTGTCTATATGGACCTGAACCACAAAACTTACAACTGCGAAGGAATCTGTTATCCTCAAAATAAATTATGCAACCTTTCAGATAATAATCAAAACTAATGCTAGTCAAATCAAGTTTTGCTAAAAGTTTCCTTGCCTCATAATAATTTTTTGGAACATTATGGCCTAATGGTCCATATTCACTAATCAACTGGAACATTTGATCCACGAAGTCATGAGAAACATTCTAGTTTGACTTAATACTCATCATCCTAATAGCAATGAAAAGTGGGTAATGCTCCATGCATTGCGGCCACAACAGTCTTTGACATTCTTTTAGCAAGTTGAAAAAACTTTCAGTATCATCCTCTGTCTCGGGTTCTTCAAATGTGCTTACTTTTCATAATCGTTATGTACATTGAAATCATTATCATTAATACCCATTGCTTCTGTAAAGGTTTCGTAGCCTTCCATGGAGTCTTGAATTGTGACAGCATCATCAACTATATGTCTAGATCTGTGGTGGTTATCATTATACTTATCTAAAGGTACATGACTTGAAGAACCATATTCAAAAGATTGTTGGAATACCATATTGATATTTTTCTCCATAATCAGTCCGACACTAATGGTTGGGTCTAAATTCCCGTTTGTAGAGATGTCCCCTTACATCATCAAGCAATAATAAAATGCCATTTTTGAAACACTTCACACATGGATATCTAATCTTTCCATCTATTAAAAACTTTATCAAACCAGTAGTCTAACTAATGAAATTTTAACACCGTTTAAGAACTTAGGCCTTATCCCTCTATGGCCAGGATAATTTCTATTATACATCCAAGTCCTATGTGATGGAATATTCATATGTAAAATATTTCATCTATTAACAACTTTATTATGAAATAAATTTCTATCAACAATATGTGAAAATTTTAAAATGTATAAATATTGATAACTAAACATGAAAGTAACATAAATAATCACGTAACAAATTGAATTGTCACACTATCAAAAAAATAATTACACTTTTAAAAAATAGTTAAATACCTTCAAACTAATTGTGGTAACTAGCTATGCACACAATACTTGGCGAATTTTTCTTTACTTTCAATGTTCATCTTCTGCAAGTCTTCTATACGAAGATCTACAAAAATATGTAAATACAATAGGGAATGAATTGAGTATGTGAATATATGAACTCCTCAGCATATATATATATTGATGAAATGAAGAGAGCAAGTCATGAAAATAGAATTAATAAAGCCTTTGCTACCTTTATATTTGCGTGCATATCTAAACAAATTTGTGAACATTGATGGCAAGTACAAGTAAATCATTGATAAAGTATGTTGGTTGGTATTTCATCAAAAATTTAAGGTTAGTATTTCTGACAAATTACTAGCAAACTACTACTAATAAGAATTGGCGGTAGAAAATATTAAAATGATATTTTCGTCCATTTAGTGACCAATTACCGACTGTCATTTAGTGACCAATTAACAACAAGTGATTTAGCGACCACTTTGTATTTTGTTGAAAATTTGTCTAAAGAAAGGTGAAATATATTAAAATATGCAACTTATCAACAAACTAGCGACAAAGTTTTTCATCCATATTATAGACAAACTAATGACAAAAACTTTAGTCGATATGTCGTGGGAAAAGTGGTCAAAATTTTTCTTGTTTAAAAGTGGCCAAAACAATTATATTGGTCAAAAAATGATCTCCAACCTCTCACTAATTTTGCTGACTCATCTTAAGTCGAAAAAAATTTCATCGCTAAAACACAATTCTCTTGTAGTGTCACATATTAAGAGAGTAATCCAAGGTGGAGCATGGACAGTCCGTGAATCAAATATAATTACCGGAAGATGAGACAGGTCCCTGCCTTTGGAAAGTGTCAAGTTTGGCTATGTCCACTCTAGCTTCGCGGACTACAGTCGGAGGCCATTGTGAAGCAAAACATTCATTGAGGGCATCAAAAGCTGGAGAATATAATGGATTGGAGAAAATGACCGAGACAAAAGAAGGAGAAGAGAGAAGGCCACGAAGCTCACGCTGCGAAAAAACGAGGGAGGAAAGGGAAGATGAGTTTTTTTGTTATTCTGCTATTGAACACCAATCAAGAATGTCTTCGTATCCTCTCTACCTCTGCATCACTAGTAATAATATATTTAATCATAATTCTCAATTTACTCCCTCAACATCTGCATTCTCTTAACATGACCCCATAAACTTATTATTTAATTTGAGACCCTCAAAATATAACATCTGCCCCTCCCTTTCAAAGATCCCTGTCCTCAAGGTTCACTTCCAAAAATATGAGCTTGAGGTTGAAAAGATATTCCCATGATGCATCTGCTGGTGAAGAGTTGGACCAATGAACCAGCACTTGAGTCATTCCTTCATTTGGTTTCGAGCCTTTAACAGCTACAGCCTTAGGGTGGACTCTTAACAGTCATCTCCCTGTCCACAGCCTCTAAAGCTGAGTTGCATGGAGTGTATGGGATGTGGATGGGAAGTTTCAAGTCGCACAAGGCTTCAAATGGTGTCCTCTCGATTATAGTGTTGAAATTGCTGTTGTACCACCATTAAGCAGGACTCAGCCGCTTGTTCCATTCGGTTAAGTGGATGCCGCATGTAAATTGTAGATACTTCTCTAGGCATTTAGTTATAACTTTGAGTTTGGAAGAGCCCATGCTTGCATGAACTTAGAATGAAGGGTTCACAGTCACTCCAATTGACTATGGCATCCAATGTAACTTGTAGACATTGTCGAGGAAGAGTTAGGCTATCTCAAGAGCAGTATAAGGATGGGTTGCTACAATGAAGTATGTATTTTGGTTAAACGATCTACTGCTACCAGTATTACTTCCTTGCTAGAAGATCAAAGTAACTCCTCAATGAAATCCATGTAAATGTCTGTAAATGCACGTGTTGGCATCAGAAGTGGCTAAAGTAGCTGCGGAGAAGGCACATTTCCGTATTTGTGTCTGCCACAAACATTACCTGCCCCTGATGTAGTTGATAATTTTCTTTCCCCCACTTTCTTGTACAAGAGAAATGAAACACCTTTTGTGGTAGTTTGTACTCCCAAGTGACAGCCAATTGGTCTGTCGTGGGACATCTGAATGATCATATGTTACATGTTAGTGCCATTACCGCTACAAGCTTTCCTTTCCTGTGAAGCTGCTTTTCCTTCTATGAGTGTTGAGAGTCAGTGGTATGGTCTCCTGAATATTAGTAGGTATCTTTTGGAGAGCTACATCTTGGGTAGAACTACATTGTAAATGCTACTAAAAATATGTTGAAGCAGTCGATAAAGCCACTAAAAATTGTTCCTTACCTGCTGTATGACAAAGGGCATCCACCACTCGGTTGTCTTGACCTCTCTTGTACTCCAAATTGTATCCAGCTAGTTTGGCTAGCTAGGCCTACTGCAGTGGAGTTTGAAGTTTCCAACTGAGTAGATCATTCAACTGCTGGTGATCAGTTTATAGAGTAAAAGATCTATCCATTAGGTGGTGATAACACTTTCTCATCGCTAGAAGTATGTCAACAATTCCCCCTCATATGCTAGAAGTGATCGATGCTTCAGGGTGAGGGCTTTGTTCATAACAGCAACACGATGCCCTTCTTGCAATGCAACAGCTTCTATACCATGACCCGATGCACTAGTTTCCACAAAGAACTTCCTGTTAAAATCAGGAAGTGCCGGGATAGGTGCTACCAACATTGTTGTCTTACGTGGTTGTCTTGTTTAGCCACAAAACAAACATATATAACCTGGTCTACAGAATACCTTCTCAGATTGGAATTTTAGATGGTGTCTGAGTCCGGATAGGATTGTTCCACGTCTATGTTAAAACTGTTCGGCTTTAACCTGTTTGCTGGTCCTGCAACCGTATGATAGAGTTGCTCAGGCTAAACAGGGGTGTTTCATCTTGCTCAATCTTATTCATTCATTTGTTCATATCACCTCGTTCTACTCTGTTCATTCATTTGAATTCATTGTCCGAGCTTCCCTTGATGTTTGAGGAATCTCAGTGAGATTATTCTTTCCTCAAAGAAACTTTTTTTTTTTATAGATAAACACCAGTCGACCGGATCTCCAGGCCAAGGTAGATTATCGGGTTATCATATGCTACTGTTTATGATGCTTTTATGAGAATTGATCGAAAGTTGAGTTTCTACTGATCATAGGCATTTACCCACTCGATCTTGGGGGAAAAAAACCATCATGCTAATCAAATAAGAGAGAGTGAAAGAACTAACAATAAAATTGTGTGAAGTCGTGAGCTTGTGTCTTGGAGCGTGAAATGGGACATCTTTTATTGCAACTATGGCTTGACTTTCCTAGGAATTTCTTCAATAACCCCGCACAATAACATGTATCGGTCTCCGTAATTTCCTCCTATTCACTTCTTGTCTCATCCATTGGTCTCAACTTTTTTCCTTTTTTTTTTTTTAATTTATTTGTGCCATTTGTTTGTTTCTCTCCGTGTCATTCTAGCTTCAGCAAGAGGAAGGTCACGTTCATGTACATAATTGGTCACTCTTCCATTCTTTCAAATTGAGCTCCAAGCATCTTTACATTTCCCTTTTCATTCCACGCAGTTTAGTTCTTCAAATTTCAACCCAAAACAGCAAGATGATGGGCTGATTTTCGAGCCTTAAATTGAATTGGAGCATGTAAGCCTTCTATCTGGGCCGTTTTATGGACAAAATAATGGGCTTTTAGACATTCACCCATCGAATACCAAATTGAATGTCTAATGAGTCCAAAATTGTGAAATTACTTTTGTACGTTAATACCCTTTTTGTATACAATATATCTGGTATTTTACTGTCAAGCGTGTTACAAGACGTAGAGTGGCGAACAAAACACTAGGTTGGTTAAAATCTTTCGATACCTCTTCTTCTTATGTAAGCTCTGGAATTTGAATTTTATAAATGGAGAAAATTAAAAAATTTAATAGCTTTATCTCTTAGTAGACTTACTAGGCTCTAACATGCATCATTCAACATTCGTTAGATCTTGGATATAATGCTTTGAAAAAAATTAGAAGGAATAACACAATGTATGGAACACAAGGGAGGAATTTCCAGATCGCATAAGGTGGATACGCATCCCTAATGTTGAAGCAGCATCTCTCGCAAATGGAGAAACGATTCTCACCAGAGTTTGATTTTTTCCCCCTTTTTTTTCTATCCGTGACTAGGTATTGCCAGGATTTATATGCGTGCGACAGCATGTGGCTAGCTTAGCTGGTGTTCCCATGGTGCAAGAATCAGATACATTCTTCGTCGAGAAACTTTAGATACTACCTCTTATGAGCTCCGATTTATCGTAAAAATGGCCATCGTCAATTAATTCAGTCCTTCAAACATGCCAAATCGAAAGGCATACCAATTTGATGGTTTTCTTCCGCACACATAATCGTAATTGTGGCTGTCCCCGGGAACGGATCATATTCAATACATGTTTTCTCCTTGATAGCGCAGTCACATCTTTAATGTTCTGGCCAAATCAACGGGATTTTTCGGTCCTTTGAAAGTGCCAAATCGAAAGGCGTGCCGCCGTGAAGGTTTTCTTCCAGCAAAACTGTAATTGTAGCAATCCTCGGATGGTAAATTTTTTTCTTTGAAGGCGCAAACACAGCTTTAATCTCCGGACAAATCAAGAATGATTTTTTTTTATTCAGTATATATCACCTGATATGTAAAATTTTAGTAAACTTCAACTAACTCAAATTATGTCACATCATCCCATTGAAGAGTAAAACTTGTAAATAATGAATTTTTTTTACTAATATGATTCAAATATGAAAATATTTATTTAAAGAATGAGATATTCAATAATTTAATTTTTGGATTATTTAATGGTGGATAAGTGGGACATATGATCCTCAATATCTCCCATCCCATAATTGCACCATTATTCTTGTTCCCAACCATAAGTAGGACTTCAGGTCATGAGAAAAAATGTATGATCGTTGAAGAATACAAATAAATAGGGTTTTCTTTCTGCCCCAGAATTTAACTCGACGAGAGTGCTCTAATTAGACAAACAGTTATGTTATGTTTGCTACGAAAAAGTATAAAGGAATGAAATGGAATAAGTAATTTGCTCTTGTATTTCATACCTCTTACTTGATTGCACTGTTAACAGTTGTTATTTGAATTAATTAATATATAAATTTTTTTTAAATTGATGAAATGATATTTTCTTAAATAAAAACTAGAAATGCTTATTTCATCACTTCTTCAAGTTATATTCTTTCACATCTTCAAAATGAACTCCAAGATCATTAATTTTCTCCATAAATTTTTGCAATGCATTTTATCAGACTCATTCCATTCAAACCTCATAGAGGTTGATTTGTCTTGGATCGATTAATAGATTGGATTTAGGATTATTTATATTATTGACAGCTAAGAAATCCCAAGAGTCATGCAACGAAAACTCAAAAATTAACACCGAACACATATGGAAAATCATCAAATAAGAAGGAAATAATACGGTAAAATAGCATATTTTACTATATTGAAAAACGAGGGATTGTTACATTGGAGATCAACGGACAAACTCAAGGCCCAGTACACCCAATTTCATTGAGAAGAGATAAAATGGACCTCTCAATCCTCTTATCTTTCTCACCCTAATCTCAAGAATTACAGAGAAATATCTCAAGAAAATTCCGGAAAGGTCAAACCATATAACTCGACTAATTTCACAATCACATTTCGTACATCTCCCACAACTTATGTTTGAAGATAGAAGATTTTGTCCTATTTGATATTTTAGAAAATATTCTCAATATCCGTTAAAAATACTCTTAGAATAGATTGCGATATATGAGAAAGTAACACCCACAAAATCTTTGTAATATCTCCAGAGATTCTTTTCAAGATATTTTGTACCTTGAACCTTGATCATAACTATTCATTATTGAAATTGATTTCCAACTCTCTTCTGGTCTTTGAACTTTCATCTTAACACAAGACATCGCTATGAATCTCCATCTTAACTTGTATAAGCCAAGTTCAACTAGCCCTCTCTTGATTGTTATAACTCAACCCTTCATGGGCTCCCCCTCACTTTTATCATACTTTGTGCAACTCCAAGTCAACTTTATACTTCACTAAGGTGTCAAGCATTCTTGACTTCCTTTTAGGGCACCCTCTCAGGCTAGCTTTTGTACAAGTTGATTTTACTTGGATATTAGCATTAACAAAAGTCACCAAACTAACAAACCTTAAACTTCCTTGCGACTTCTCATGCCCCTTTACCTGTTCCTCGTTCATAAATTTTTTTGTAGAGGTTGCTAACCAACCTCAAATTCTGTTGTTTGAATAGCCTCTACCACTATAGACTTAGTAACAGGTATCTCCAAGTCTCTCACCAAGAACTTTACCTTTTCCACAAACTTCTTTACCAACCCTTGGCAAGTGACAAAAATTTTTAATCACATTTCAGCCAAACTCATCTACCAGCACCCATTCACCTTGCAGACTTCAACATCACCTAGGTGCTTCTTTTTTTTGAAGTCAACATCTTGGTCAATGCTAAAGTATCAATCTTTTCTTACAAACATATAGCTCACTCTTCAACTCCTAATTCATCACCATGTGAGAGCTTCACAAGACCTTCAAGACTCCACCTTCGGACTTGTACTTGTATCCAAATGCAGCAGGGCATCCCTAATGAGATAAAATTCACGTTAAAGTCATGAACATGTGCCATCTATTACAATATATGCGCACTACCATCCTCCACCTTATTCGCACTTCTTCCACACTTGCCACATTGCATGACTGGCTATTACATGAGATAATTTTTCCTCCGATTGATTAGTAGGTAGGTAACAATCTCATGTCCCTACAAATATGGAGAGCACTTCTCGAATCAAGAATCTAAGTTGATTGCAGAAAGTCAATTCTTCTATGATCTTCAAGTATTCATTTTTATTTGATTCTAGTTTTATTGGACAAATCAAGAAGTTTAAGTTTGTCAAAATATTAAAGTTGGAGAGATAAAATGACTACTCTATTTGGGATGTTTGAAAGAAATTACAGTACGTTAGCATCGGATCAAGAATTTTATTTGCCCAGAATTGTAATGATGTTGGAACTCACCCTAGATTGATGTTGCTATAAGAAAATTAGTGTTTACAGTTTTGAAATAGCTTACTACTAAAGGACTTGAATGGATTGATTATGAAAATTCCATTTCATGCAATATTAATTATATGTGTTCAATTATAGTATTTTCCTTTTGAATTACATAATAGAATTGAAGCAAACATTTTGATTTGTTCTCTTGCAAAAGGGATCGACTTGTTTGAGTTCTTGATATGGAATAGTACTTGCTATGAGTGGCATTGCCTTTATTGGTGTGACCATTATGTGGTTGAGATTTGATGGTTTGACTTTCTTGATATGAAAACGTATTTGTTAGAAATGTGGAGTGTTATTTGTATTACTGAGATTATGTGTTTTATGATTTATATTGATGTAAATTGAATTGCTGAGATTTAAGGTTGAATATGATGATGGTTGAAAGCTGAGATAAGGTACCTATAAGCATGAATTGAAATTCCATGTAATGATAGTAAGTGATATAAGTGAAATTGGATGGTTGCCGATTATTTGTTCTGTATTTAATTGCTTATATACATAATCTATTTTACTTTAAAATTGAATATTCATTGTGATGCGGCTCACATGTTTCACATATTTTTTTTAGATTTATTTGAGGTTAACTTGATGGACATGACAGGTAGAGTTAGTTTAGTTGGGATCAAATAAAGTTTTGGTTAGTTGGTTTCTATCATTTATACGAATTAGTTTAAATACTTGTGATTTGTAAACATGCATTGGGACTTGGGAATTTTGGTACAGTTTAATAATGTTTATTTTAAAAATTCTCTAAGGTGCAATAATAGTTAATGTTTTTTGAATTGAAAATCTGATAAAATAGAAGAAACTCTGTCAAATTTTTTGTTCTTAACAATTTTGGTATGAGAGCATAGGTTATAGATTCCATACACTATGTTCTATCCCTGAATCATTTTTGGAGAGTTCGATAGGACAGAGGTAAGATATGTCATGAATTACCCCATGATAATATTATTTAAAAGCTTATTGACGAATAGGTATATGACTATATATATATTTGATCGTGGAACCTAATATTAAAAGCTAAGATTTGTGATACATGATTGACTTTTGTAATGGTGTAACTATATATTATTTATTGGATTATTTGTACTCCTGAAAAGTTGGGTCTATGCCTTTATTGGTCATATGGAGGTGGTCGGTATAGTATGAAATTTGCTTTTTAACTGTCTTATTCAAATATAGTTATGGTTATTCTTGATGCTCGCTTAGTAACGCTTTCCGATTTATTGTTAATTATGTGGTTCTTTGTAAAAGCTCTTGTTAGGGACTCGGACCGATGTCCGAGTGTCGATCGATTTGCATAACAATGAAGATAATAGCGAAAGCAAGAGAAAAAGAAGATCACACACTTGTATACATGGTTCCGATCAATTAAGTCCGTACTCCACGGGCTAAGGATGTTTAGCCGGAGATTTCACTATATCAAGATGGAGTACAACCTTTCACCACTCTCATAATCAACCCTAGGACCTTGATCCCCTATTTATATTCATATAAGAAAATTACATAAAATCGGGGAATATATCTAAATATATATCATATATCTTGAGATGAATATTTTATTTGAGGAAATCCTACTAAAAAAGATATAATAAATGTTCTCCAAAATCCCAATAATTTAGGATAATAAAATTTATGAATTTCCTCCTTGTTCCTTATGTTGATATCTTGACAAATATGAGTCACATCTCAATAAATCTCCACCTTGACTCATATTTGGAGAACTCATGTTGAATCAAACTTGGTTGAACTCGAAAAACTCCACCTCGAATAAAACTCGACTTTGCTCCTTAAGCTCTCCTTAGCCATTACCCCATTGGGCCTACCACGAATGCTGCTGGGCACTGTCCAAAACTGAACAATGCTCAAACCTAATAACTGGCATAACAAATCAAGCATCATCTCCCATGTCTTCTCTTCTCGATCCAGCACACTTATTAAACAACCCCTTGGGGCTCCCAGAACTTCTTTGAATAAGTTTTTCAAACAGCTCTTCAAGTCCCCTTTTTGGAAAGGAACCGCTTCTTTTCTTCCCTCAGCCACTGATCGAAAGTTAGAGCTAATAGAGCCTTAGACTTCAAGATTGGATCGGAAGACTCCTCAGAAGCACGTAAGGCATAATTCTCCTCATCCCTTCTTGGTCGATCTCGAGCCATCATAATTGGCGGTTTAGGAGATGTCTTACCTTTAGGAGGTATTAAGGCCTGATCGAAGTAAACACAATCTTCCTTCGATGGGAAGAACCCCCCTCTCTAAACTCCGTCCTTCCTAAAGCACCCTTATTTCTTAATAAAGACAACTTTTTGCTATTGCAGCAGCGTCTCTTCCTCAAGATGATCTTGTTCCTTTTATGCCTTGAACTCGTGTGCCTACGATTCTTTTGTTCAGTTTCTGATGTCAAGGATGCCACTAATGCTGAACCCACCATTGTTAAGCCATCAATTGTGCACAAGCTACTTCCCGTCTCATTGTCTGAGTCGGATTTGTTCTTACCTCGAAGCTTGTAACATTTGGCAACAATATGCCCCATCTTCTTGCAGTAGACACAAGCCTCATTGCCTTATTCATATTTCTCTGCTTAGATCTAGATCCGCCTTTGCCGATAGCCTGATTCTATTGTCCTCTCACAAGCAAGTTTAAGTCTTGTTCATTAGATCTCTTGGTAGACCCAAAATCATTACCCAATTTCTCCTTACTCAGCAAACTTTTCTTGACGTCATCAAAGGTCAAGGATGTCCTCCCGTAGATCATTGTTTCCTGGAAGGTCTTCTAAGAAGATGGCAACAAACACAACAGCAGAATAGTTTGATCTTGATCCTCTACCTTGGCATCAACGGACTTGAAATCATTGATGTGAGATTTGATCGAAGTCCCCTCGGCCATACGAAGGTATATAGTCGGTGCTTCAAAGCCAATTGACTGGCAATGGACTTAAACAAATACAATTCCTCCAATTCACTCCATAATTCTGTCAATGGTGTCTCCATGTGTATCTCCTACAACACATCGTTCGATAGGTATATGCGAATTGTGGAAAGAGCTTTCCTATTGAGTCTTTTCTAATAAGCATCAAACATGGCGGAGTCCCACTCCTTGATCGCTGCCTCTAGGCCATTTTGCACCAAAAGATCAATCATCTGGATCTACCATAGACTGAAATGCATAATTCCATCGAACTTCTCCATCCCAATCTTCATTGTAGACATCTTGGACGCTTCAATCGACCAAAATAGCAAACCTGTGCTCTGATACCAATTTGTTGGGGATTCGGACAGATGTCTGATTGTCAATCGATCTGCGTAACAATGAAAATAATAGCGGAAGCAAGAGAGAAAGAAGATCACACACTCGTATACATGGTTTCGGACAATTAAGTCTGTACTACACGGGCTAAGGAGTCTTAGTTGGAGATTTCACTATATCAAGATGGAGTACAACCTTTCACCACTCTCATAATCAACCCTAGGACCCTGATCCCCTTTTATATTCATACAAAGGAATTACATATATCTAAATCTATATCCTATACATTGAGATACACATTTTATTTGAGAAAATTCTACTAAAAAAGATATAATAAATATTCTACAAAATTCAAATAATTTAGGATAATAAAATCTATGAATTTCCTCCTCATTCGTTGGGTCGATATCTCGACAAATATGAGTCACATCTCAACAGCTTTCATTGGTAGCGATTGTTCCCTAGTTAAATATATTCAGGTTGGTCATTTAATGGGAGATTAATTTATATTTTTTTGCTATTTAAGAACCAACGATGATTAATTTGCATGCAGATGTTAAAAAAAAAAAAAGAGAAGAAAGGGAAGAAGTGTATGTAAAGTAATTAACAATGATGGGTTCACAATCTTATTACAGTGTGTTAATTTATGATCTTTAACTTTAATACAATTGGATATTTTCTCTCATATTGAGTTTGTATAGGTAGTTTCAAATTTCTAATGTCTAGTATGGTGTTTGATCTTTTCCATGAAATTTATCTCCTTTAGTTTAAGGTTGCAATCAATTATTAACTCTACATATTTAAATAATTAAATAATCAGTTCTTTTGTTGTTTAGGTTAAGAGTCTGTTGGCTAAAATGCAGTATGTTATCTGTTTTTGTTGTGAAAGCATGAAATATTGAAAATTAGAGAATTAAAGCGCTAAGGTAAAAGAAAAACAAGTATTCAATTGAATTAATTAGTTATCAATTTTCAAATTTATAATTGGCAGTAGACAAGATGTAATGGGGGTTAGTTACAGTTCCTAAAGGAAATTAAATAATGAGTTTTCTTAGGTTGTAAGTACTATATAAGTGTGAAAAAAATAGATATACAAATAAGGGGCATGAATTGATGTGCAATAAGATAGATAAGAGCTATGACTAATGTATGGTGAGTTGTAATTATTAATACTGAGATGATACTGATGATTTTTCATGTTCATATAGTTACATAACCATGAAATCTAAAGAAAGGCAAAAAAATTCACACTATTTAAATTGGTTTACCAATTTTATGATGAAGAATAATATTTGATGGAGTACAAAAGAATTAGAATGTCTACTTGTGCTACTGCCATATCCATGAATTAGTATAATAAAGGTGTCTATTAAATTCCATTATTGTTTGCTTACTCTGATTAACTAATTTAGATTATTAAAGTGAACTACATATGAAGTTAAATTATATTAATTCTCTGTAGAAGTTGAATGTTAAGATCTTTACAATTTTATATAACCAAATTCATTGCATATATAAATATTTGCGTACATATTATTGGTGGGGATATAAGTTTAAAAAAAGGAGATAGACAGAGAGATTTTTACTAGTGAATGATATAAATGTATGTCCCAATGTGGTGATATAATTGATATGAGTAAAGTATGTGCTAAACTTAGATTTGTCATAATCTTGTTACTCATCAATTTATCATTATCTTGTTTAGTGTGAAAATGATGGATTTATTAATACGATAATGCTAGGTAAATAATTATTTAGTCTAAATAAATGGTTCATTGAGATAATTGGTCATTGTTGATAATGAGCATGTGGGATAAATGAGTAAATATAGTATTTATGATTGTAATTGAGTGTTGTTTTATCATATGATATTTACGTGAATTCTTTGTGAGATAAGAAATGCCCTTTGTGTGATATGCTAATTTAATTGTTTCAAGCAATATTGCAATTTTAAAACTTAAATGAACTATGTTACTTGAGGTGTTTTTGTAGTTCAATGTATATGACTATAGGTGTAAGCATTAGCCTTTGAACAATTTGCTGTTTAAATGAGCAGGATAAATTTTGTAATGCATAATTGAAGATATTTTATATTGATTGATTTTAAATGCATGTGGTGCGATAGTGGATACATTAAATTAAAGATATGATACTTGTCTTAGTGTCACTTTTGGAGTTCAACAAACTATCAAGTTTTTGGCTGTGGAAGTTTGAAATTGAGAATTTTATTAATTATAAGTGAATTAAACGTGGTTATTCATGATTTTAGGCTGGAAAAAATCAGAAGCACATAAAGTTCCCAAAAAAATCAAGACTTTCTGTTCAATTCTACAGCTTCTAAAATGGATTTTCTAAGTTGAGAGATGTTTGGTTTTCTAATATATTTGTAGCAAATGAGAGGTAATCGACAAAAATATTATTCGACATGGATTTTCTTCGTCGATGTGTGGATTTCTTATTATATTTGATGTGGATTGTCTTCACAGTGGTGATCTATTATTGGTATGTTATTCCTAGGTTTCCTATCTATCAATTTGAAATATAGAAGACAACATAATCAAGGGCACAATTATAAGTTCCGCTATTCTCAAGTTTCATATTGTTATGGGAGTTTATCATGGATTCTCCTGTTCTACTGATATATTTATATCACTCTCCAATATAGTGGTTTGATTTGGGATTTTTCTATAAATATCTATCAGCATGAACACAAGGATTCTTTTATATGAATTACATATTTTTAAATGCACAATTGGTTTTGGAGTATAAAAAGTTGATTATCAGCAAGTACGTTCACCAAGGATTGAGTAAGTCTTATTGAATAGAATTATTATAATATTTGACCAATCTTAGAATGGATAGCAAAAGCATGGTGAGCTGGATAGGTCAAGGAAGAGTTATTTAAGAACTTGATACTGCTATGGATATTGAATATCTTTATTACTTTCATCTTGGTAAAGAATTTCGAGGTCAAAATTTTTATTAGTGGAGGAGAATTATGAGCCCGTTGATTTTAACCTGAAACCCATTTAGTCAAGCCCAAGATCCATTTGAAGCCCATAAAATAGGGCCCATTATTTCTTTTATTGTTTTCTTTTTCCCACAACCTTGCCACTCTCAAATCTATATATGTTCTTTGTTTTTTCATTTAATTCATTTGGACAACTTCCCTAGCCATTGAGAGAGAGAGAGAGAGAGAGAGAGAGAGAGAGAGAGAGAGAGAGAGGGAGAGACAAGTAGAGAGAGAAAGTTCATGAGAGTTAATGAAGGTGAAACATAGTGAATAGAACGAGAGGAATGAGGGAAGTGAAGACCATGTTGAATGAGATTGAGTCAAGGGGGACTGGTAATCAAATGAATAGAGCTGATGGAGTGAGCTTGAGGGACAGAAAGCCAAGAAAGGTGGCTATGAATATGAGCTGAGGATGGTTAAGTGTGGTTGAATTCTAATAATTATTGTTTGAGCTTGGGATATGTTTCGTTAGTGAACCAAAATTATTATGTTAAGTTTAAGAGCATGAATTAGTTGAATTATTGATGGGAGAAAGCCGGAAGTAACGTATGGTAAGGGTTTTAAATCAAGAAAGTTCAAGTTATATCTTAATTAGATTTTGACAGACTAAAGAGTATTTTGCAGAAAGTCAATTCTTCTACGATTTCCAAGTATTCATTCTTATTTGAATAGAGTTTTATTGGATAAATTAAGAAGTAGAAATTTATCAAAATATTAAAGTTAGAGAGGTAAAATGACAACTCTATTTGGGACATTTAAAACAAATTACAGTTGATGTTAGCATTGGATCAAGAATTTCATTTGCCCAAAATTGTAATGATGTTGGAACTCGCCCAAATTGATGTTGCTATAAGAAAATTAGTGTTTACAATTTTGAAATAGCTTACTAATAAGGGACTTGAATGGATTGATTATGAAAATTCCATTCCATGCAATGCCAATTATATGTGTTCATTTATTGCATTTTTCCTTGTGAATTACCTAATAGAATTAAAGTAAAAATTTAGATTTGTGCTCTTGCAAAAGGGATCGAGGACAATACTGTAAAAGCTCAATTCAAAGGACCACCTCTTTGAAAGTCCATTGTTAGTATTCTTTTCTACTATGAAATGTTAAATATATCCATATTCCATAGTATGTTTTTACACAAAAATTTAAGGGTGTGGTATGAATTGAGATAAATGATAGTGATTAAATATATAATTCTACTATGATTGGTGGATTCTAAATGATGGTAAGTAATGGAATACGTGGTACTATTATAATTGGCTAAATTGTATGTACGTGAATTGGGCACGAATGATTGATTTTATGTTATTGGTTGACTCCGTTATGTTGATTTTATGAATGATTGATTTTGGATATGTGAATTGTATTAATTCAATATAACCATGGCGGCCGCTAAACCGATGGAGTAGAAATAGGTCCAAAAAAGAAAAGAAAAGAATATAAAAGAAAAAGTAGAAATCAAGAGATTTGATTACCGTTGGTGTCTAGCGAGGTATAAAGGTAAGATAATTAAAATTGTTCTTACTGCTAGAGTGTAATGGGGGGCCCCTGTGGAGTGTGGTGCGTAGATGAAGGGTACCAGGAGATTGGAGGAAAATTAATATTGATTATGGTGTATGGTCGTTGTATCATCAAAGAGCGGAGTATCATACTACCAGAGTCCTGTCACAGGGAATTATGACCTATGGCTATGCTAATTTTTTGTCAAATCTGATGCATCAGCTTGTTTGAGTTCTTGATATAGAATAGTTCTTGCTATGAGCGACGTTGTCTGTATTGGTGTAACCAATATATGGTTTAGATTTGCTTGTTTGACTTTCTTGATATGGAAAAGTATCTGTTAGAAATGTGGACTGTTATTTATATTACTGAGATTATGTTTCATGTGATTTATATTGATATAAATTGAATTGTTGAGATTTGAGGTTCAATTGATGATGGTTGAGAGTTGAGATAAGGCACATGTAAGTATGAATTGAAATTTTATGTAATGGTAGTAAGGATATAAGTGAAATTGGATGATTGTCAGTTATTTGACCTGCATTTAATTGCTTATATACATAATTCATTTGATTTTAGAATCAAATATTCATTAAGATGTGGTTCATACCATCTGCATATTATTTTTACAGATAAGTTTGTAGTTTATCAAATTGACACGGTCAGCAAAGGTAGCTTTTTGATAGCAAAGAATTGACTAGAGATTTTGATCGAAGTTATTCTCGATATTTATAAAGTTATGTATAATTATGTTTCAACATGTAAATTTTGGTATAGATTTATAATGTTTATTTTGAAAATTTTCTTAGGTGCTATAACATGTTAATATTTTTTGATTGAAAATATGAAAATGTAGAGAAAACTCCGTCGAATTTTCGAGTAATGATAGGTTTTTTCAAGGTTGTCTTGACTAGCAAAGCATTCGTCTTTGTCGGCACAATTTGAAGTAGCTAATCCTAGAAAACTTCTCCACCTTGAATGTTACTATCGATATCTTGAACCACACCAGCCTTACTCTTATACCACTTGTTAGAAACCAAGTGCACTGAGTGAGATGATAATATGGAAATTTAAAATTGACATTGGATATGCATTGAAAAACCTCAAAATATTATAACCAACAGTAAACTAGGAGATTCCAATAGATCAAAAAGTGTGAGATTACAACTCAGAGATCACTCTCAAGAACCCAAGCCTTGTTATACATGACCACATTGAGAAAAGACAAAACTGACCTTCAATCCTCTAACCTTTCTAACCCTAATCCTAAAAGTTACAGAGAAATATCCAAAGAGAATTCATGAAAAAGCAAACCACATGATCGCCTAGTCTCACAATCACATTAAAGTACATTACCCTCAATCTATATTTAGAAATACAATATTATATCTTATTTGATATCATCTAAAATGTTTCCAATATACTTTAGAAATATTCTCTAAATGAAAAGTACAAGATTACAAGATTACAAGAAACCCTATCTAAATGAAAACCCAACACCCATGGAACGATCAAAATATCTATAAAAATTCTATTGGCATATTCATGCTTCTGAACTCAATTTCAATAATTAATCGTGATTCACATCGTTATAGCTCTTTGAAAATAGATTTCCAACTTATAACGGGTCTTTACATCTTTGATCTTCTAATTTAATGCTAGACATCCCGACACATATCATAATGGACTAGATATCATATTAGGACAAGATGATTTAGAGCTACCCTTCACAGCTAGTTGATTGTTTTTACATTACAGTTACCAGATGTCTCTTTCACTGTTAACATTATCAATGCCACTAATACGCTAATGAACAGAACAAAGATGATGCATCTACAAAGGGAAGGGTGAAAAAAATAAAAGAATATTGAGAGCAAGTCTCACCACAAGAATTTTAAATGAAAAAAAAAAACAGAGAGAGAGTCTAACCACAAGAACTTAATGTCAAATCCTGGTAAATTGTCAAAGCCTCGCTCGAACCAATTCATCGTAACCCATATGCATCTAGAAGGAAAAAAAGGAAGAATGTTTATTGAAAACTATAGCGATAGCAATGACGTAAGCAAGATCTGTACGAGTTATCTCTGTGGGAGACTCAAGGATAGATCTAGAAATCCTTGATAAAGGGCAAACTAGGTGAAAGATGAAAGAGCCGATTTCAAGATATAAAATAAGATAACCCAATAAAAATATAAAAAATTAATAAATTTTTTATAAAGTTTAATAATTTTTTTGGAGTTCAGAAGAGTAATCACCCATGCGCACCTCCATCCCTGGACAGAATCATTGGCCGACACTACTGCAATCGTCTATGCTATAAAATTGATAGTGGAACAAGAAAGTTTAAACCAATATGTAGCTAAATCACTTAACTGATAGATGATAATATCTAATTCACTCTATTCCAATATTTTATTATCCTTCCAATATATGATTTAATTAAATCCATGCTCACATGGCCAACATAGTGTACACTTATCACTTGCCTTGAATGCCCGCCCTCACATGCCATGACCTATTGTTACCACTCATTTTTAATACTCATCCTCAACAATCTAACCTTTCTGTCAAACATTTTTCATTCGTATTTAGGAGAAAAGGATTAACTAACCACATGGCACTTTTTCTTTCATCGTAGACTTTTCACTTCCATACTCGGTTTATTGGCTAGAAGTCAAGCATTTTCCTTCAATGCTCATGCTTTTATCGACCAGAACTTCAACGCTCGATCTTGCGAGTTATGAGTTTATATGGTAATCTAATATAATACGATATAAAATTATAAATTAATGTACAAAAGATTGAACACACATCCACCAAAAATACTTAAGTGTGTAGGTAGTGGTATATCAAATTCTCATTTATTTCAAGAATTTTTTAGCACATTTTTAGTGTATGATTTAATTATCAACAAATAAGACTCAATTGTGATCTAAGTATATAAATTTTTACTTTTTAATGGAAACTCATAAGTGTAAATATAAATAGAAGGAAATTTAATTATCAACAAATAAGACTCAATTGTGATCTAAGTATATAAATTTTTACATTTTAATGGAAACTCATGAGTGTAAATATAAATAGAAGGAAAATGAGAGTTAAAGAATACTAGATTTATAATTGATGAGGATTGAATAGATATCTTGATGTTAGATCAAGAATGATACTATTTGCACCATACCTTCGTTCTTAGAATATGTTACATAAATATTAGTATAAAATTTCCATCACACCTATAAGAGCCTTGTACCCATGTCCAACCCCAGCCCAAAAGTTTAAAATAATATGTTTATGGTATCCACTTTCTTATAAACACCTGCCACCAACAACTGAGTTCGAACTGGACATTTTACTCCTGGTCTCGAAAGAGGGGAACAAACTACATACGAGGTGGGCATTTTTCTTCTAATCTTGGGCTTAGTAGACCACGAGTTCCACACTTGGACCTAGCGTGGTGTGAGTTCATACGAAAATCTACTCTGATATCATGTAAAATTTTCACCAAGCCTACAACATCATTAGTCTCCTATCTAATCCAAAAGTTTAAGTTAATATGTTGGTGGTATCCATTCTCTTTTTACAAACTGGATTTCAATATCTTCTTTGTTTGATATGGAATTCACTCCTCAACAACTAGATTGGTGAGTGGAAATGATAAATGACTAAATGGCCATCATTATTGTTTATTACATTAGTTATTATCCAATTTCAACGGCGAAGACACCATGGTTGACCGAAGCCAAAGACCCTTGATGTCAACTGTCCATGAGCCTCCGAGTTAGTTCACCCACATGGGACCATAAAGTCTACTCAACGGAGAAAAATGAGGGAAGAAAATAAATGTTAGATGTTGATTTTTCCTATGAGAACCGATCAATTGTTGAAAGAGATGACCGTTGATTTTGGGGACCGCAAACTTGTGGTAATGATTTTTTTAATAAATTTGCGATCGGATAGAGTTTCATTTAATGAAAAAGGTGTCATATTGGCCATACAAACAAAGGAAGATGTTAGTCACTTACGATATTGAAATTATTTGATGGAAGTTTTATATTCCCACATAATGAAAAATTGATAGATAAAAATATAATTTGGTGCGGTTGGTATTGCCTTATATTTAAAACTAAGAAATAATAAATCTAATTCGAGATTTCTTACACCAGCTCCTCAATTTTCCTTTTTGATTCATGGACGTTGAAAGAAAAAATTGAAATATTGTTTAACCATTATTACACACATTAACTAATTTAAGAGGATCCCACATTCTTATTAATATGTTCATCTGTTCATGCTCTCAATTCTTATCTCTAAAATTGTAGGAAGTCTTACATGGCGACACCGACTAGTAAAATCAAGTCATCTTTATAATTTTCTCTTTAAATTTAATAAAAAATTCCTAAAAATTGACTTAATTTAACATACGCACTGATACGTGATAAACCGTTGCACACAAGACCCACTCCTAAAATTGCGAATCCAAGCTTGAAAGCAAGTGACAAGGAAAATTCTTGCGGTAGTTAAATTGCCACAGGGCTTCGTTAGCATCTTTTTCCGGACAATCTCTTTCAATTTTTGTCTAACACGTTCCATATTTATTACTGACGAAGAATAAAGCAAATAGCAAGGGTAAAAATGTTCCACGTGCTATTCAGCTATTGCCCAGCAGCTTGAAATTAACTTGTCTTCTGTAGTCGCTACAAATAACGGTCAATTCAGACGTGGTACTCTTCTTATAATCTGTTGGGGATCGGTGATCACTCCGATATTGCCCGTCGGGTTTTGGGATGTCCCAAACGAGACAATGAAATGAGAAATTCAGAAACTTGACACGGATATAAGTGGTAAAACCCTCAACTCCGAGGGAAACGTCCACGGACAAAGTAGGAGATTCCATTAGATCAAATCAGAAGATTACAGTCTTCTGGAAACCATCAATCCCAAACCCCATTACAAACCCCACTTAGAAAAGAGTCACAACCCGATCTCTCAAGTTCTCATGCCCTAGCGTTACAGAGAAATTTATCATAAAGATCTCTCATCAGACTCTCTCACCCGGGCCCAAGGCCCCCAGGGTTTCACGACACCGAGGCACTCTTCAGAACTCGTACAAGACCTTACTAATACTACAAGACCGTATTCTATTTGGTATCCTAGAAAATATTATCTACACATATTTTTTGAATCAAATAGATTACTAGATCCAGGATATCTTATTCAAGCAAGAAAACAACATCCACAAAATCTCCCAAATATCACCAAGATTCTGTCCAGAATATTCCGTGCTTTCAACCGCGATCTCAGCCATTGATCGTTATTCACACATATTTCGTATCTTGAATCTGATCTCCAACTTGTTACTCAAGTCTTCTGGTCTTCGAATTTCGGCTTATGTCGAGACATATCCCAACAAATCTCTACCTTGGCTCGCATAAGCCAAGCTTGACTAGTTCTCCTTCTCGACTGCTTTGTCTCAGCCCTTCATGGGCTCCACCTCATCATGCGCAAGCCTCTCAAGTCCAAATCGCCCTTGGACTTATCCGAGGTGCCGAGCTTCGTCAGCACTCCTGCAGGATTCCAGCTGACCAGATGACAAGTCGTCTTTGACGCGGTTTTAGGGTTCTCCAAAATCACCATCCCTTGAAGCCCGATTGAACCGGGCAATCTTGACCGCTTCCTCTGCCTATCTTGAGCATGCTCTTTCTCCAAAAGAAGTTGTTGCCTCCTTTCAAGTCTTCTCGACTTACCAACTTCTACCTTCACAGGCTGAGTTTTGGGAGTCTTGACCGAGTCAACCTTCTCTCCAATGCCTCTACCTTATCTCGAGTCTTGTCCTTAAGCTGCTCGACCAGAACAGGTTTATCAAAGGACATTATTTATGCACGAGGGATTTCGAGGCCTTACCAACAATGCACAATGCCTTGCACACGTTCACCCTTCGTGCCAGAGATCTTCTACCGTTATCAAGGCTAACTAGACATCTCCTTCTAACAGTCCTTTAGGCTATGCAAAACCTGCAAAGCCTTTGCCTTCATCTGTCGCTATCTGAAAACATTGAATTTCTTCACCTCGAATCTCGCACCTGACATCTTTTGAACTTGACTCTGATACCACTTGCTGGGGATCGATGATCACTCTGATATCGCCTGTCGGGTTTTGGGATGTCCTAAACAAGACGATGAAATGAGAATTTCATAAACTTAACACCGGATATACGTGGTAAAACCCTCAACTCCGAGGGAAACGTCCATGCACAAAGTAGGAGATTCCACTAGATCAAATCAGAAGATTACAATCTTCCAGGATACCACCAATCCCAAACCCTATTACAGACCCCACTCAGAAAAGAGTCACAACCTGATCTCTTAAGTTCTCACGCCCTAGCATTACAGAGAAATTTATTAGAAAAATCTCTCATCAGACTCTCTCACCCGGGCCCAAGGCCCCCAGGATTTCACGGCACCGAGGCACTCTTCAGAACTCATACAAGACCTTATTAATAATACAAGACCTTATTAATACTACAAGACCGTATTCTATTTGATATCCTAGAAAATATTATCTACACATATTTTCTGAATCAAACAGATTACGAGATCCAGGATAATTTATTCAAACGAGAAAACAATATCCACAAAATCTCCCAAATATCACCAAGATTCTGTCCAGGATATTCCGTGCTTTCAACCGTGATCTCGACCATTGATCGTTGTTTGCTCATATCTCGTATCTTGAATCTAATCTCCAACTCGTTACTCAGGTCTTCCGATCTTCAAATTTTGACTTATGTCGAGACATATCCCAACATAATCTTTAGTATTTACCTTTTTTTTATAAGTAAAAAAGAAAATAACAATAATGACAACCCAATCAACTCTTATTATATAATATTTCAAGTTTCTTATTCAATCTCCAACATATAAGAGGAACTGAAAAATCGACGCTAATTTTGACCTATTAATATAACACCACCAAAAATTAGTTTAACTTATAATGTTTACTATTCACATTTTATTGTGTTTATTGCTTATTCAAGGTACTTCGGTATGAAAAGTCAAAATCAAACTGTTATCTCTATATATATATATATATATATATTTTTTTTTTTTGGTGAAGCATGGGTTATGTCCCACAATGCATTACAAATAAATTAAATTGTACAAAGGCAAGGCATGGTAACACAAATAGAATCTCCAAATAGTAACAGACTGAGTCCCATTGGATAGAAACTAAGTCGATGGATGCCTAAGGGAATGTGTAAGCATGATTTGAGTCCCAAGATTGAAGATCCAGAAGGGAGAAAGAACCGATTGCTACGCTCATCATTAGTCCAGTACAGCGGTCAAGTAATTCACATCATTTATTGTTTTAATTTTTTAATTAGGGCCTACTAGTTCCTCATTCCTCATGCACTTGGAAAAATAGTGGAGTTATGAAGAGTTTTTGCCAAAATATTTCTACCAAGTGTCTGTAAAATATAAAATGATATTTAGAAATACTGGATACGAAGAGTTTTTGCCAAGTTTATCCAATCTAATTTCATGAAAGAAAATGGTTTGTTTATTCGCGTGTTAGATTACGTTACAACAAAAGCAATAAGTCGAAATTCATAATAAAAAAAAAAGGTCAAAATTTTAGTACCAATTTAAGTAGAGATTCATATTCGATTTTCATTAATAAAACATCATATATCTCTTTATTTTCTTATTATTCTTATTGTGTTTTAGACTTATGAAGCTCTTACATAACCAAAAAAGGGGGGAAGTAGAAGCATCAAATTACTAATT
The DNA here is from genome assembly GCA_037672795.1 of Lagerstroemia speciosa. Lineage (NCBI taxonomy): Eukaryota > Viridiplantae > Streptophyta > Magnoliopsida > Myrtales > Lythraceae > Lagerstroemia > Lagerstroemia speciosa. The sequence continues at coordinate 11,383,417 of CM075295.1, forward strand.
TGAAACGGCAAGTATTTTCCATGGATCCTTGACCAGATTCCTTGCTGGATGATTTCAAGGGCACAAGGCAATTTTAGAGAAGAAGAAGACGAGGACATCGAATTTCCATGGCAAATCTGAACACGTGGATCCGCTTAGCTCCTGACCAAAACAAAGCATGGCAGAGTAGCCGACAAATTTCCATTATTTCAACACTTAAAACCAAATTGCGACTACTTCAAAATACACGTTGCCAAAGTCCTCGGTTCTTAGAGAATTTTGCATGTGAAAGTATTACTTAAGATTATTATAAAGATAATTTATGGCTATATTATTACTTTATTGACTAGTTCCCAAAATCAAATAATATATTTCTTAATATTAAAAAATTCAACACAAAAGGACACTTCTAATTTTACATTATTTTAGGACTAAAATATTGATTAAATGGTGCGAATAATAATAAAATAACATTTTTTTAATAAAAACTAGCGAAATAGATAAGAGGGGTTGCTAGCAATCACCCTTCTCTTCGGGAATCGCCTATTACTATTGAGGGGGACTTGACCAAGTGGGAAACTGAACCTTGGTGTAAATGAAAAATTGAAAAAAAAAATCAATTATTGTCGACCGAGAAGAACCGAGTGTTGGTTTTTTTTTTTTAATCAATTTCAGGTTGTTTTCAATATTGAGAAAAATCAATCCGATAAATTCAACCACAATCCAGAAAACTCGACAGACCCCGTGACCAACTAAATTAAGGCAACATTAAAATAAACTTCGGGGCTGCCCCTCTCTTTTTCCTTCAATTTTTTTGGGTTTCATTATTTTAATACCATTCTTATCATTAACTAATATTTTTGATATATTAAAATAATAATAATAAAGCATTCTTATATGAAAGGTTGAGGAATAAATCTATTCAAAAAAAGGTTTTACGTCGAAAATAATAAAAGAATAAAAAGTTGAAGATTAAAGATCGGTCAACTTTCCCCTATTAAATCTAAACCTAATTAGTTAAGTTACATAAATATGCTGATTTGATGTTGGTATCATTGTGTATGCCCTTAAGCGTACACTTGAAAGACGTACTGCCATCAAATAGATGCTCGAAAATTTTTAGCAATGAAATGACTCTGGAAACTGCAATAAACCTATTACTAACTAACAAGCCACGGGAGAATCAAGAAAAGCGAGAGTTCGACCCATATTATGCATGAGTTTTGTTATTTACTAAAATTAATGAAGAAAATAAATATTTAATAAATAAATAAACAAAATTTTAATTGCAGTTGGTTTTGAAATAGTTGATTTTTTGATAAATCAAATGCGAAGAATTAATGATAAATTTAGGAAAAATTGTGTAATAATGAAAAAGATAGAAAGTACGAGGAAAATGAGGAAAAAATTCTTAACTGATCATACATCACCAGGTGTTATGAGTAAACACAAATTAAAATATCACAATCAAGCATATTAGTATTAATTACCCGAATAGTTATCATAATTTTTTTATTAATCAGAGCATTTTAATCGGTTCTTCCTTACCACGACATTGTGAGGTTGGACCACGTAAGATTTTTTCATAAAAGAAGAAGGAAAGCGGGAATAGGAAAAATTAGGTAACTACGTATTAGTAAATTTACTATCATAATCCTTAAATTTGCTTAATGTAATAGTCATTAAAATTTGAATTTTATGTATTCATGGGTAATTTAGGAAGTTACAAAAGACACCCAAAAGAATATTCCTCTCATATTTATGCTCAACTAAGGAAAACCATTCAAAGCAGGCATTAAAATCACATAAAACACAATAAACTAACTAGAATTTAGGTCAAAAATATGTCTAAATCAACAAATTCATATATGTATTTTTTTTTTATAACCGAGTTATCCGAGCACCTTACGAGTCCAACTAGCGGTGGTTGCAACACCTCCTCTTCGGGGCGCACGCAATAGTCCCCAAACCACGTGTGCTGGGTAAGTCAGGCGAATCTGACAGGTTCGAGAGGACTAAAAGCCCCCACCAACAAAGAAGCACCCCTCCTGAGCCTTGGACATGGGAGTTCTAGGTGAACTCCCTTGTTCCCCATCGGTGGGGCTGCTGCCCCATTGGCAAATCAACAAATTCATATAACTAACAAAAGGACTCATTACTTGGACGAATGACGATGTTGTAGTCCCATTTTCAATGACGAGGTATTTCATAATAAAGACAGACTTATGGAAGACCTTTATCTAGCTTGGCCAAGGGTCTAGATATAAAACTAAACAATTGCCTAAAAATAAAAAGGATCCTTTTCAAATTCCTCTCGTAGGACCTCCTTTACAGGTACTCGATCGCCCCATTGTTGCAGTAGATGGATATGCCTGTAGTTTATGAGTTCTTGGACTTCATGTCATAGACAAGGGCACGTCTCAATATTGTGTCCCTACTCATTATGGAAGGTGCTAAAGGGAGAGTCAAATGACGCAACATCAGTTAGGCAAGTACTGCCACAAGAGAGGGTGCATTTAATTTTTGACACGTAATTATTCTCCATAGATTTTAGCCATCGATCTAACAATGGGGGTAAACCATTTTGGATTCCTCCTACTATGGGAATGTTGGGATCGTGATCGCTTTGATACTATCGTCAGGCCTTGAAATGTCCCTAGTAATATGATAAAATGAGAAATTCAGAAACTTGACACCAAATATATATACGTGGGAAAACCTTCAACTCAGAGGAAAACAACCATTGACAAAACATGACATTTCACTAAATCAAATCAGGAGATTACAGTCTTCAGGGGGTATCACCAAACTCTAGCCCCATTACACACCCCTCTTAGAAAAGAGTCACAATTTGATCTCCCAAGTTCTCATGCTCTTATGCTATCAAGAAGTTTATGAGAAAGATCTCGTACCTGGGCCCTAGGGCCCTGGGGTTTGATGGCATTAAAGCACACCTTCACAACCCTGAAGATCCTGTTTATAGATATAAGACCATATCTTATTTGAACTCCTAGAAAATATTTTATATATATATTTTTTAAATCAAATAGATAATAAGATCCAAGATATCATATTCAAACAAGAAAATAATATCTACAAAATATTCTAAATATACTTGAAGATTCTGTCAAGGATATTTTGTGCTTCCAACCACAATCTCGACGGTTGATGGTTGTTCGTACACATCTCGTATCTTGAATCTAATCTCCAACTCGTTCTTTAAGTCTTTCAGTTTTTGAATTCCAAGTTATTGCAAGACACACCCCAGTAGAGGATGACCATTGGAAACTGTAGTATTACTTGTGCTTCTATCTTTGTTGCAAATGCTCCAATCATTGGTAAAAGTCATCGATATAAAGGTGTATGGTTGATGTCATGTCCTCTAGGTCTTCTAGGTGGATTCATCACTTTCTCTAGAAATTTAACTCGAGATCTCTCCACTCCAAGTCCATGCCCGGAAAGAACCAAATTACCATTGAAAATCCAATATATATGTTCTGATCTATCGGATTCCTTATCAGGGATATTAGTCTTTACCCTAAATTAAAGATAAGGACTTATAAGAGACATTGAAATCTTAAATGAGGGAATTCCAAAGACAAGAGACACCAAAACCCTAGATAATAAAACTATAAAGGGAAGAGACATGGAAATTCTAGACGACTGGATTAGAAGGCCAAGAAACGTAGAAATTCTATATGAGAGGACTACAAAGACAAGAGACATGGGAGACCCAAGATGAAAATATAACAATGGCAAGAGATATTGAAGCCCTAGACAAGAGTACTACAAAGGCAAGCGACATGGGAAGCCCTAGATGAGAGGATTACAAAGGCAAGAGACATTGATATCCTAGAAGGGAGGACTATAAAGGCAAGAGATATGGGAATCCTAGATGAGAGAACTACAACAATAAGAGACGTGGATGAAGAATTCATAGGCATGGCCTAGACAAGAGAACTACAAAGGCAAGAGACCTGGAAACCCAAGATGTATACTATCTTAGGCGAGTTGTTTGAAATGGATTCTCAAGAGATGATGATTTGTGCTTATAATCATTTCAAATGAATTAAAACTATCATCAAATTTCGATTGAAGGGGACCCCTATAAGGTAGTAAGGCAAACTTTTGATAAGGGTAATGCAAACATATATCAAATGGGCCCAATCAAGTAATCAAGGAAATCGTATGATACATATCTAGTGGATTGCAATCTACACGAGCCCACTAATGCAGGTTGGCCGACATGGCTACAAAAGATGGACTACCAACTGCCAATATAAATGACTCCTACCTAGGGATTGAGTTAAACACTCCTGTAATGAGGCGGTCCGTCCATCAAAGGGTTCTAGAGAGGTGAGTCTATAGTGTGAATGGTATCTAAGTACATTTCATATGATGCTCACAATAAATTAAGTCGAGATGAGATTAGGGGGTGAACTAATTTCCTTTATCCCTAACAAAGTCACAAGATTGTGGAATCATGGAGCTCGACCTACATGCAAATCCTTTTTCATGTGACATTTCTTTGAAAATAGCATGAGAAGGACTAGATCATTGGAAATTGAAAATATCAAGCTTTATTCCAAAAAATTCAATTTTTATGAAAACTATTTTACATACTTGACTTAGCCAAGGAGCATCTAGGAGTTATGCAATGGACACAAGGGAAGGAGTATGGGAGTTGCCACCTTAGGAGCAACATAAGGATGGTTGTTTGGCCCCTCGTGAAACTTTTCCATCATCTTGACTCTCATTTGCCCATTAGAGCAGATATTTAGGCTAATGAAAATGGATACGTGATCAATGAATGGTACCTTGATTAGGTCCAAATTTCGTCAGCCTCACTACCCCCAACGTAATATAGAGTATGCTAAATCAAGATGCATAATATGTAGAACAATCAATCCATTATGCAGCAAATAACCATAATCATTTCCCCACAACCCTATAGGATACTAATTTCAATTCTAACACAGTGTCATTTTAATCATAATAGTTCTCTTGCAATTTAGACAATTAAATTTAAAGTAACCAATTCCTTGTGTGGCAGAATTTTCTTTCCTCATAACTTGAGCATCATTCCTCTTCAAAGAAAAAGGTGGACCCATACTATTTTTACCTATTGCACTTGTCGAATGGTTGGGTGATTGAGACTCTTATAAGGTCCTTCTATCTTGGATCTATGGTGATATAGTAGTCAAAATCCTGATTATCACTTCAAAATCTTATGATTTCTTCAAATTTTTTTCCCTAATTTTCCTTGCCATTCTTGGTTGGAGTGCCTTTCGTTCATAGAAGGCGTCACCATTCACCTTTCGGTTGATGATCCACCAAAATAGTGAATAATTGACTGTTCAGTAAATGGATAGTTGAGTTGGTCATCCAGCAAAAGTACCACTGAATTAGTGAATGACTCACTAAAACAGTGAATAATTCACCTGATATGATCCAAGGCATGGGCTTGAAGAATGCAATTGATGTTCCTCTTGACTCGATAATAGGAGCTCAAGTGAGACATAGAAGAAGACATGGACATGTATACAAGTGATGGATAAGCATAATTAGTCAATATAGTCCATGACATTTCAGAAGAGGACAATAATGAAAGCCATATAATTCAGATAAACATCAAGAGTACAAGTATTTTAAGAAATATATTTTAGCTGAATACAATAGGGAAACTATTTTGAAGACATATATCTCAACCGGATATAAAGAGGAAGAATATTTTCAAGAAAAGGAAGTTAAGAGATGCTCCAAGTGAAAGGAGATATCAAAAAGTGGTAAGAAAAGTACAAGACAAGAAGATTTTTTGCAAAACATATTCTAAAGATTTATTTTCCTAAAAGTTATATTACTTTCACTTTTATTTAATTTTCAAGATATGGATTATATCTCATAGTTTCCTATAGGATAACTCTTACATTTGCTTTTTAATTAGTTTCTTATACCATGGAAATTATTTAGAAAGGTTATTTTCATGTAAATATTGTACCTCTATTGCATATTTTGGACGAATTTGGTACCAAGATTGTGAATAAATAAAGTGAGAGTTTTATTATCTTTGGTTCTTTGAAGAATTAAATGAACTTATTGAAATTTACATGGTGTTCATCTTTGACTTATCAGTCAACCCTTCCATAGTTGATTGTGGTATCTTCAACATACCAAGGTTCTTACCTTTCTATAGGTAATGGGTCACAATTCCACCATTCGAGCTTGACAAATACACGCTCATGGACACCTTAGTCGTATAGGATCTCGTCACATGTTGGTGAAGTTTTATCATATTTTATGCTGGGTTTCATTATGTTGTTGGCGAGGTTAGCATCATCACTATTCCATGGATTCTTGTTAATAGTGCATCATGTTCTATTCGTCTAATGATCCATCGAGACAACTAATTATTAATTAGTGCTTCATTCACTTTTCACTTGATTGTTGATTGAAACAGTGAACCTTCTATTGAGTGACAGTCTTCCCCCATTTATTGTTTATATCTTTAAGATGTATAGGGTCAATTGAGTTCCAATTTTCCCATCAATTTCTTTCGGTGTGAAAATTCAATTGTTGTAAAAAATCACTGGACAATAATTCTAACATATATATTTTTATTTGTATTTTCATATTGCATTGATTAGTTACATTTTGAGACCCGTTCTTACAACTTTAAGATAGTTTCAAATGGTGATAAAATTCTTCGGTTAGACCAACAAACTTATTGGAAATTGGAGCATAAATATTCACTCATCATTTTCCTATATGTTATCCTAGAATTGGCAAACAATGATGCTGTTGATGAAACTAATGCCTATGGCCATTTTGTGCAACAAGGTGAATCAAGTTCAACACATTCTACTATGGTTCAATTGATTGCACTTTGGTAGTGATTGTAAAAGATGTTCTATATGACCACATTGAATCTTATAAATTTCTACATTAAGGAAGCTCATAAGCTATATAAAGAGGAGACATATATGCAAGCTATCAATGCTATTGAAGCTCGGATGTAGTATATTTTTCATGCAGAAATAAAATCATAATTGAACTTCATGGATTATTGTACATTATATTATGTATAATGAAATTGGCCAAGGATTATGAAAAGCCTTAGACTGAGAATTCAAGTTACTAGCAAACATATGGATGATGTGACCAAATCGGAAGGAACAGACTCATATATGCTTAGACAACCGGTTTCTGATATTCTCATCTGAAGTAGGATATTATACTTCTTCAAGAAGTATTTATTGATAGTTCAGTAGAGTCGAAGAAATCCCATGCGAAAGTTGAAATGTTAAAATCAAAGGATAATTTTTTTTACCTATTGGTTAATGCTAAGCTTTAGTGAATTTTTAAACAAATATTGTTCACTAGGAATGTCCACATATTAGATACTGAGATTCTCTTAAGAATGAAATCATGCAATTTCTACCCATCAATTTGTCTGGGTTGCACTGGAGACAATATGTAAGTTAAAGCAGATAGTTCTGTTTGAGATTACATTAGGGATTTAGTTACTTACTACTAGACATAACAGGGATGTATGAAGTTGGTAAGTGATTCAACTTTATATGGGTCTTAATTAGTCGTGGTTTTAGTTGAAAGTTGAGAAGATATAGAGTTTAAGATCATCCAATTGCAATGATGAAGGCTTATTTGTTGTTAAAACTTTGCATGTCAAAGAGTGATGTGACATCTGATAAGTTACCAAAGTGCTTACCAAGAAGGCAAGTAGTAAATCACAAAATCTCTTATCAGACACGAAACAATGCTTTGCACTAGTGTTGCCTAATGAATTTGAAAAAGTTGTGGAAATAAATTAACAAAGTACTAGATACTAGGAAGATCTAGCCTTTCAAGACTTCATCTTGTGCTCTTGTATCATTGCAAAAGAAATTGATCGGATCGTTGTTACTATAGGACTGAACAATGTAATGAGTCGTTTAAGTAATCTTGAATATGATTTGAATTGAAGATAAAAGTCTAGGCTAAAATATCTAAGTGACTATTATCATTGAAAAACTGCCTCATTTATAGAAAGGTTTCAAAAATTACTTTAAATACAAATGAATTTGGAAGAACTTACTATTAGACTTCAAATTAAAGGAGCTGATAGAGATTTTGAAAGCAAAGTTTCTAATCTTGCTAATGCTAGGCTAGATATTGTGGAATGATTGGGCTAAGCTAGGCCCTAAAAGAAGAATTTTGAAGAACAAGGAAATTGTTTTAATACTGACAAAAAAGATCACAAATATGTGGATACACATTCACCCTAGCAAGTGCTATTTTATTGTGAAAATCCTTTAAATGAATTGTTATTTCCAAATCCACGATGGAATCGGAACTTATATGTTGCGGTAAATATGTGGAAGATATTGAATGACTATGCCACTTTTGTAGCATATTTGAAAATGAGAAAAGCCCATTGCCCATCTAGATTCACTGTGATAGAAAATCAATGACCGGAAGAGTATATGGTTGGATGTATAATGGTAAGCTTAGAAATATACATCATAAACATAATACTATTAGACAATTACTCTCTAAAAAATTATCTGTTGACTATGTGAAGTCAAAAGATAATATGACGAACCTACTTACCAAATGGTAAAATCAAGAGCTGGTTGAGAAGATATCAAAAGGAATGTGACTCAAGTTCATGAGAGAACAAATTTTGTGAATAAAAACTCAACCTTTGTTAACTAGATATCCCAATATATAGGTTCAAAGGGATAATCTATTCATAAGATTTAATAAAATCACTATGAGAGATTATTCCTCAACCCATTGACATGAAATAGCGACACTGAAGGGATGAGGTTATCATTCATATGCATTAATAATTCATAAAGGAGTAAGTGGAATGCTCACAAATTTATAAACCACCCATGTTTTTGAGAAGTGGGGCCGCTTCAAATGAAAAGTAAGAGTTTAAGTCTTTTGAATCTCTTGCAAGAAAGGATAACATTCATGAACCTACCCGTGAGAACTATATAAATGTGTAAGCAACTCCTATGTGAGATATATTGTCCTTTACATTATACAATTGGATAGTTCAATGACATTCCGTCTATTGGACACTACTGAAGTAAGTGTACTCTCATAAGGGAAGGTTCAAAAGTATAAGCAACTCTGGTGTGAGCTTTATTGTCTTTTACACTATACAATTAGATAGTTCAATGATAATTTATCTACTGGATGCTACTAAAACAAGTGTACTTTCACAAGGGAATGTTCAAAAATGGAAATACCTGCCTATCCTATATAGTTTTCACTTGTTGAACACTATCTACTGAGTCAAAAAAAGTCCTTTCATGTGGGGAATCATTGGAAAATTTGGCATTTGAAGTATGAATGAGAAATTTTTTAAGGGAATAACCATAAAGTCGTATATTACTATTATGTGAAATTTGACTATAGAAATAGTGGATCGTTTAATAAACAGAATATTCACAGAGTCAACTTTACAATGATACAAAAATCTTGTGTAAGATGCTCAAATATCAACACAATTAACTACCTAAAGTTGCAATAGACCTTGTTTCAAATGTTAATAATTGATTTTTCGTGATACATGGTATTGTATGACAAAATTAGAAGTTGACATAATTGATCATATGATATTGTGAATGTTTTTATTGTTGTTTATGCAAAACCCAAATTAAGTCAAAATCGACTATGTAACAATACAACATACCAATTATAAGAAACATTGATATGGCATACTAATGTCACAAGAGCTTTTATTAACATATTAATCTCGTCAGTTATAAAATTAGATTATTTATTTAAATGGCTTATTAATGCTATTAATAATTGTTGAGTAGATGATAATTAAATATTTATTTAATACCAATTTTTTTAGCTACCCACCATCATGGTATATATATGGGTCTGTATCTCCCTAAAGTTGAAGTTAACACTCATCGGACTCCCCTGAGCTCAGGCAGGGTTAAGCTTAATACCAATGGATTGACGCTAGGTAACCCAAGAAAAGTGTGAACTAGTGGCCTCATTCGTGACGAGAATGGACAATGGGTTGCAAGCTTTGCACGTGGGTTAGAAATTGCATCTAGTGTTGCTGCAAAACTTTGGGCCCTTAGAGATGTTTTACTACTTACTTTGAACAACGGTATTTCCCACCTTTAGGTGAAGCTAGATGCCAAGACAGTTTATGAAATGGTTTGGGGCAATACTAATCCTAAATGTTTGTTACAATCTCTTGTCACCAATTGTAGGATGTTGAGGAGCAAGTTTCAGATGTTCCAAGCTAGGCACATATTCTGTGAAGTAAACTTTTATGCAGATGTCCTTGTTAAAAAGGGAGTCCATCTATAGGAGAATTTTCTATCCATTTTATTCCCTCCAGTAGACCTGCATTTTCTACTCCTAGCAGATTGTATCTCTTTATCTCGTTGTAGAAAGGTTAGCCACTCAATCGGCTCAGACTAGTAGTTTAAGTTTATTTTAGATGATTGATATTCATAATTTACCCAATAAAAAGAGGCACCAACATATTAATGCTCATACTCTACAAATTTTATTTACATCATTTTTGGATAGTGTTCAGTATTTTTTTTAAAGTTCCCCAAGGGTGTGACTCTTGTGCTACTTCACCACTTTTAAATGTCATTGTATTCTTGAAAACAGATGTCCAATATTATCTCTAACACAATTAGGAGGCGATGAATTTATTTTAAGAAAATTGTGTTGAACAAAGGTCTTAATTTTACTTTTCCATATCTCCATTTGTCAATGTCATATGATTTGTCCATGTTACAATTTCATTTCTCCGTATCCTAAAACCAATTGGGTGCTCCTTTCATTAGAATAGGATCAACTATTGCAAAATATCACTGGACAATAATAAATGGAAAGTTTTTCTATTTGTATATCTAGCTTGTATTTATTGGTCCTGTTTTGAGATCCGATCTTACAAGCTTAAGACATTCCCATATGGTGATAGAATTATTTGGTGAGACCAACAAACTTATCAAGAATGGAGTGTAAATATATTCATTTACCGTTTTCCTGTCTGTTGTCCTGTACTATATTAATATGTTCTTCTGATTTCAAAAGAAATATCCAAGGATAGAAATAATCTCTAATGTCCTTCTTCCGAATCGAGAGATAAGTTCTAACACTCTGGACTGAACTAGGTTTTGAGAATAGCTAGATTTAAAGCACTTTTTGGAACATAGCGTAGCCATCAAGTTTCAAAGTTGCTTCAATCCATTTTGTTTGCCATTACTAGTTGAATCTAAGATGTTATTTTCTCCTGAAGTTGGGAGAAAGAAATCAATGATTTTGTTTTTGACTGTCATTTTTAGGAGTGAGCTTGCAAGTTGTCAATTTGGAATTTTCTATGGTTACAAGTAAAATTAATTAGAAAAACTCATTAAATATGTGAGCCAGAAGCAAGACTGCTACGTCGGATCTTTCTAATGATGGATTATTAGGTTGAGTAAAATGAAAGAATGCAGCTTTCGTGGTCAATTTGATGGTTGAGATCTTTCAAATACTATTTTTATAATTTTATGGGTAGATGGATATGGGGGAAAAGTGTTCGTAATTGTCAGCTCTTCATTTTTTGGTGCGTGTCATTAGTATTCAAAATCCCAACGGGTTCTAACTAATCTAATCTAAACTAGGTGTACTTATTAGGGGGCAAAGCACACCCCTCCATTCATAGAATTCAAACCTGAGATCTTATTTTTAAGGAGGAGGAGGAGGAGGATACTATATTACTTCAACCTATCCATTTTAGTAATGGACCAATCTTTTTGAAAGATTGCTTTCTATCTTTCCGGAAAGGAAATTATTCACCGTCTACTGCTTTGGTAAAATAGGGAGCAGAAGTTCAAAAATTAAAGAATTCCAATACACGAGAGCTGAGCAAGAAGATATCATAAATATCACCAAAAATTAAGCAACTAAATTCCAATACGGAGGTGGATGTCATGTGAAAGACCAACAAGCCAACGAGTCAGTCAATCCATGCACATATTTCTTATCGATAAACGTGTTGTATTTTCACATGCTTGCTCTCAAGATAAAAAATACCTGTGATAAGTCTCTAACAAAGGCATAGGAAGTGCACAATCTGCAAAATCTGACAAGTGTATATCCACTTGTAGGATGTGTTTGTCTTATACCCAGCAAAGGACTCCACAAAACTTTATAATTATCAATCGTTATACCAATATCATGGGAAAAGCCTCCTTCCAGTTGGCCTAATAGTCCCCTACTGTCTTTTGTTTTGACCTTTGAATTCACGGCAATAGGGTGCACAATTACCGAGTAGAATCGGAATTTGTAAGAACCTACTTAATTGCATAGGTTCTGAGCAGATCCCAATAAAAACCAAGTAGGTTCTGGGTAAAATAACAAGAAACAGACGAAACTCGATTCCGGTTCCAGTTTGACTTAGTTAGGTAGCTTGAACGGGAGTCAAAACTAATATCTAGAGCACGGTCTAAATTATATATTATATTTATATTAATTAATTTTAAAATAATACCCATCACTCTCAAAATCAAAATGCCAGTGCTCTAACCGTCGCTTTGCTGCTGGTTCTATTTTTTCACTCACACCTTTAGCTTGGTGGCTCCAACTCAAGAGTCCTGGCCGATCATGGATGTCTTTTCCACTTAATATCTTGGCATGCTAGTGATTTTAAGTTTTTATCTATACCTTCTTAGTTGATAAAAAGGTAAAAACTTTATATTAGTGTGGACTTATTAGATACCGTATAGCAATTTGTGTTATTCATATTTTGTATGGACAATTAATTTAATTTTTGCTTCATTGTGAATTTTTCAATTTCAATTTAACACGTTCATCTTATCTATTCTGAAAAAAGAACAAGTTCCAAAAAGGTATCCATAATCTGTAGTATCTTACAAGTTCTGAGTAAATCCGGCTTCGAAATTTGGAAATTGGTCTTGAGTAGGGTAGGGTCTGAGTACCATAAAAAATATAGGATACCCGATTCCGATCACCCTTGCATGGCATGGCAGTACTTCAATCACAGGCACAAGCTCAATTTCAATCTGGCCTCTGAAATTTGATGCCATGCAATGCCCTTGAATTTTAGGCCAAGTTACATGAAGCCCCTAAATTTCAAATTCGTCAGTTGACCTCTTTACGAGGCGTGGGCATAGTTCTAGAGAGAAGAATTATAATTTAGTCCTTTCATATTATTTAGAGTTCACTTCTCTATAAAAGGAGAAATCTTTGACCAAGTAGTAACATTATTCGTTGCTTTACCCGCCTTCGAGATAAAACTAAAAAGACGTATTGTACATTCTTTTCTTGAGTCGCATTGTCAAAGATTTTCTCTTATGTTCGGTGGGATTAAAAAAATACAAAAAGAAAAAGAACTAAGGCATAAAGAAAAATCTTACGGTGGTTGGTAGAAATATGACCATGATCGATACTCAGTCTTTTAAGTTTCCTTTTTACTCCTTCAAAATTACCCAAAAATTAATCTAAAGTTCATGGACGTAATGTGGACATCATCAAAGTAGCTACCTGACTCAACTCGGATTAGCAGGATCAGATCTCCCATGGTCGGACAGGTTTTTGATTACCCTGCAATTGGCAAAACACTTGACTCATAGCCAGTTGTTCAGGGTTATCTTCTCGACTAGCCGAGACTTGGCCAACTGCAACACGGTCTACTAGTTCACCTCAAAGGTCATCATGCCACGTTATTGACGAGAAACGCATGACAAGACTTGCGAAAAAATATTAGATATGTGGAAGAATGTAAGTTATGGCATGCATCCAACCATTTCAAATTCTTAATTATATATTATACATCTAGATAAAAGGGTAGGTGGAGGTATGGACGCAATTAGACATTTTCTCATTAATCTAGTTAATTTAGTGAGAAGTCTAATCCAAAAATAAACTAATAAAACCAAAAATACGAAAAGAAGGTAAACCTAAATAGCAACTCCTTTTGTTAGCTCATCTTCCCCACGACATTCTGTGCACAAATAGTTCATTTTACCAACTCCAAACTGTAACCAATCCTCTTCCATGGTTTTGGGTCGAGATTCGGTGACCAGTGGAGGTTTTATTTGTGTACTGATTAATTATTATTATTATTATTGTCATCATCGATTCCTCGTCTTCATTGATGTTTTGTTAAAAGAAAAGGGTGGCTTTCTTCTTTTTTTTTTTTTTTTTGTGTATAAGGAGGCACATATGTTTAAAATGGTAGAAGAAAATGGAGTAAAATGGGCACGGGAAGTCCAAGGTGAGATCGAATCCAAAACTCCCATATTATAAGATGAAAGCAATTAGCAGCCATATCAAATCCTCTTTCTCTTTGAATTTTTTTTTTCAAAGATAAGATTTATTGCTGGTTATAAGCGTTCGATATTCTAATTGAAAGCCCAAATTGCGTAAGAAGGACGTCAAGTAAACAACATTAAAAAAAAAAAAAAAAGGAGGACTAGCGCACCATGGAACACAAATGAGAATAGTAAACATATTGATTGAAATGAAAATGACAACAGAATAATTCCACATAGAATAACACGATCCAACCGTAACATAATTTTATAATAAGTAAAATGGAAAATACTAGAGGAACCGCAGTTAACTTGAGGGTTAATGGCATGGACGGAAAATGTGGGGGTGGGGACAGATCAAATTCAATTGCCTAGAGAAAAAGTAGGAACAGAGTGGGATCAGAGAAGTAAATTTTTTTAAATACTTGAAATAACAGTAAAAGACCTGGTTATATAATATAAAGTAAATTAATGTGAAGGCAGTTTTGAAGTAATGGCTTAATGATATAGAGAAGAGAATATGGATGTATGCATAGATGTGAAGTTTAAGTCAATCGTCTATGATCCTACGCGTTGATAATTCCTCCTCGCTAGCTTATGCATTTGATAGATTAACGCGGTTTTATTGATACATCAATTTCAAATAATTTAGTTTAATATTTATAAATGGAATTTATATTAAGATGATTCTCAGAAAAAGATCTTTAATAAGAATTCGCCCTTTACCCAATATTTTATTTGTTCAATCTCATAATTGAATGAATGTTTCACTCCAAATTCAGACACGAGTAAAAATCAATTGATCCTTCCCGAAGAAAAAGAATGGTCCCTCGTGTCTTCCTCCGTTTCGTCGTAAAATGATCTTTACTTGATGCCATTATCATATAAACCGGTTCAGGTTTTAGCCTTAAACCGGAATGAAGTAGGTGAAAGTGCAATGATGATGGTCCATTGAAAAATTCACGGTCTACGGCGGCATGAGTTGTACTGACACGTTGATTTAATGTGTGAAATATCAGATTGACTTTTTTTAAAAAAAAGAAAGAGGAAAACATAAAAATAAAAAGAAACTAAAAAGCCGCATTCGTCCACGGAATCCGGACATCTCGCCAAGAGAAAAGTAAGTTGGTGGTTATAAATCTCTGGAATGAGCTTGTCAGACATGCGTACACAACTATCGGTTTCAGGCAAGAAATTGACATCGCATGGCTGCGGTCTCTGAGAATCAATACATGCCTGTATTTTTTAAAAGTTTAGATAATAATACGGTTTATTATTTATTATTTATTATTTCCTATTATCCACGGGGCACAGCTTCACTGGTCAGGCACTGGATCCGAGTTTTGAATACTAGGAGAGGCGTTCTTCTGTGGGTGGGGCTTTCAGCCCTCTTGAGCTAGTCAGATTCATCTAACTTACCGGTACACGTGGTTTACAAGCTATTGCATGTACCCCATGGAGAAGGTGTCGCAACCACCGCTAGTCGAGTCCGAAAGACGCTCGGATATCTCGGTTATAAAAAAAAAAAAATTAGTATTTCCTATCAAGCATGGGCTGAATTAGTTTTGATGTCCATTGTGTGAAGAAATTAGTTAAATAATGGTTAATGCAAATGCGGTGAGTCGAACTTGTACTCTGATATCATAATATAATTGAAAGTCGCCATAATCATTTACTCTAAAAAATTAACATGTAAAATAACGGCACATATTATTATTTATTACTCAATAAATTTAAATTTGTCGAGGAAATTTTCCCTTGCCAAATTGGTTCTTGTCCCACTGCTGGCGAGCCCCTCGAAACTGTATGTAATATACGATGAGTTCGTTGCATAAATTATTACAGATCTTGACACGAATAAAGTTGACACTGAAAAATTGTTAAGACCTTACGTATAAGAAGATATGAGAGATTTAAAAATGAACTCGTTGTGTGTTATACGGTGAATATTTACTAGGAAATAATGTGCATTCAAGAATTTCTTTCTCAACTTGAAACTCCGAGATCTAATATATATATCTGATTGGTGAGAATATCCGTAAAGCACTGAAGTCTATCCAATCCATTTTAACCAAGAAACACATTGAGAAAACAATGGGGGAATCCACGTACGCTTTCGTAGGTGCCATGGCGCAATAGGGTACCCCAGGACCCTGAAGCATTTCATCACTCAAAATTCCCGTTAATGGCTCTTTGAATTGGAGGAAGACTCTAAAATTAACGGCTCGTTTAACTCGCTAAAAATGGCATGGATAATATAACAAATAGGGAAAATAATAGGTAATTAACATAAATTAAGTTATGATGAAAATGATTAATGTTTGATTGGAAAGGATTGAACAAGGAAATAGAAAATGTAAAAATAAACAAATACAAAAATAATATGAAATTTTAATATTTTATAAAATTGAATTTTTTAAAAGAGACAAGGGAAATTTGGAAGTTGAAAATTCTAGGAATTGCTAAACGTAAATTTTGATATTTTATTTATATTTCTTATAAGCAATGGCTATTTTTTATGAGGAAGGGAATACTCATTCTCTCTCTATTCCGCATGTTTGAAACAAGTATTTCTGGTATGCTAACCAAACAACAGATAGTTATTCCATGGAAAATAGATGTTTCAAGAAATAGTTATTCCAGCGAATCAAATTTGCTGTATGGGAAATGGCAAGGCTCTTCATCTATTGTCAAACTAATCATTGGCGAGTTCACTCTTTACCTTTTCCGGCATGATAAGTGGCCTAATGTTGGGCCACTAGGCTCCAATGTGACTGAAGAGAGAGCTGCCTTACCTCAATTGGAGCTTTGTGAAAACTCATCAAAATGTATATTGTGAAGGCTACCGGAGATCATGAACGAGATGCATCGTTCGCACAGGTGTTGGATTCCATTCCACTAGAAATTCTCAGGTGTGCTGCAACAAATATTCACTGTTGGGAAAAAAAAAAAAAGAAAAGAAAAGCATAAACATTCAACCTGTCCATGGTTTAGGAAGACGTTTGTCCTTAAAAATAAAAATAAAAATAACAAAACAAAACAAAACAAAACAGCGTATGACATAAATTCATCTTATTTTCCGGAAATTTTCCTCGGTATCTTTTATTTCGTGGTTAGCCATCTATAACATTCTTTCTACGGGACAAAGAATCTCAAAACAGTGCACAATGTCTAGCACCTGCGGTGATTTCTGCCTGGCAAACGATGCCTTCAGTTGCAGTAGATCGGGATCCCTACCAAGAGAGTGAGTTGCTACCATCCCAATGTGAGAACTCATGTTAGCTCACCATTCTCTCCCTCTGATATTTTGCAATTGAGAGAGAGCTTTCGTAAGTCAGTTCGTGTACATATTTTTTGTTCATTATTGGAAAAAATTGAGTGTCAGCTCCAGCATTCAGTTTTGACTTATAATTTATCTTAGAAAGCTATGGAGCAGCAATACTTGAATATCAATTAATCGGCGGTCAATACGTTGACTCATTAAAGTGAGCAAGGGGATTGATATATGATATCATGTTAGACTCTACATCAAAGAATTCTTGTTTCGATTCTTACTAGTGGATCTTCTCTTACCCTTTTATTTCCCATTTTCTTCTACCTATTATAATCTTAGGATTATTGTTTTCTGCATATATCTGTCAGCATTAAGAAATCTAATAAACCTTAACTAATTTAAATTTGAGTCTGATAGTACCACTAATAGGGTAAAACTTTTTAAATACGAATTTTCTTTATTCGAAAACTCGAATTCGAGACCTATTTAATGAAAAAATACCGAATTACCTCAACTAATTCATGTAGAAAACCTAGGATCATCTTTTGGAATTGTGAGGAAGCCTCGGCGTGCATCTTACCAACAACAATCGCATATGTAATTGGTTTACCAATGTGAGATGTTCTATGTTGATATTGAACGGATCGATAAACATTGTAATTCAATTACCTAAAATTGTTTAAGAAAAAATAGGACATTTTTCTTGAATTTTAAGATACAATGGTATATCACATCTACATTCTTATAACAGTCGAGTTTATTATGTCATTCATAAATTTAATCGGTCGATAATTATTTGATATATTAATAAACAATTAGTATAATATCTTTTTATTCTATCTATTAATAATACTTACTTTTTAAAATATATTATAACATTTTTTTGGTTGGCGTGTTAAATAATTATTGATAAAATTGATCATGTAATTTAATTCACCCGACAATTTGCTCTATCATCCCTTACCAGATTATGAAGTAGGGGCCATCCTATCTCAATTTCCATTTTTTTTTTAATTTTGAAGAAGAAAATCACGGACCGGTTATGGACCAATTGTCGGTTTGCGACAACCAATCATGGAGGAAGAAACACAGAGGAAGGTGGGTTTAGCCTATCACCTTTGAACAAAACGCTGGCTTGAATAAGTCATACATTAATATGCCACCAATAATCTATCCCCATGAAAATTCTGCAATCTCTCCTTTTCCGCAAGCAAAACTGTAAATAGTTACTGTCTAACCACCTCAACAGGTAATACTTAATTTTCTTTACATTTTAAACTGTGAATATATTTAATAAACTGAATAATTAGTGAGGAAATTCCATTATCATAATACATCAAAAATATAATATAATTTAATAAATTGATATTCTCTAAATTCATACTCAAAAAATATATTTTTAACATATTTTGACAAGTGTATGGAATAGATTTATAACACAAATCTTGGATTCACTTAATAATCATATGAGTATAAGATTTAAAACATTCTCACCATCTATTATAATAATTCTTTCTATGTCCCTTCTTTTACATATTATAAATACCCCTCAAAGGAGAGCACCTCACCAATTAAACCAGTCGCACCATTCTCTCTCCCCTCGAAAAATATAGTGAGAAGAGAGAGAGAGACCCCTCGTTGAAGAATTCTTTTGTGGGCAACCGCAACCACCATATGATACAGTAAGTTCCTTCTTCTATGGCCTTGAGCTCATAAAACTCAACAGCATTCTTTCTTGAAGCCCCGTTACGTTCCGCGAAATATGCTAACCTTTATCAATGTCAGTCGAGCTTTCAATAAATAGGTCAGTAGGAAACAGTCGATTGTTATGGACGGACTAGAGAGAGTTCGCTCTGGGAGGCATGCGAGCAGGAACATGAGTCGCCGGAGCATGAGCAGGTCGAACTGGAGCGTGGAAGACATGTTCGCAGGCTCGAAGAACAGTCGGGTTGATGAAGACGAGGAGGCCCTGAAATGGGCCGCCATCGAGAAACTGCCGACCTATGATCGGCTGAGAACGAGTGTTATCCAGTCTTTCATGGAGAACGAGCACCGCCAGAACAAGCAAAACAGCGTGGTTGATGTGACTAAGATGGATTTCGCAGACAGGCAGAAGTTCATCGATAGGATCTTCAGGGTGGCTGAAGAAGACAACCAAAAGTTCCTCGAAAAGTTCAGGAACCGCATCGACAGGTATGTTGACTTGGTTCCTTTGCATCACAAACTCTTTTCAGGAATCGAATTCTATAAACATGGGTTTGTCTAATTAAAAAAAGCCATTGATGGATTCTTACTTATTGGGTTCACATTGGGATTTTCAAGATACAAATGCTTTGCGCCTTCGGACTCTTCTGCTATGAGCAGGATAGCTCGAGCCCGTTTTGATTAGGTTCACCAAAACAAGGAGATTTTGTTGAGACTCTGTTCTATTGAAGACCAATATGTAGGTGGCTTTGAAAGTAGGTCTCTTTGGATTTGTCTTCTACCATCTAAACGACAAACTAACAAGTAGCTCACCAGGCAAACCGAGAAGAGAGTTTGGTCAATGATTTTTCGATTTTTATCATTAAAACCACTGTCATATCCTTTATTCTTCTCTTTGTTGTAAGTTTTCATTGGTATTCGGAAAAAAATAGAAAAGGAAAAACCAGCCATCTTAAGCAAACTCAGTTGCTGCAAACATAAACAATGATGACATAAACCCATGGTCTTCCGACATTGATGTCATTGTTTTCCTAAGTACCTTATTATAATGACTTCAGCCTTACCCAATGTTTGGGAAATTTATTCTTAACCTCTTATAGATTTTACTTTTGAAACCTAACCATATTTGGTACGTGCAGGGTTGGGATAAAACTTCCTACAGTGGAAGTAAGATTCGAACATCTGACCATTGAAGCCGATTGCTACATTGGGAACAGGGCACTCCCCACCCTCCCAAACGTAGCCCAGAACATCGCAGAATCGGCTCTCGGTTTGCTCGGGATCAGATGGGCGAAAAGGACCAAACTCACTATCCTCAAAGATGTCTCTGGAATCGTAAAACCATCAAGGTGTATATTCAGCTAACTTAGTAAAAAGCCCCGCCCGAAATGAGCCAGTAATTTAAATTTTCATGGCCTACCTATTTCCGCATTTTAGAGCGGGCAACTTTTATTGGTTGATATCAAATTAGTCTGACATAACTTCTTCTTTTTATGACAGAATGGCCCTTCTATTAGGTCCGCCTTCTTCAGGGAAGACGACTCTTTTGTTAGCTCTGGCTGGAAAATTGGACCCGACTCTAAAGGTAATATGCCGTCAATGATTTCCTCCAAGTACTGATTCATCGACAGTTATAATTGTTGTGGTGCATATGCATTCGAGTCTGATAAAATTCATCGTCATAAGAGAGCAACAAAGTTATTACGTCCAGGACTGACTCGGTCTTCTGGCTGGTGGCTTTTCAACAGACACATGGAGAGATAACTTACAATGGGCATAGGCTCAACGAGTTCGTGCCACAGAAGACTTCCGCGTACATCAGCCAGAATGATGTGCATATCGGGGAAATGACGGTGAAGGAAACCCTGGATTTCTCCGCAAGGTGCCAAGGAGTCGGCTCTCGTTACGGTACCAACACTACGATTAAAAATAATCAACTAAGTTGAAAAGACTTCCAGTTTAGTTGCAAGTGAAAAAGATAAAAAAAAATGATGTTCGTACTGGATAATTGTGATTGCAGAACTCCTCAGTGAACTTGCAAGGAGGGAAAAGTATGCCGGGATTTTCCCAGAACCAGAAGTCGATCTTTTCATGAAGGTAAATGTTAAGAGTTGATTCCGCATCCAAAAGTATAGAAAAAAATCCTCTAATATAACTTATCTGACCTATCAGCTTAGACTTCCATCTAAATAATGGTCCAATTCCTAGAGCCCGATTATTTCCCGATTCGCACTAATGCCAAGCAATGCATCTCAAATGATATTTTGTTGGGCAGATTTAGAAGAAACAAGATGGATAGTGTTTTGATGTTAACTTTTTTATTTTTACTTTGTTATTTTGGCAGGCAACTGCGATTAAAGGAGCTGAGAGCAGTCTCATTACCGACTACACATTAAAAGTGAGTTGAAAATTAAGTTTTTCCAGATACTATTGACTCCCTTTTTCCGTGCACGGCAATACATACCGTGCCACTCGAATACTATTATATAAATTCTCTTGATCTGTGTCGTGGACGTGAATTTCAACTCATTACCTAACATTTGACCGCTGGTGCTCTGTGTTCCCAGCTCTTAATCATTTCTGACGAACGTAATCTGAGACCATGAACAGTGATATGGTTGGTGGGTGTGAACAAATTGCTTATATGACAGTGTTATGATCGAACCACAACATCAGCATAGGCTCCTAGTTTTTTATTTTTCAAAATTAGCCCATCTGTATTTTATTTTCCTTTTTATTTTTTAGGTCCAGTTGTCTATGAATCTATATATTAAAGAAGTGAAGGTAAATATTTTATATCACTTTTATACTTTTCAAAAATACCCTTAATTATAATTTCTGTGTCACAGCTCTCTGATCTTCATCTTTGATAATTCTATATTTTATTTTTACTTATCCATAACTAAAATTTTTATAAAAATTAATAATATTATTTATAAATTAACATTCAACTGAAAACATTTACAAATGAAAATTCCTTTGTGATCATCTATACAATTGATAAATTTTTTTTATTTAAATCAAACAGATCTTAGGGCTTGACATATGCCGAGACACGATCGTGGGAGATGAAATGCAAAGAGGGATATCCGGTGGACAGAAGAAAAGGGTCACCACAGGTAATAATGTAAACTCACTCTATACATAAAATATTTCTCCAACCAACACCAACAAATAGGAAAAACCTCCTTTTTATTTTATCAGTAGTAAAAAAATGAAATTTTGGAATATGTATCAAAAAAGATATATATTTTTTTGGCATGTGCTACTAATAATTAAATTGTTAATAAATCTTAATTAATTCAGATTTTAGTTAGATTAATTTATTGGGAATTATGATGTTGACAATCGTGAATTTTTTCTTTATTTAAAAGATTTGAGACAAGACCTTAGTTAAGATTAAATGAATATCGAACGATGTCAACTAATTTTAACAGTATAAAATGATTATATATTGTACACATTTTTTTTTTTTGATGAGTGTACACATGTCAATTTTGTTAGAGTTGCGTGTCTAATATTCTCATCAACGGACCGAAAAAAAACCCCACCTACTAAAATATATGGCAGGTGTGCACCGATACCCTTTATTGACCAAAAACCGTACTTTTCGATGTTCTTTTCTTATTGAAGTAGTCTTGATTGGATCCCGTAAAGATCTGGTCCATCGTTCCCGTGTACAGGAGAGATGATTGTGGGGCCCACCAAGACATTGTTTATGGACGAGATATCGACCGGACTCGACAGTTCCACCACGTTTCAGATAGTGAAATGTCTCCAGCAGATCGCTCACCTAACAGACGCCACCATACTGATGTCGCTCCTCCAGCCGGCTCCGGAGACCTTCGATCTCTTCGACGATATCTTTCTCCTGGCAGAAGGCCAGATCGTCTACCAGGGCCCCAGGGAGCACATACTGGAGTTCTTCGAGAGCTGTGGTTTCAAGTGCCCGGAGAGGAAAGGAGCTGCCGACTTCTTACAGGAGGTTATTAATTCATTCAAGCCCCTTTAACTAGCTATTGACATGATATACACATCTACAAATACTTTTAATATCGAAGAGGAAACTCAAAAATCAAGACAATGGCCAATCAATGAAAAGGGGTTTAGAAGTAAGAAAAGGTGTCCCTGGTGCACTGATAAATTCTTCAATCACGTCCTCGTCATATACTCTTAGGATAAAATATTAAATAAAGTACTGTACTTTATTCTAACGGTCCGTAGTGAGGTAGGCTTATCATAGAATTTCACCTCATGCATCACTCTCAATTGAGAATAAGAAATTCTTGATCTTGAACAAAATTTCTTGTACCCGTTTCTTTCCCCCAATTTCTTCTATCCGGCTTAAGTCGGTGGATTATCTTGATAACGGGGAAAAAAACGGCGGAGTCAGTTCTAATGTGCCTCCAGCCAGGGAAAAGGGAAAATAAAATATGTAGTGGGCCTTTTTTAAAAGTGTCTGGTCTATTGGCCGGCCCACTTGCCCCGCCTGGAGGAGGCACATGTTCCCTAAGATTCGAGGTTAATTTTGGTTCAAGCTTAAGGAGCATCACAAATGCTAAAATACTTGTGAAAATTCGCCAAACAAAGAGCCATTTATCTGTATCAAAATTTGCCACTTCCTTGGTCTAAACCCTTCACAGAATTACGGTCCTGTAACTTTTCTGTTTGAATGTCCAATCCAACAATAGACTTGTGAAAACATTATTTTTATTGCAATACTTCAAGAGTATGCTTTGCATGAATTACAGTTTTTAGTACTAAAATTTAGTATATGTCAGAATTACACGACTTGGAAATGAAAACTTTAGAAAAGTGACAGCTTTCAAATTTAACTTGAACTAAATCTCCCCCTCAAAACAAAGTAGGAACTCCCAATTCTCTGGCAAATACAGCCCTTTTGATCATTTCTTCGCATGTACCCGCAGTAGCATTCAAGTAATGCCCTTTGATTTCACCAGTTTCAGCCTGTGCTTTATAAATTGCTTCGGCACAAAATAAGAGACGGCTCAAAAACTCAAGAAAACTAGGGCTTGCAAATAGGGATGGATTTAGAAAATCGAATCAAGATAGTGGAACTTAATGCATAATTACTAGGTAGATTTTAAGGAGATAAAATAAAATAATTTAATAAAAATATATATAATTTATAATTTATATAACACGATATTTTTCTGAATTCAAGGAGCCCTCAAATCCAACTTTTTTTTTTTGCAAATTGGCAGCAGAAAGTAGGGACAAGACAGTATAAGAAAAATGAAAATTCAGGATGAAATACGGATATTGAGGTACCCAGTAGCGTGAAATGGAGACACCAAACCAAGGGGGTTGGGCCGAGTGGTAAGCAGCTCGGTGCCGCTTAAGGAGGTCTCAGGTTCGAGACCTCACGTACGCAGACACCCCCCTTGGGAGCCTCACCCGCCATTGCCAGGGGTGCGACCCGGGGCGACCAACGGATTAGTTAAGTATAGTTGGCTGAAAGATGCCGTCTCACCGCTGATGGGGCTTACCTGGATACCGTGGCCGGCGACAAAAAAAAAAAAAAAAAGAAATGGAGACACCAAAGACTTTATGGCGAGATTACCGGTAGAATGACGCACGTGCGCCGCGCTGAAATCTTTCTAATAATAGGGCGACTCTGAGAGTGTTGATTGGTCATTGTATTTCATGGCGGCAGGTGACGTCGAGGAAGGACCAAGAGCAGTACTGGTCGGACAGGACCAGGCCTTACCAGTACATCTCCGTCGGGGAGTTCGCCACCAGGTTCAAACGGTTCCACGTGGGGATGCGTCTGGACAACGAGCTCTCCCTACCCTTTGACAAATCGCGCGGCCACCGCGCCGCCCTCGTCTTCTCCAGGTACTCCGTCTCAAAGCTCGAGCTCCTCCGTGCTTGCGTCGACAAGGAGTGGCTCCTCATCAAGAAGAACGCCTTCGTCTACATCTTCAAGACCGTCCAGATCATCATCGTCGCCATCATCGCTTCCACCGTCTTCATCCGTAGCAAAATGCACACTAGGTGCTCTGCTTATCTCTCGATTTATCTGAGACTATAATCTATTTTACCCGGCCTATTTGTTGTTCGCTCACCGCTTTCTACAACGATTCACCAGGAATGAAGAGGATGGTGCATTGTATATTGGGGCACTACTCTTCTCTATGATCATTAACATGTTCAACGGTTTTGCGGAGCTGTCCATGACTATTATGAGGCTCCCGGTGTTTTACAAGCAGAGAGACCTCCTGTTCCACCCTGCATGGACCTTCACGCTCCCGAATTTCCTCCTCAGGATCCCAATGTCAATTTTGGAGTCGATTGTCTGGATCGCCATCACATATTACTCAATTGGGTTCGCCCCTGAAGCCAGCAGGTTTGGCCATTACATTGCTACTGCCTGTCAAGCGTTCTATGTTAATATGTTATTGTACTGCTTGACACTCCCATGGCGTTGAGCTTTCTTATTATGTGGTTGTAGGTTCTTCAAGCAACTATTCCTGGTGTTCTTGCTCCAGCAAATGGCTGCTGGGATCTTTAGGCTCATTGCCGGACTTTGCAGGACCATGATCATTGCAAACACTGGCGGGGCTTTAATGCTTCTGATCGTTTTCATGCTTGGAGGTTTCATTCTTCCTCGAGGTTAGTATTGTACGATCCTTTAAAATATTCATTAAAGCGGCATCCGAGGGAAGTGAGATATCTAGGGAAAATTTTGATACTATTGTCTGGGATGCTACTGTATTTTTTGAACCGCTGAATTGAGAGTTGCTTTGCAATTGACAGGTCAAATACCAAACTGGTGGGTATGGGGTTACTGGGTGTCACCAATGACGTACGGTTTCAATGCTATTAGTGTTAATGAAATGTTTGCTCCAAGGTGGATGGATAAATTTGTAAGTAGTTTCTTTCTTTCATCCTGAGGAACAAGATAGAATCTTGGAATCATGAAATAACATATACGACCAATAAAAGTGAATATGTTCCTGCTTGTGCCTTAGGCCTCAGACGGCACGACAAGACTTGGGGTGGCAGTTCTCAAGAGCTTTGATGTCTTTCCTGACAAAAATTGGTACTGGATTGGTGCTGCAGCTCTTCTTGGCTTCTCTGTTCTCTTCAACGTGTTGTTTACCTTCGCACTCATGTACCTTAATCGTAAGTCAAGAATGAATCTCTGGAGTTGGTTCTTTCAACTTTGATATTATGCTAAAATTCATAAGAATTTTCACGCTCTATGTTATAGCTCTTGGCAAACCACAAGCTACGGTATCTGAGGAGGCTGCACAAGAGATGGAGGCTGAGCAAGAGCTTACTAGAAGAGTCTCATCAAAGAAAGATCCAAAAACCATTTCCTTATCTGTAACTGATGGGAACAACACAAGTATGCTGCTTATTCGTGCATTACATTGTTCTTCTAATGGCCTTCATGGGTTATCTCACATCTCTAACTCTACTCTAACTTTTAGGGGAGATGGCAATTCGCAGAATGAGTAGCCAAGCAACAATCACTAACTTGGCCAGAAATGTGTCGTCTCTTGAAGCTGGTAATGGTGTTTCTCCAAAAAGAGGAATGGTCCTCCCTTTCACCCCTCTTGCCATGTCTTTCAGCAATGTAGATTACTATGTGGACATGCCTGCTGTAAGTATTTGCATAGCCTTTTTTGTATGCTTAAAATCAATCTCCTATGGTATCCCAATCTCATTTTAAAAATTGTGGTCCTCTTTAATAGGAAATGAAAGAGCAGGGGGTGCAGGAGGAGAAGCTCCAACTACTTCAAGAAGTAACTGGTGCCTTTAGACCAGGTGTTCTAACTGCGCTCATGGGAGTTAGTGGAGCTGGAAAGACTACATTGATGGATGTTTTAGCGGGAAGAAAAACTGGAGGTTACATTGATGGTGATATCATAATATCTGGGTTCCCTAAGAAGCAAGAAACATTTGCAAGAATTTCTGGTTATTGTGAACAAAATGATATCCACTCACCCCAAGTCACGGTGAAGGAGTCCTTAATCTATTCGGCTTTCCTGCGGCTGCCTAAGGAAGTCAGTAAAGAAGACAAAATGGTGGGAATTTGGTTCTTTCCTTCTGCATATTGCCTTTCTTCATTTGGGGGAAAATACAAAGATTTTCATTATAGAGCTATTAAACTTTTTTTTTTTTTGTCTTGGCAGATTTTTGTGGAGGAAGTGATGGAATTGGTTGAATTGGATAACGTCAAAAATGCTATAGTCGGGCTTCCAGGGATCACAGGTTTGTCTACGGAGCAGAGGAAAAGGTTAACTATTGCAGTGGAGCTCGTTGCCAATCCTTCAATTATATTCATGGACGAACCAACTTCTGGGCTTGATGCAAGAGCTGCAGCCATTGTAATGAGGACTGTGAGAAACACTGTTGATACCGGCAGGACTGTTGTTTGTACCATTCATCAGCCTAGCATCGATATCTTCGAAGCATTTGATGAGGTATCTCTCCTCGCTCCTTTTGTGTCTTTTCCGTCACGCCTCCCCCCAAGAGCACACTCGCTTCAGATGCTAATTACTTTATTTGTATCAGCTGCTATTGATGAAAAGAGGAGGACAAGTGATCTACTCAGGTCCACTTGGTCGTAATTCTCACAAGATCATTGAATATTTTGAGGTAATTAATGTTTCTCTTCGTTTCTAAGTCCCATTTTTAGAAGTGAATGGTTTGAACAATGTCTTCTGATTTAGCAATTCTTTACTATTTTTAAGGCTATTCCTGGTGTCCCAAAAATTAAAGACAAGTATAATCCTGCCACATGGATGTTGGAGGTGAGTTCATCAGCAGCTGAAGTCCGACTGGGAATGGACTTCGCCGAGTACTACAAATCCTCATCCTTATACCAGTAAGCCAATATTTGTGCAAAAGACTACCCAATGAAGATTTTCATATTTTTCATATTTGATTTGAGGACTCAACTAATCAGTTTTGTGTCTCAAGCAGGAGAAACAAAGCTTTAGTTCAGGAGCTTAGTACCCCACCACCAGGAGCAAAAGATCTCTATTTTCCAACACAATACTCTCAGTCCACATGGGGACAATTCAAATCATGCGTTTGGAAGCAGTGGTGGACTTACTGGCGAAGTCCTGACTATAACCTTGTCAGATTCTTTTTCACCTTAGCATGTGCCCTCATTTTGGGGTCAATTTTCTGGAAGGTCGGCACTAAAAGGTTGGTGCATAAGGAAATGCAAGTTCTTTTACTGCATATTGGTTGCTCATTTTGCTTTTTAAATCTCTCAAACCTTGGCTAATTTAATGTTGCTTTATCATGCATTTTTTTTCCTAGGGAAAGTGCTACAGATCTCACCATAATTATAGGGGCCATGTATTCAGCAGTGTTATTTGTTGGAATCAATAACTGCTCAACAGTACAACCTGTCGTAGCTATTGAGAGAACAGTGTTTTATCGGGAAAGAGCAGCGGGAATGTATTCTTCGCTTCCTTATGCCCTCGCACAGGTAAAGTTCTTTTAGTTCTTTTAGGCTTTATCTTAAAACATCAAAAAAGGCCTATCGAGATTGATGTATTTAAGAAGCTATGTGGATCATTTTAACCGATCCATACTGTTTAATTTACATATTATCTGCTTGAAAAGAATAAAAGGAGACCAAAGTTTCTTTACGAGATTGTTATTAAATGCCAGTTCCTTAGCAGAAAGCTAAAGATTTGAGATCAAATATATGTTTGTTATGATGCAGGTTATCTGTGAAATCCCATATGTGTTTTTCCAAACCTCATATTACACATTGATAGTATACGCCATGATCAGTTTTGAATGGACATTGGAGAAGTTCTTTTGGTTCTTCTTCATCAGCTTCTTCTCTTTCCTGTACTTCACCTACTATGGGATGATGACTGTTTCCATCACACCAAACCATCAAGTAGCTTCCATCTTTGCCGCAGCTTTCTATGCTCTGTTCAACCTCTTCTCCGGTTTCTTCATCCCAAGGCCGGTAGGTTTCTACATCTTCTTTTGCTGTAGTTGATCTTCCAAATATATCTGTGATAGCCTTAAATAAACCCTAACGAAATTTCTAACCTACAATTTCAGAGAATTCCCAAGTGGTGGGTCTGGTACTATTGGATTTGTCCAGTGGCATGGACAGTCTATGGCTTGATTGTTTCACAGTATGGTGATGTAGATCAGACCATCCAAGTGCCCGGGGTGTCGCCTGATCCGTCCATGAAATGGTATATCCAGAACCATTTTGGTTATGATCCAGACTTCATGGGCCCGGTTGCTGCAGTTCTAGTTGGCTTCACAGTCTTCTTCGCTTTTGTGTTCGCCTATTGTATCAAGGCATTGAATTTCCAGTTGAGATAGTTCTTCCATGAACTGTTAGGGGGACCGCAATTTGTATATATAAGTATTTGCTTATATAAATACAATAGTTGAATCAAAGGTTAAGGAAGAGGGTGCTGCTCCAAAGGAGAAACAGTTCACTGGTCTTGTAGCCAAGGTAGATCGGAAATATGTTGTTTATTCAAAGCTTATATCATTTTAGTAATGGAAAAGAATTTTGATTTGTATGTACCAGTTGAGATGATTATATCATAGATGTCTGCATTACTTCGGCTCTATCTCAGTGTCTCCTAATTTTCATTGGTATGTGGCATGTTGATTTTTTTTTTTCGAAATTATTCTTTCCTCTTCATTACCACCTATCCCATATGAGTTCAATTCAAGAATGAACTTCCATAAATTTTCTTCCACTTCGTGAGAAATAATTCTTAATTCACAACCATTTAACTTGTTATTTCCAACAATCTCCAACACGAATAAAATTTTTTTTATATTGACTCTATGATAGTGTTCATCACGTGAATCCTATAGGTACATGTCTCCCCCTTTGAACATTTCCTTGTGAAGGTAAACTTATGTTACGAGTTGGCTAGCAGACAAGATGTTCTTGAACTATCAGAATGTCTTGTCTTGTGTATAGGATCATATACCTCATATAAGAATCGACTACATATCTATTCACTTCTCATGGTTGTGTACGTTTGGCCATGGACACCGTCACGGTTCTGTAAAAGTTTTTCTTTAAGAATTAAGCCCTAAATTCTCCTTTAAAATTGCTCCACTTCTCTCTCTCTCTTTTTGATAACGGAGTATCCAGGGTATGGGGCCCGACTAGTCTCCGGCCCAAGGGAATTCGGTAATCCCATCGGGTAGTCAGTCCGTACTCCCGCACATGCCGGTGGCACTCCAAGGGTTTTTGCACGGGGTAGAGATCGAACTCTTGAACTTGGGGAACACACCCAATTCAGGCGCCCAACCTTACCACCATCGCTAGCCCTAGGGTTGCTCCACTTCTTTCTTATATAGGTGATTTATAAAATATAGAGTATCTGATTTACTCCTTTTATAAATTATTAAAATATCTTGAATGCTAACTTTATTCATTCAATATCATTGTTTCATATCAAGAAGTGGGTATAACCCCCACTGTAACTTCATTGAGTCTTATGAATGGTTGTCCCTTTAAACTCAGATCTTGGGATCTCCAATAAACAAGGTTGGGTTTTCCTTTATAAAATCTTTTCTTTTATGGGCTTAAGATCCATTCCTTTTGGCATTTTCTTGACTAATTCTCTAATTAACCCTTTGATTAGCAGATCTACCAAATTACTCTTTGACTTCACATAGTCAATAATGATAATTCCTATTGAGAGTAGTTGTTTAATGGTATTGTGTCTACGATGTATATGTCTATACTTACCATTACATATTTGACTTTGTGTGCTTCCAATAATCGACTAACTATCACAATAAATATATATTTGTGGCACCGATTTTTGTTAGCATATCCTTTAAGAAATGGCGAAACCATTTAGCCTCTTCTTCATATTTAGCTAGATCGATAAATTTAGATTCTATTGCAAATTGAACTTTCACTGTTTGCTTAGAGGGCTTCCATGATACAACCACTCTCGCTAAGATGAACATTTATTCACTTGTAAATTTCAAGTTTTTATATCGAGTATTTAGTTGCATCACTATACCCTTCAAATATTGTAGGATATCAGTATAATGTAAACTATAATCCCAGGTATATTTTAGGTACCTTAATGCCTGTACTATTACCTTCCAATGATTGGCACTTGGATTGCTTATATATACTTAATCACTGACTAAGTAATATCTGGTCTAGTACAACTCAGGAACCTCTCATCACTACTAACAATGAAAATTTTCCACGTATAAACATAAAATGACATAATTATTTTCTGTCTGTTATATATATAGATATATACAGTTATCACATTCATTGTTTTTAAAACCATTGTTAATTGTATTGTCATCTTTTTCATGTCATTGCTTTGGTGCTTGTGTCAAGCCAAAACAATGATTTAGCCAATTTACAAACTTTATTTTCCTCTTTCAAAACTATAATGCCCTCAGATTGTTCCATGTAGATTTCTTCATCTAGATCTTCATTCAAGAAAACTATTTTAACATTCATTTGATATACCTCTAAATTAAAAATACCATTCTAATGGAATTTATACTCGTCAGAGAATAAGTGTCAAAATAATCGAGATATTCATTTTGTTTGTATTACTTGATAACAAGTTTGGCCTTACATTTATCAGTGGAGCCATCTGCTATCATTTTCCTTTTAAAATTCCATTTGGAATCTAAAGGTTTACAACTGAGAAGAAGATCGACTAACTCTCATGTATCATTCTACAGAATAAAATCAATCTCACTTTTTATTGCCTCCTTCCAAAAAGGTCTCTAATGAAGTCACAATTTCTTTATAGTATGTGATTTCTTTTCTAACAAATATGTTGTAAAATGAACTCCAATGTATTTTTCCACCCTTATCTTTTTGTTGCATCTCTTTCAAATTCATGATTAGAATCATGATCAAACTTATGAATTTATCATTCATAACTTCAATGATTTGTTTCAACGAACTAGATCACTCGTCAGATAATACGGAAATATATCTTTCAAAAATGATGCATTTCTGAATTCTATTATTGTATTCTTGTGTATATCCTACAAGTTTTATTCATAAAAATGAATCAATATATATTATTGTTATGTGCATACACTATAAAAAGATAGTCTATTATTTTAGGACTTATTTTTACTTTTTTCGGTGTTGAAACAGTTATTTTTTTACAAGACATCCACATAGAATGATCTCCTACAATGCAATAATTCACATCGTATCTTATTTTATTTCTTTGGAGATACTTTACTCGAAAGGTAATTACTTGTCAAAAGCTTCCAGATACGTTTTGGGATAATCCTGAACTTAGAAGTATAGCATTCATTATTTCTTTTAATATATGATTCTTTTGCTAAGAAATATCGTTTGATTGAGGTGATAGGGCTTAGTTATTTCATGGACAATTTCATGTTGTGCACAAAAAACACTTAAAGGTGTTTCACACTTGCTATCTCTTTCACTTCTTAGTTTATTTATTCTCTTATTAAATTAATTCTCAATCTTATTTTTATAGAGAATAAATTTACTCTCACGTCTTCACCTTTGCTCTTAAATAAATACATACAGTAGTATTTCGTGCTTGACCTTGCGAGTAGAAATTCCTTTTCTTGGCTGAACCCTAGGTTGGTGGATGGTAGGGATTGATTTCTTTTATTCATTTGCTGCTAATGCTCCAGCGATGCTCTTCCTTGGACAGTGGGTAGTCACTATTCAAGATCGCTACACTATGAGGTAGTCGTGCTGCTTCTTTGATTGGGGTTTGAACTTCTGGTTTAGTTGATCTTTTGACGATTAACACTACTCTGCTTGGGGCGTTAGAAAGTGTTTGGAGGTATGTTATTGGCTTTGAGAGCAATCTATTTTGAGCAAGCATATTCATTTAGTTTGAATTCAGTGAATATCATTAAAAGGATAAAATTTCCACTTTCCAGTAGATCATCACCATGATACTCCAGTATATGCTTACCTTAAGTGACTTTAGAAGAGATGGACCTGTGCGGTTATTGCTGAAAATATCTGCAGATTGCAACTGCAGAATGAAAAATGGAAAATAATCATCAGATTGGCAAAAATGACATAGCAAAAGCAATGCCACCAAAAGTCCCTTAGTTTCACACAATTTGACTCACAGAATATTTGCTGTTATTTACTCTGAAACAAGTAGAATATAAATAACTGAAAGCAATTACTATGCAAAAACAATACTAAGAATATCCAACAGAATAATGCATGTTTCATCAAAATGAGATACAATTAAGCAACTCAGAATGAGGAGGAACAATAACATGATTAGTCACTTGGTTTGTTTGGTGGCATCTCTTTCCTCTAAGCAGCACCTCCGGTCGATGGACAGTTGTTGAGCTGCTTGCTGATTGATCACAATAATTTTCCAGATTTTTTTTATAGATAGAACTGTAGTTATTGATCTGATTTGCTTACCATATATTTTTTTGTTTTTATATGTATTCAGACATATATTGCTATGTGCAAGCAGAAGGTGTCATCTGCTTTTACAACCACTTCTTTTACAGTTAGAATAAAAGGTATGCTAAATTAATTCAAATTGTAACAACCAGCTTAGTGTCATTCTTCTATATTAATCCTATTTTTATGTTGTACGGTAGATCATTCTTACATCATAACTATGTTTCCTTTTTCCATTATCTTAGCACATTTACTCCAAACAAGTTCCTCTAAAGAAAGCTCTTTCTTGCCATTAAGTTCTTACTTCCTCGAAATAGCAATTTTAGCCATTGTGCTATCTTGGTTTATTTGGGGGCTTAGTGTAATTATTTTGGAACGAACTCTATTCTTTTCATCGACAACTATTAACTTTCTTGGTACTAACATAATCATGCTTTCCTTTGTAGATCATTATCTTTAGTATCCGAGATTCAAATTGGTTCGCTTAGCCACTTCTTTTCCCCGGATCTGTACTTTCCATTGTTGAGCATTTGAAACAAAGTTATAATATATTAAATAGGTGTTGATTGTTATAGGTGCTTTTGCAAATATTTTAGCAGCAAGGGAGATTTCCGATTTCCTTCAATACACTTTATCCATGTGAACTTAAATTCATTATTGTCATTTTATCACATCTTCAATTTTATTGTCTTTATGTTGGATTCATTTCCATATATTATTTTGAAATTTACGATTTTGAAATTTTCCTAAAAATTTTTTTCCAAAGCAGCCAGATTCAATGACAATGCTAATTATGCAATTGTTCTACATTATTATTTGTAGTAACCCCAATTCGTGTTGCTGACCCCTTTTGGCTATATGCATCACCTTTGTTTTTCCTATATTAATTTCAAACATATTTAATCATCTTCATTATCACTTCCAAGTTTTGTCTATTAATTCCATTTAATTGTTCCTTCATCATTTCTATATTCATCAACAATTCATTTATATGTATTGAAATGGATTCTCCTATTTAGTTTAGTTTTTGCCTGTTTAGTCAAGTTACCTTACCTTATAAGTATCGTTACCACCTTATTTAATTTCCCTAATTTTGCATATTGATTAGCCAGATCATTTATTTCCTCTTTCTTTTATTTGAACTAGATTTTCCTTTCATTTATTGCAGGCTGAAAGCATCCTTCTGACAAGTTGCATCAAGTGGCATTCGGATAAACAAAAGAATTAGGATGGTGCCACTTTGATGTTTCAAGAGATAAGTGACCCTCAGTAGGGTTAGCTCTCATTTGCTCTTTCCCTACTTTTGCTCTTCCTCTTTGGCTAATAGATGGAAGTCCATTCTATCAAATTTCAAGATACCGGTTGTTGATCTTACTTTAGCATAAGTGATTGAAATATTGTAAAAGAATATAACTCTTTGGTTCATGCATTGAGGTCCTTACTTTATGCTTGATTGATTTGCTCAGTTACTCTATGTTTCTATTTGACACTTCAGTGAATAAAACAAAATCAAGGAATCTATTATTATCTCTATGATTTTGATCCTCCAAGATGGTAACTTAATTTAAGATATTTTGTCTGATAATTGGTGGGAGAGGCAAAATGCAGTCGGATTATAAACAGAGGAGCCGAAAATTTTGTAGTAATGAAATGTCTATGCACACCAATTAGGTGAGAGGACGTTTTGGTACTATTAGAATATATTCGGTGAATCTTTATTTGGTCTTAATTACCACTTTGTATCCCTCTCTCTCTCTAATCAGGATCCATATTTCTGTCACTTTTGAAGTGGACTATGCGATTCCATCCACAGTTAGACTTTGGTTGTTTTTCTTGGTGACAAGAATGACGCAATGCTGGTTGTATCTGCAGGATGGGAAAAGGTCAATACCCATATTTATTACATCCATCATGCCTTTTAGGCGTATGGTCTTGGTGGATCCAATTTCATTAAGGTTTATGATGAATTTGGTTCTTGCAGGGTAGGGAACAAGGGTTGTAGAAAGGAGAGGCAAATCCCTTCCTTGCAGAGTTGACCTGATCAGAAGAGCAAGCCAAACAAGGTCTTCATCATTGGAGCACGACAGCCTGTGTCATGCTGGGATGCTAATATTCTTATGCTGACGTCCTCATGTTTAAGATTTGCTTTGAACAGAAAAACAGAAAACTTTTGCTATCTTTCTACCGCATCATGTCCCACGGCGTAACGTGGGCTTTGACACTAGTATACCTATTAGACATGTAAAGTTCAGAGATGCTACTGAAGTGTGGATCCATGGCGTTAAAGAATAGAACAACATAAGATTTAGAAAAGCCGAATGAAGATTATGAAGTGCAACTTCAAACCAGGAATTCTTTCCCATAGCCTCATTGACTCATCACCGCAATTTACATCATTAGGAAAATGAAATTCCCCAAAGCTCAAAAATAATTTACCCATCGACCGGAAATAACAGCAACTATGACAAACAACGAGAGGATAAACAATGGAAACAACGAGAGAGCAGAACCCAGAACCCCTCTATCATCAACAACATATAATTAACTACGATCAACACAAGGTTTTGAGTAAACAATCAGGATGTACGTCTGAGTTCTTTAGACGAAGTCAAGGTGGGTCCACCTCCGTGATCATAATCTTCATCGCCCTTGAACGAGACCACTGAAAACCTGGCTGTTCCCAGCGAGAGTGGCTTCCCATTCAACCGATGATAGGAGTATTTGGGATAGCGTTATAACCACTTGCTTCATGTCTGGTCTTATCACAGGATCCTCATCTACGCACTGCTTCCCTAGCATAGCCATCTTGAACAAGAGCGAAAGAAGAAAGCCAAGTCAGTAAGAAAGTGAAATCCTCTTACAACTCCCACAGGAGAAACAAGAAGTTGAGCGACTTCAATTTGAAACAATAAAACAAATATGTTAGGTATTGTTGGTCTTTAGGCTTCTTTGACAATGGCCAATTTCATTCTAGCTGGCAGTCTTGGGAGATCAGAATGTAAATTACTTTTATTTACCTTAAATAGACAATCGTGGGGGTATAAGTCCATAAGATTAGGATCGATGTAATCATTCATGCTCGACATGCCTAATGAGTCGGTTACATTTCCGAGTGCTGCCAACATCTGCAGATACACAAAGAAAGACCATTAGAACTATGCGTGCAGAATTCACTTTTGTTGGAGAGGAGAAAAGAAAAATATTTTTTCTTCCCATGGCCAAAACTTGAATTTCAAAAAAAAAAAGAGAGAGAACTCTCTTATGCTTCCTTACAGTGGATGCCAATGATCGTCTTTCAGCATTTTTCATCTTTGTGGCTTCACAGCGGATCACAGCCTCCCTACCCGATATAATCTCAAAAAGAACGACACCAAATGCATAAACATCACTTTTGGTTGTGGCTAGGCCGTTACTCAAGTACCTACCGTGAAGCAAATACAGAAGATGGAAAATTCAAACTCAGTTGAAGAAATGAGTTGTTGACATACAAAATTTTGGTGGATAGCCAACCAGTAGAAGTTGGGAAAACAGTATCAAATAGCTTCTTTGCTTAAAGTTTTAGCATTTATTGGCACGTGTACTAATTTTTCATGCCAATCTCGACCCTTCAACTCTAGGTGTTGTTGAAGTCCATCTAGGCCAACACTACATCTGGGGTATCTTTAGCGGCTAATACGCATTACTTAATAATGGACTTTCTAGAGTTGATCTTTTTACCAATGTGATGCCACATACCCAATTTCAAAAAAAATCAGTACACCAACCTTTGTTGGTAAAAGAGTTAGATATAATAAATAGAAAAACCACGTGGACACAATCATTCAGGCTGCTTCTATAGGCTATGCTTAGGGTGCTGCTTTGGTGTCATGTTGGCTAAAAGAGAAATACTAAACCTCCCGAACAGTGTCAGGGAGTAGATCAAAACAATCTAAAAGCTAAAGTGCAAGAAACTAAAAGATAGGGCAGGCGTCACTTCAGCAGAAATTCAAAGCACAGTGATAATTTAGGCCCTTTTTCACCTACAGATTACTTACTCTGGCGCCAAATAGCCA
Source organism: Lagerstroemia speciosa (assembly GCA_037672795.1). Taxonomy (NCBI): domain Eukaryota; kingdom Viridiplantae; phylum Streptophyta; class Magnoliopsida; order Myrtales; family Lythraceae; genus Lagerstroemia; species Lagerstroemia speciosa. Next base: position 11,421,142 of record CM075295.1, read on the forward strand.
TATGTTCCAACAACTTTTGTCACCGTGGTTTCCCCCTCAGCGGTCTTCCCCACAAGTTTAGCTAAACCAAAATCTGAAATCTGTACAAAGGCAGACGTTGCTATCATCAGATGGAATTATTTGGGTTAGATTAAAAAGGGAAAGGGAAATTTCATAATTGGGGGAAAAAAACGCTGTTGTAACCTTTGCTCGGAAGGCACCATCAAGCAAGATGTTGCTCGTTTTGATATCTCGATGGACATAGTGATTCTTAGTGTACTCATGAATGTACTCAAGACCTCTAGCAGCATCAAGCGCAATTTGCACCCTTGTGATCCATGAAAGAGATGGATTGCCTACAAACGTTCAATTGAGAAGTCAACTTAGATTCTGCCTGGGAGTGCAGGGGGATTTGATAAGAATATAAATGTTGATGAAATAACCAAACGACCTTTTACAGCTATAAATAAATTAAAGATGTATTTACAATGAAAACATTTTTAATTAAAAGTGAAAGAAATTAAATCAATTTTCTATAATTTAAATTGGTTTTTTATAATTTTATTTTTTTAAAAAAGTATTAATCCCCATCAATTTTACATATTGGAAAAAGGAGGAAAGAAATTTTAATAATTTGTTACATACTTCATAAAAGAATGTGTAACATTTTTATATAGTAATGTTTTAAGATTTTGCTAAAAAAATAACTTTATTTATCAGGGGAAGGAAATAAATTTTAAAACTTTTTTTGGATAATTCTATGGCTTTCGTTAATTTAAAAAATTTATGGAATGAAATTAGATTTTTTAAGAAGTTTACAAGCAACATTTTGTAAATTAACCCCCCCACTCCCCATAGAAATAGCAATAGAGTATGGTATGATGGTCCATAACTGTTCTTTGTTGATAGGAAATACACCCTCCATCAGAAATTCTTGTGCTGAATCAATTTGCTTGCAACCAAACAACGGAATGCAAACTCCATATGGAATTCATTGACAAGCAAAATCTCCTTTCCGCACTGCTGAACACACTATTGTTGCATTTGGTATGAAGGAATGGAATGGAATCGAAAATAATGAGTATTTTATCATCTCCTTTCATATTTTTTAACTTGATCATACATTGATGTGCATTCCATTTAGGTTAAAAGAGCATTCTCTCAAAGAAATTACCTTGTACCAAATGTAACCTATAAGAAAACGTTTGGTAGCATGTGATTGGGATTCCGTTTACATATCAATTGCATATCAAATTCGAATTGTGTAGTTTGGTAACTATTTTATGCAAAATTGTGATTACGTATATAATCAACATTTACGGATCAATTATGCATCGTCGTTCCCTATGGAGCCATTCGTAATGGTGATGAAGCACTGATGAATGATTCAGAAATTAAGTTAAATTATATCGCTACGCTCCTATAACTTCTTTTCATGATTTATTTCTCTTTTCTCATTAACAAGCCATTTTCTCTTTTTCTTTCTAACACACTCTCTCTCGCTTAATATTCCCGTACCCATTTTTTTATAAGAAATAAATATTCTATTTTATTATTTACATTAACTAATATTTTTATTTCAATTAAAGGCTAATTATAACTTCATGCTGATGAGTTTCTCTTACCATCGAAAAATAATTGTATCTTTTAGAAATTAAATTATTAAATAATAAATTAATAACTAACAATAAATCAAAAGATACATAATAACTTACAAAGAAAATTTTTGTCATTCCTTTATTAGTATAGAGTAAAGGATAATTTAATAATTTTCTTTTATCTTCTAGCAATTACTAGTCAATACTTAATTTTATGTTACCAAACAAAAATATTATTCAATTTAATTCCCTCCCAATTCTCTTTACTCATCTGTTCGGTTTATCGCCAATTCATTGTCTATTTGGTTCATCACTACCAAACATGCCATAAGAGTAATCATCTCTATCCAAGTCTTGAAATAGCAGTAACAGCAGTCCAAATAGAGTGTATAGATTTTGCATGGACAAAGCTGAGTTTGAGGGAAGACATCATTTCGAAAATTCTGGAGTTTCTTTTCTTCCAAATTCCTTAGATACAATAGCACCAAGCAAACTTTTAATTATTGCCACCTAGTCCTTTGTTTTCCGGTTTCTTATAGCAAACTGCAGCTCCTCATCCCAATCACCATTCTTCTGGAATAATTGAGAAAACTTTGAATCCTTTCAAAGGCCATTTTAACCTCCCAACAGCTTACAGGATGCTTACAAAAACTGCTTCTCCTTATTCATGATCTCTCAACACTTACGTTTCAGCAGTTATATTTATGCACTTTTTAGCAATTAATGCAAGGAGTAGTCTTGAATATCCACTTATCATATGAACATTTCAAAGAGAAATACTGGAGAAATTCAACATTAAATGGAAATTTTACCTCTGTTCTGTGGGTCATGTAAATGAGATCTTAGTGAACCCTTTTTGGCGTACTCATAGATGAGGAACAGTTCATCATTACTAGCAGCATAGCCAAGCAATTCCACCTGAACTCAAATTGGCCACAGCTTTGAGGTCAACTCATAAATTAAAAAGTAGAACAACAAAAGAACAGTAGAATTTTATTGGAATGAGAATTACCAAATTTGCATGATGAACCTTGCACAAGACCTTCATCTCCGCGAGGAATTCTTTGGTTTTTGTTGCCGTCATTCTCTTAATTGCAACTTCCTTAGAACCATCCGGAGGTTTTAGCAAGCAGAGACAGAAATGGGGAAAAACAGAGAGACTTACCCTAAAGTTGCAATTAAGTTGAAAACAATTATGAACCTGATCGTGGAGGACTCCATAGTACACGGAACCATATGTACCATGCCCTAGAAGACTAGAATCGGAGAATCCATCAGTTGAGAACAGTATATCCTCGTATGAGAACACTACAGGCTTCTCTACATCAAGGACATCAGCTCCCAGAGCTGCAAAATATGACAATCAACCTTAAATAATAGATACACAAAAACCAGGTGATTAATTTTGCCTAAAAGCCTAAGCTTGTTAGATAGTACACCGACAATTATCAAGCATTCTTCAGAGTTCAGACATCACATGAACTAGGGATAAGCCAAAATATTTTACAAAAATACCTAAAGGAGTTGTCAAGATCCCAAAAAAGACATCCATATGCTTTGATATAATGTCCAATGACAACTTTATCCTAAAGCTAAAGATTCTAGAAAGGTGTATAGCAGCCATGGTTCAAGAGTTGTTGATTACTAGTGAGAATCTAACTAGGTCAATCAAATGTGTACCTTTTGGAATATTTATCTGGTTGTTGCTAGACTCTCCATTGGTTTGCTTCCCGTCTCCCTGCTTGCAGCAGATGTAGCGGCCCGAACCACAAAAGAAACTTGGGTTCCGAAGAATGTGAAACTTACAGGAAACCTTGCCATCACTATCTTTTGTACGACTAGCAGAGGAAGCTGATGATCTAACCAGAAAGAAAGCGACAAATCCTAGTATGATAACCAGTAGACCAATTCCAACACCTATGATCCATCCATATGGAACATGGGCCTCGTGATCCTGAGAGCTTTCTGCAAATCGACATTTTCTAGTTCTCTTAGTATTCTACTAAGACGAGACCGTTCAGCTTAACATTATCAGTTGAAAAGCTCTAACATAAGACACAAATACAAATATCAATAAGGTCATTAGCCCATTCTTACTTTCATGGTTTTCTAACCCAAGTGATAAAAAGTCAGAATACAAACTCAGACTTTTACTTGATTCACCCTTCATGTATATCTAATACCTCAAAATAATTAAGTTGGCAACAAAGTTCTAAAACCCCTAAAATATGACAACTTGTATATCTGCCTACTATCATGTGTGTCGAATCATAACTATATCTCAAGAAACAAGACAAATAGGTCAAAGTCTCTAGAAAGTACTTCTAGAAGAAGTACTAGGCAGAACCTGGATGGCTGTCCACAGAAGATGCAGGAGTGGGTGCAGGAGCAGGACTAGTAGCATTCTCCAAAGGATAGGGTTCACCAGGAACTGCGACACCCAAAATCGAGATGGTAACTTATTAAAGAAATGCGCCAAACATTGTGGACACATTGTAACAAGTATATTCTGGCAAAGAAGTCTTTTTAACTGTTGTAGCACATTCAAAATAATCCAATAAAAAGGACAGATGGTTTAAGCAAAATGCTTACTGAAACTTCTAGGATTACTGGCTAGCAGAGAGATGGACCTAGATTTAAGCAAAATGCATCTACGTTTGCTTCACTTAAGATCCCTACAGCTCTTTACTTCAATTTCAATAAAGTTCCAGTTTCTCTGAACAGTAAAATCTCCTGAATGCAAACGGCAGCCTTCTCTGAATATGGAAATATATGGTTGATATGCAACGCAATCAGTTTTGCTTGCTTTTTGTCAGTTAATTATCTGACATTCACTACTCGGTTTAGCTGATTACAACCATGTGACGGCATTAAACACTCAGTCATAATGGAACAACATATTCATGTTCCTGGTGATAACCGTAACTAGAGCAATCATTCACATGATGCTTAAACTCCATAAATAACCAGCCGCCTCCATCTGATGGCATAAGCTTTGAATTGAGGTCGATATCTTCTGAATCTATCAACAAGCTGACTATAAAGCATGAATCACCAAATTTACACAGATGAAACGGAAGCTAAATAACAGACGGAAACAGAACAAACCTGAATTCAGGGGGATAAAATAAAGGTCACCAAGAGTAACATTATCGGGGTTGCTAATTCCATTCACGGTCTCGATATCGTCCATACTGACTCCAAACCTACTCGCTAGTGATAGCACACTGTCTCCTTCCTGCAGCACATAACTCATCAAGTAATTCCATAGCCTGCTCGAGCACCCACAGAACAGCCTCAGAGACACCACAGCCCCAATCCTTGCCGTCCTTGTCAAATTGGGCAACACAGCAAGACCGTCATAGGCTCTGCCCACGATATCAGACACAAGGCCGTAATCAGACTTTACGGTATACGTGGTGTTGGTGGCATACTTCTTTGTCGTAGAGAGGCAGGAGCAATTCTTCTTGATGAAGACATAGTTGACATTGATCGGGTCCTCGACAGTGATGTCGGAGGGGGAGACATCAAACATGGACAGGAGTACGCTGAGGGTCTGGTTGGGCTCGGGCTTGAAGGCCAGGAAGGATGTGCAGAGGCGGGATGTGTCCGTACAGTTCATGGCTGCCGGGTAAGCGTGGGAGGAGATCATTGGGGCAATCCAGAACAAAAGAGTTAAGAGAAGATTGGGAAATGGGTGCATGTTGGTGCGACTCAACTGAGCATAAGAAAAAGCCTAAAGATCGGATTTTTATGGGATTGAGGCCGAGAATGAACAGCAAGTCAGAGAGCAAGTGATCAAGAATTTGGTGGGGACGGAAAAGCAAGAATTGGGCTTCTGTTCATGGTGAAGCTTGAAACAGAAACTGCTTAAAGATCATATATCTGTGGAGGGGAAAAAACAGTGATGCCCTTTTGAACCGGTAATAAACACTTGAGCTGGAAAATGGGAAGAAGACGAGGATAAATTCAATGGAGCTCTTTGGCTAAGAAATGAAGAACCTTCAACTGAAGTGCGTTATTTGATGAACCTCAGGGAGAGATCTCATTCTCAAGGATGGATCTGCTGCTATGGCGTCTGAAGGACGAGAGGGAATGGGGGCTCTGGAAGGCAGAGAATAACAATTTCTGTCCCTTTTGGCCTTAATTTTTCCAGATGGATTTATCTTTATTTTCTGCTCACTGCTTACTACTCTATTGACTCGACTGGAGACTGCTTTGCTTTGCACAACAACACGGTAAAATCAGAGACAGCTCCACAGGCACCTGCCTGCAGCGGATATTTGGTTGGCTTATTGTGGGCGATTTTACGAAACTGTCCCTAGCTAGCTTGCCAAAATGCCAATTATTTTACTTTACTTTTAGTCAATAATCCTGAATCCAATGCAATGCAGAAAGGTTTAAACTAAAGGGAAGATTAGTTTTGTAATATTCCAGTCTTACTCCCAATGACGTGGGACTTGCGCCAGGGTACTCGCAGAATTCATTGAACCAGCACTTCTAAACCACGGATCTAGCAATTTCCATGTATTTTTGCTCGAACGACAGTAATCATCACCGCCAACGCCACCGAAGAACTCATTACCACTATTTGTGCCATAAGGTAGATGTGCATCCTCTGAGCCCTTCTGAGTTCTTGTTCGTGTTCGGGGTTCAGGATCAATAGATATATACACGTGCCCGCATTTGAATGAGAATATACATATAAAAGATATCAATAAAATTCCTTTTTGATGATAACAGCAGTAGTGTATATTTGAGGGCTCGTGTCATATCATGGTCCCAAATATAAGGCGGGGCGATGAAAAATCCAATTATTCAATTCTTTATTTTGAACTTTTGTATTATCTCTCCGAAATGACTATATATAATGTTATGACTAGATTTACATTAAAGATTGAAGATTCTTCAGACCTTGAGTACCTCCTCATGAGCATATCGAGTATCTAGCCTAAAAACATAAAATGAAGTCAAATTAGAATAACGATCTAATTTAACCCTTTGATACACAAGTCAATATCTAAATTAGGATATGGTAAATAGAGTGAGAGAGGATCATCTTACCTATAGGTTAGGGTCAACCTTTATTTATGAAGGAGTTAATTGAGGGTTACGATCCAATAGTGATGTATTATCTGTAGTGCGAGAAATCATGTTAAAAATATTCTTGCTTCCCATGTTAATCTTAGATATTACCCTCCAGGAAATAAAGACCGATTTCCATCGCATAAGTTTTATTCCTTACCAGAATCAAAGCTCTAATATGCGTGCATTGATTGAGGTTGATCGTATCCATAGAACTGCGAGTATGATCAAACTATTCACACTTGGAGCACTTACCTGACTTCCAAGGAAAGAGGAATCACCACTGTTAAGTCATCACGAAGGTCTACTCACACCATTTCCTCAATTTCCACCTTAGCATTAACTTCAAAACGAATTTGTGCCTAATCCAAATGGACAAGCCTATAGGTGCTTCTATCCATATAAGGTTTATACACTGGAATGGCCAAGTAGCTCAACTAGGAGCGGCTATGAAGGAAAGGGTATCTTCCTTGGGACAATTAGCAGGGCATTCTCCGTTGATTGATATAACCAATTGTTAACTTGGGGGACCACTTTTGAAGCAGGAGGAGCTTATGTAATAGATGAAGAAATTTAAAAATATGATGAGACGAGGAGATTGAGATATAGAGAAATGTGATGGATTGTGAACCATAATCACGGAGTTCATTAACTTGAGGAACTCAATAAATAATATGAGAGAGTCGCTTATTTATATGACTAAAAATCCAATTGATCAAGGAAACAAATATGAGAATATCCTAAAGATACTAACAAGCTATTTGATTAATAAGATATTATTTCTAAATATTCCATTTTCTAATCAATAATAAATATTTTCTCTATTCCTTATAGAACAACATGGAGTTGGCATGAAAGTTTATTTGGAGTGGCAATTCAACTTAATGATTTCTTAGTTTGATCTATTAAGCAATTATCCATCAACCTATTCTATATCATGAAAAATTTAAAGTAACGTGGGAGAAGGAGTAGAGGATAAAGATATAGAAAACATGGTAGGGTATAGGTCATAATCACATCCTTTATTAGATTGAGTAACTTAGTGAATCACGTAAAATAGTCACTTATAATAAGACGTGCATACAACTCGTGTGAAAATTTACGATATCAGATATTCGAACCCCTCTTAAGTGTATAACTCCTGGTGAGACCACTCACATGTGCGCTTATGACCATACCTGGATTCATGGGCTAAATATCTTAAAGACACTGACCAAAATAATTGTCTATTTCGTCAACGTGATATTATTTATAAATATTTTTATTTCCTAATTGACGCTATTCTCCAACTCCAGCAAGAGATTTGTACATGAGTTGAGCTTGCCACGTCATCCGTAAATTCTACCAATGAAAATTTAACACATCATTATTAAATGTCACATTTTTTCTATTTATTAATAATAATTATTTTTAGACATGATTCGATATATTTGCTTATGTTTCAAGTATATATTAATTAAGTTCGCAATGCCATCCATAAACTCGGCTCACATAAAAATTTCACAACCCCGGCACCCAAGGTCAGTATAGGAGGGGGATCAGTAAACTGAAAGAGGTGGAGACTGCATTTACTTGAAATGAAGCGCTTCCGTTCTCTGCCCAAACTCTGTAAACCGGCAAAGATAAGGGGTTAGATGGGTAGGTGGACCAATACATCTCCCCACTGGAGTCATTTTCCACTTCTTCCGATCCTTGTCCCCGAACCTCTCTTGGAGGCCTAATGATTTTCCAGCCTTTGGTCCTATATGATTTCCATCTTTCCCTGAGTTTCCTGCACAAACAAATTGTTCCAGCTATGCTTTGAGTACTCATGCGGTCCCACAGAGCCATTAACTTAACTTTTCCAAGCAGATTCTGGTGCCTATTGGCCTGGAGAGGACATCGGAGAGGCCAGAAGGGGTTGAAAGTCTCCGATCTGCCGCAGAGTCGAAGGTGTTTTGCAATGAATGGGCCAAAACATAAAGAAAGGAGCACGAGTTGGACAGGGAGAAAGGCGCACGTTAGCCAGCTAAAAATGAATGAGAGCTAAATGCTATGACAGCTATTTAAAAGTTTAAAAACACATCTAAACGAAAAAATTTATATCTAATGACCATATCAGGTAATAAATTTTGCAAGTTAGTGGTTTTTTAATATCTTAGTAGAAATAGTTATAAATATTTTAAAGAGTACATATATTATAATGATATATTAAACACTCATTAAATTTTAATATAAATCACGAATATAACAAATTCACACAAAACTTCCACCTTATAGATATTTTTAACACGCAAAGTCATATATTTTCTCATATATTTATTCTAGCCTACTAGCTTGCAATCATCTAAGTGTATCGACCAGTTAAGTACACGGTATATTTGTGATACCATTGCAAGTTCCATAGTGCAACCACTTTTTTGTTTAGTAATTTAATATAACAGCTGACAACACAATTAATTATTTAAATTAAAAAATATAAAATGGCTTACAACCATTCCATCCATTTATTTAACCCTTTAATATTTGGACCGTAGAATTTTCATACCATTGTTAGGAGTAACTAGCATTTTCTTACATAATCTTCTTTTACAATAGTGCTGTAATAAAATACAATTAAACTATTTTGCTTAGTAATAATTATGACTATTATTCAAATTAGTAATAGTGATTTATTATTTGTTACAAACTGATTAGGTGATTAGATCACCTAAACCATCTAGCTTAGTCAAATGGATTTCACGAAGATGTTTTCTTTCAAAAACGGACGAAATTCGTCAACCCTCTGAACCGAGGTCAACGCATTTCTCATAGCAAATCACCCTGACAAAATTTCGTCAAACAAAATAAGTTGAACTAGAAGGGTATTTTCGTCCAAATGGGGACAAAATCCACCCACTCCATCTATACAGCTTTAATGCAATATATAAAACCTTGGTGCCCGAAGTAGATGTGACTAAAGCCACTCTATTTTGGGATGGTAAACTTTATGGACGGTCTGACGGGAATTGTCGGAACTGACCAAATTATATTCTCTCTAGGAATTTTTTAAGTCTTAATAATTGAACCTTATATGTATAAAAAAAATTGAAAATGAGCTTTTATGAGTGAAATCGGGGATGGATTTAGCGGGTTGATTGCCCCTAATAACTCTATATAAATTTTAATAATTTTATCCATATTTTTATGAATTATTCTAACCCGCTCCCTTGAAATCTGTCAATTAACTCCGTTTTGAGTTTTATCTCCGACCAAGACTTTTGGATTCTTTCCCAAGTGAAACTTACATTAAATTTTACTTTCATTGAAACTAAACCACGGATGCTTCCTTGTTTACCCTGGGGGAATAATGATAGGAGTACGAGGGGGAAAAGGGGGGAGAGAGAGATGAAAAGGATTGGCAATTTGGCATGAGCTTTACCTTTTATTTACTATTAGACACGGCATCAAAGGACCACACGGTAGATGAAGAGAAAGTGCCCATGACAGCAGAGCCTGGCACAAGGTGGACGTGAACGCCCAAAAAAGGTAAGGGTAATCTTGGAAATTCAACACGGGGCCCGAAGTTGCAGGGAGCTGGGAAATTAAGAATAATAACAAATTAATAAAAGCGTAAATAACAAGGACTCGCCGACTCGGGACAGAGAGTGGCGCCAAATCCACACGCCAGGACAGCTAAGAGCCGCGGATTTGCTCAAATAATCAGATTCGGACATGCACAAGTCGCCGAGGTAAATGTAAACCTCACGTTGACACTTGACCCTCTAAGCTTTGACCAGGAGAAACCAGTGTCAAGGCAACAATTTTTTTTTAACGATCTAATAAAAAAATGGTGGAATATTCTTTATTTAGAAAAGTAAACTAGAATTTTAATACAGTGATATTAATTTTAATTTAAAATTAAGAGTTTTTAAATTTAAATTTTTAAAGAAATATTTTATGCACCTTTATTTTTATCTTTTTTTTTGTATTCTCTTCTAAATTTACAAGTTATTTTACAATAAAAAAAAGTTCAAAATACTTGAAGAACCAAAACTTTCACTTTTGTTGCCGCAGTTAAGTCATTCCATGTCCTTTGGAACTCTACCAGCGTTGATAATTAGCACTGGCGTGATTCAGGGAGGTGGTTGCTCCTAGTATTTGAAAAAAAAAACATATTTCATAATTAGGAAAATTTTATTGCACACACCACATATGTAATATCTGTTGTTATGATTTCAACTTCATTTTTCTAGTTTGTTCGTCTTTATTTCCTTTATACAAATTTCTATTTCTATATTGTTTGACTGTCTAGTCTCTTCGGAGACATTTGAATAGAATGATAGATTGAAGGCCAAACGAGAATAAGACCAGATTTCTTACAATATATCGGTTCCAAAAGATATATGGCACCAAAAAAATTCAATATAACCCGACTAACCAAAATTCAAGTTAGTTTAGCTAAATGATAAAATATTCTATATGACGAATTTTTTTGTGCTTATTAAACCCGAATCCAATACATTAGACGAACGTGAAAGTGTCATGCAAGGGCAACCGAAGATACCTTACGTGGGCGAATGAGGGAAGACTTTTCATTTGACTGGATGATGGCCCGTGCATGGAACCCGAAAACGCCGTCAGAACAGCTTCAGCTAGGACTTCGAAGACTCTGCAGCGGAGTTCCTTAATCTTTTCTATTTTTCTCTCCTTTAAGAAGTAAATGAGTTCATTATCCTTCAACAAACTAAAAGCAATATTGTTAGAAAAAATTTAAATTTATAAGAGAATTTGATACCATTTTACTTATAAACTTAGATTTTTATGTGAGAACTAGCTCAAAATTCTTGCATACCCAGGTGATTATTTAATATCGTATTAGAGCGGATCGATCATGAACTCGACTTATGCTTTTGGGTGGATATGAGCTCGAGATTCATTAGGCATAAGTGAGATTTAACATGGTATTAAAATAGGTCGATCCTAAACTCGCACCATGATAGCCTGAGTGTGGACTCGTGGCTCGTTAAGCTCAAGACTTAAAGAAAATTGTCGGGCTCGTGGTTAGTTTGTTGAGTACGTAAAAAGTTAAACTCGTATGTTAGTTTAAAGATGGAAGAGAATACCCGCCTTAAAGTAGTTTGTCCCATTACCCCAGAACAGAAGAAAAATGTCCGATCGAGGTCAGTTATTAAGAGCACGTGTCAAGTCTGAATACGTGGTAACATGAGAGTAGGTGTTGAGAAGAAACTTAAGTTTACAAGATAATTAAGTATCATCGCTTATAAACTTAGACTTTTAGGTGAAAATCGGTTCAAAACTCTCGTAGGTCTAGGTGATTATTTAATACAGCGAGTCCATCCTAAATTCAATTTAAATTTTTGGATGGATATAAACTCGAGAATCTTGTAAATTTAAGTGAAAATATAATAATAATTATTAAAAAATACAAAAAAAAAAAAATTAGAGAAAACTGACAGAAGATCCTCTACCAAACCCCGAACACCACCGACGAAAATTCCATACCTTTGATTTTGTATATTATTTCTGATCGTCGTATTTTCTTTTAACATTTTCCCTATTTCATTATCCAATACATTTTTCTGACAGTGACCTTGTATTTTCTTCTTTTATTTTTTTTCCGGTACAAAATTTCTCTGACAGTGATTGGTTCTAAAAATGCCATCTGAATTTCCCTTGGCCTTCGAAACTACAGACAAAAAAAAAGGTAGACTTGACTTGACCTATCAGAATACTGTGTCTTAATACTATAAAATAAAAATATTACTTCCGAAAAAAAATAAAAACATTACTTCCGAGAAAAATATACTATAAATAAAAAAATATCTATATTCTCTTAAGGAAAAAAGAAGAGAAAAAATTGTTACCAGAAAAAAAAAAAAAAGAGAAAACATATAAGATCCTTAAAATTTATGCAATATTTTACAGTTTCTCCCAAATTTATGGATGATCCTACCACACTTCCCCTTAAATCTGCTCCTGTTTACGGGACGAGAGACTTGCTCCTTGAAGAAAAGAAACATGTTACTTGCTTTTCATTTTTGAAAAATAAATGGAAAAATATATTCAATTCTCAAGCTTTCATAATTTTATTGTCTTCATATTTAAGTTTTATTTTTGTTGTCTTTCTTTTTCTCAACTGTCAAATTTAAAATAAATCGAAAGAGTGTAAGAGAAAGTAGGGAGAACGTGCTGGTTTGAAAGCTAAACTCACAAGAATAATAGATATTTCATTTATGAATTACACAACAATTACAACAACAAACTAATCTATTTATAAATTAAGTGATAAAAAATAAAGAAATAAAAAAATCTGATAAATACTCAAATATCTCAATAAACATATTCACCTCATATCTAAAATATTATTTCCTGCAATAATAAAATCAAATCTCAACACACCCCTCAAGATGAGCATATAGCACTGCGAAATGCACATATTGAACTTTGATCTTCAAAGCATGACTCTAATTAAGTGCTATGATTCTAATCAAATACTGCTAACAACCGTTGTATAATCTTCTGAAAAATTGTCAATCCTTGTTTTATATACCATCGGTAAGAGGTCAATCCCTGTTTTATATACCGTCGAGGAAGCATTCAATCCTGGTTTTATATGCCGGCAAAGTGGTGAACATCCGTCAATAATTGTGTTATATCCTGTCGGTATAGTGGTTTCTACATATTGCTTCACATGATTTGAATTTCGTGGACCATAATCTGTCTTGATAAATCATAGATACAACAGACAACGTACTTGCCTAGCCCAACATACATTAATAAGTTGACAGCACAACGGATAGGAGATTCTTCAAGATTAATCTACTTTGATACCATGTCAAATTTAAAATAAATTAGAACAATATAGAAGAAAGTATAGAGAAGGTATTGGCCCGACAATCGAACTCATGAGAGTAATAAATATTTCATTAATGAACGATTCAACAATTACAGTAGCAAACTAAACTATTTCTATACTAAATAATGAATAGAATAAAGAAATAACGAATACAATTGATAATTAAATATCTCAACAATCATATCTCTATGATATCTAAAACATTATTTCCTACAATAATAAAATTAAATCTTAACATCAGCTTATCGCGTTATTTTTCCAATTTACTCCTACAGTTGTTTTTTTTTTTATTTAAGAACTAAATTTTCATTCGAAAAATATTCTCCAATGAAAATATTTTCTTTTTGTTTACCGAAAGAAATAATAAAGGTAATTGACAGGAAAGAAGGACGGTGGAATTGTTTCCCACAGATAACACCCCCCCGGTCGAAGTCGTGGATCGACTCGGTGGCTGCTGGGATCTTGCTTGCGAGGGCTGTAGCTGCCGGGGAGGGTCTCAGCTCGTCCAAAATCAAGAACTATTCCTAATTGGTACGGGTTCATTTGTTTCTTTTTGAGTTTTTCTTTTTAAAATATATCAATTAAAAATATATTTCTTGGACAAGAGTTAATCTTCTATAAGAAAGATTAACGACAGGTTGAAAGTGGTAAAATGCGAAAGATTAAAAATAAGAATGACGAAAAATGAAGATTTAGTGTCAAATTAATGAAGATATAAAAGGTGGTAAAAAAAACAGAGTACTTTATTTCTTTTCGAATTTTCTTTTTAATATATATTATAATTAAAAAATTTTGGACAGAAATTAATTTTGTGAACAAAAAACTATGACAGTAGGATTAAATTGAAAAAGTGGAAAGTTGAAGTCAAAAGCAATAAAAAATAAAGATTTAGAATGAAAGTGACAAAAGTATGAAAGATAGTTATAAAAGGGTGGCATTTTTTCAAAAATAAATAGTCTTGTTCGAAATGAATGGTTAGTAATGTAACCTGCCCACGAAAATTAGATGTAAATGTCAACATTAATTGTCAGCCCGAGATCTGAAGGAGAAGCACGTGGACTCTTACATATTATACGGCCTAATATAGATATCATATTCATTTCCAATTATAGTTGTATTAGGCACTGAGTGGGACCCAGTAGTGCATGTGAGCCTCCAATTATTTGCAATTAAAAAATAATGGGGATCTATCTCTGGTAAACTTAAAAAGGTTTGCAAAGAAAGATGGTCCGATGTAATGATATCTTATTTGTACATTAAAAATATTAAATGACATGTTTGTAATCCGAGTGTTATGAGGAATTTAAATGCCACATTAAAAATAATAATTTTTATAAGAATTTTTTATTTTTTATTCTTTTTAGTATGAAAATTGAGTCGTGCAGCTTAATTGATGGTGGCCAATAATACACTAACGAGCTGGACTCACACATTCTCCCTTTATGAAAACTTTTATTTTAAACGAGGATATAAAAATTGCACGGATGGATAATTTTATTAGTTCAAATAAGTTATTTAATTTTGGTTTCTTAATTTAATGGAGATAATTTGAGCATTTTAAAGCTAACTTTGTTTTCTCAGGGGACCCACAGCCTGATAGATATGGTAATTTTTTACACAATACGATAACCCGACACGACATTACATGACACAGAGTTAGGCAGGTTTTTGTTGACTTTAAATGGGTTTCGTGTCTAAACGGGTTGATACACGTAACCCATTTATATAAATATGTTAAATCGGGTTAAACTCACGTAACGCAACACGACACGATTAAATACATTTAATTATATCTATGTGTTAAACTCATTAACCCATTTAAATCTATTAAGTTAGAATTATAATTATATCGTACATATTTAGTTATACGCGTTAAATGTCATGTCATGTTGTGTCAACCCGGTTTTAAATGGGTCGTGTTCATGTTTGAAATTTCCGACCCGTTTATTAAATGGGTCGTATACGGGTTAAGATACATTTGACACAAATCTATTTAGATATGACACGATACATTTGACACAAACCTATTTAGATATGACACGACATGACACGTATTGCCATGCTTACAATCTATAGCATAGAACCTTAGATCTTGTCTTCTCTTGTTGGGTTTCGAATTTACCAGAGTTAACTGATGATCTTTTACATTAAATTTGAACGAGCGCAAAATTAGGGAAAAATAGAATCAATGCTAATATAGTGCATATCTCATGAAAAAATTGTTAGCAAAATTATATATATATATATATTACATGCAAACATTTGAAAAATTTGGTGTCTTTTTTCATCTTATATATCTTCCCTCAATGTAATTACATATTAAGTTTATGGCATGCATATGATTTCTATAAAATAATAATTTCGGTCATTTTCTTCTCACTCTATATATACGATCTTAATGACAAAAATTTTTCATTAATTACTTTTACCTTATCCCACTCTATATCACTCAATGTTTATAATTTTAATAGTAAAAATGTGTCACATAATTGTAAAATTGAAAAGATAAAATTGACATATTATATTAATACTATTGTAAATTAACAAATTTCAAATGAATTAAATTATAATAAGTTATAAATAAATAATCTAAATTATATGATATAATTCAAATATTTCACATTTGTTTTTTTTTTTTCATGTGTAATACGACTTCGTGTCTAGTAAATATATATTAATCTTCGAAGGACAACTAATATCACAACAAGAATTGAAGAATGAAGATATTTTGATATCATGACACAAAGTCATATTACAATAATTTGGTAATATAAATTAAAATATAAAAGTAATAAAGAAGTGTACAGACATATAAACAATCGAAGTTGAGGCTTTTGGTGGTCTTAATTTTCTTAAAACTAATTCACCCCTTTCAATTGTGCTAAGGATACATAAACATCAATCTTCCCAGATACAGCGACCATACAACTGAGTAACAACAAATTTAGAACTCCCAAACAAACCGAACAATAATGGAACATCACTTAAAAAAGGAACATCACTTAAAAACTATGCATGAAAACTGAAGGGAGAGTTTTTGTTATGAGTTTTGAAAGCTGTATGTTCAACTTGAAGTAAAAGGCTCAATTTAGAGGAAAATGAAAATTTTTTGGTTATTGGCAGTTAAAATACACATCTAGTTATTATTGGATTAGTAGGGACAATACTGAATCCAATTAAAATTTACTAGGTTATTAGGTGCAATATCGAATTTGATTACAAGCTTGAATTTTTCACCAACATTATTTGATAGTTACTGTTTAAAGCAGAATACGATAATTTTTCCACGATATGCCTTTTAATTATGTTTCATTGAAAGAAATAAAATATCATACGAAGAGTCAAGATTCGAAATTATTTTTCCTCTTTTATGTGGGATTAATATCACCACCTATCCCATATGGGCTCAATTCCAGAACGGAATTCCATATGTTAACCTGTCCATTCCCATTTAACTTACCATTTTCCAACAAAAATAAACTAATTAACAGTTAATTTCTATTTTGAAGAATTCATCTATGCTGGCTAGTGTGAAAGGTTATAAATGTGAAGAAACTTGATGATGTGTTCAAATGAATACAAATGGCTTCCCCACATGTTCTAAGATAATCTCAAACACAAGTTTAATGCTTGTGATTTAAATCAATTTGGAATTTCGGTATATGCTCTATGTTAATCGATTTTCTTATACAATCATAATTAACGTGTCATAATATACCATGCCACAAATTGGAGAACTCAATCAAGTAAGCGGAAGAGGAAATCCCTATCATCACATTGAGCTTAAAATACCATCACATTCAAACCACCCACCCACCCAAAAAATCCCAATTTTGACAAAATAACATTGTTTGATTCAAAAACCATCTTAAACTCATGTTTATTTAGCAAAGAACCTGACATTAGATTTTTCGGATTTCTGGCATGTACAACATATTGTTAAGAGTTAGTAGTTTTTTGTAGGTCATCTTCAGCACCACCATTGGTCTTTAATAGCATATGATGCAAGTTTTCCATGTACAACTTTTCTCTACTAATTCGCTCGAACGTTGTGAAGAGGTCTTGGTTGTTGCAGACATGTCGAGTATCTCCAGTGTCAATCCACCACTCCTTTGGATTTGATCATACTAATTTTAACTCTAAAACCATAGCTAACATGTTGATGTTAGACATGCCCTAGATATTGCATCAATCATGTCGGTGTCAGGCTTCTTCTTTTTGGGGAGCTGATAATCAACATACTTGTAACTCTTCTTACCACAGTTGAAACATTTTTCCTTGGAACTTTTTCTTTGAAGCACCTCCCTTATGCCTGAGCTTGGCCTTGCTCTTCTTGGGTTTCAAGTTTTGCCCAAACTCAATCATGTTGGCCTTTAAAACCCTTGAAGGAATGTTCTTCTTAAACCCCTGTGTTATCTTCTTGGATGTGAAGTCTAATGATGAGGTCCTCCAGTAACATTTCTATGTCCTTGTACGTTAGGTAGTTCTTGAAGTCCTTCCACCGAGGTGGCAATTTCTCGATTATTCCAACCACTCTGAA
The DNA here is from genome assembly GCA_037672795.1 of Lagerstroemia speciosa. Taxonomy (NCBI): domain Eukaryota; kingdom Viridiplantae; phylum Streptophyta; class Magnoliopsida; order Myrtales; family Lythraceae; genus Lagerstroemia; species Lagerstroemia speciosa. The sequence continues at coordinate 11,439,182 of CM075295.1, forward strand.
AGGTTTCACTAAAAACCATAAATTCTGCACAAATTTCATGCAAACTCACATGAATCTATTGTACTTTACTGATCATTGTCTTGGAATCCACCATCTTGTAGTCGAGGAACTGGACAATAACAAATTTTTTACACCGGCACCTCTGTCCTGTACTTATAGTCCCAGGATTTCTATAATGCCTTTGTTGTCTTAAGTGTACAGTATACATTGTATATATAACAAGTTGTGCACACCGTCTAGAACATAGTTTGTGCATAAAAAAATTAGAGTGGTTCTAGGTTTCAACTACTTGAAGAGCCTGTCCATTTGATTTGCCCCTCAAGAAATTTAGGAGTTTCCTCAATCAAGAACCTTGCAAGGTCCAAGGTAATAAAGTAGAATAGCATTTTCTGCTGCCATTTTTTGAAATTTAGCTCATTAAACTTCTTAGTTTTTTCATTGTGGTTCTAGCGGACAATTGTAGGCATGGCCACTATACCTACCAGAGGCACAATTGGAATGGAGGTTGAGCCTCCCATAGGAGTAATAGGCACAAAGCCTGTACTAGTAGTGGTAATGCCATAGATTGCCTTCACAGAAGTGTTAGTGTTGTTAGTAACCATCTAGAATTTCAACGCAGTGCAAGATTAGTCTCAAGATCAATATATATATCTAATGATAATTGATGTTACAACAAGAACTAGAAAAGGAAAATTTCTGATTTCATGATACACAGTCATATTACAACAATTTTATAATATAAATTAAAATGTTAAAGTATAAGGAAGAGTATGTATAGTAGAAGTCGATGCATGTGGCAGTCACAATTTCCTTGTTCCCATTTGCATCTTCCAAGGATATTTTCTCTGCCATCTGTAACCTGTCGTGTTGTACGAGCTACCTTCGCTATCTAAAGAGATAAGAGCTACCCTGAATCCTTTTATTGGATTGGTCGCCTCTACCCTTCGTTCCTTTGAAGTCGCTAAAGTCCGAGCTAAGCACGGTCTGTTGAAGGCTAAATCCCACCATTTTTTACGACACTCTTACTTTAGGGATAACTTAAAAAGTGTCCTTGATGTATTTCTCGGTTGCATTGTTTGCATGAGAGTAAGTAAGAGCAAGAACTTCGATATTCTACAAAGAAAAAATGAAAAATAAGAAAGAGCATGAAAGAAAATTTTTTCATATGAGTTAGACAAGAAAAATCATGACGAATTGCAAAAGAAAAGATTATGTACTAGGATGAAAAGATGTGCCAAAATTCTGAGCACTATTATATGAGCTTGAACGTCATTTAGTACAAAAGTATACACAATAAGGCCCCACTTATGTTTATGGTAGAAATAATAGTCTATTTATCTAAGTTCGAGGATAAATCCATAGGGATGTCTCAACAGTAAATGCATTGGACCAACTGGGATGAGAGCTATTGATTGATTTCTCACTACATAGACTTAGATTAAAGATGTGACATGCATAGTAGAAAAGAAAAAGGAAAGGAGCCAATGTCTTTGTGATTATCCAAGTCTCTTGATTGTGTGCTTGACCAACATTATTTTGAATTGGGTGCAAGAATTTTTGTAAGATTGTTTGCAGTTATACGCACTGTGATGGCTTAGTTTTATTGAAAATTTAACATCAAGGGTGTGAAACATTTGAATTGAAGATCATGTGAAGGCTAACAACCACTCCTAAAAATTTTAAGGGATTGGTTTGATCTTTTATGATTTAAGATTGTTATATTTATTGAATGGTAAATAGTCTAGAAAATCATGCAGTTTCTTAAAATTCCCTATATCATCAATTACTTTATTAATGACTTAGAAAATCATGTCATTCATTCTGTTTTCCCTGTTTTGTTACCCACCAATTTTTTTGTTATAATACTGTCAAAATTATTTATGCGGCATCCTACCAGGAATCATAGGATGTTGACAATACACACAACTACCATATGGCAGTTTTTGCTGAAATGGCATTAAAAATTTTTAAAAAGTTAGAAGAAATAAGATACTTTAAAAAATTAGAAAAAATTTAGAAAAATTCATAAGAATTTTTTTAAAAAGGAAAATATTTTGAAATTTTTCATAAAACTAGAATAGATTTAGAAAATTTCTAAAACAATTATAAAATTTAGAAAAAAATTTAAAGGTTTCAGAAAATTAAAAAATTTAGAAATATTTTAAAATAATTCCAAAAAATTAAGAAAAATTACAAAAAAGTATGAGTTAAGAAAATAATAAAATATAAAAAATCAAAATATTTAAGATAAATTTAACAAAAATACTAAAAATGATTTGAAAAGAATTGGAGAATTTGAAAAATATAATATTTTAAAAAAAGAAGAATAAGAATATAATATTAAGTGCATGAGCAAGTTCATCAACATAGTACAATATTAACAATAGCATAATATCAACTCTATCAACTTAAAAGAAAAATAAAATACAAGCAAGTCACTCGTGACGACTTGGGTCAGTACATGGGTCCAAAATACTGGGGCCGTCCTGCATTTTGCGATACAATGATCATTTGGGGTGAATCCTACAACCAATCAAAGTAAAATCAATTAGAAATTAAAGCAATAATACATTTAATTGCGACCTAATATATTAAATCAGAACCTTCAAATAGGTCTCTGTCATATTTGAAATAAGTCCTAATTAAGTAAAATTAGGTCCCGATATAGTTAAATAGATCCTGATTTGGTTAGAAATTAAATCGGCATCAAAAAAACCAATAGCCAGTAAATCAAAGTATTCCCATCGACCTCAGCAGTAAATCAATCGACAGCATTTGAATCCAAACCTTAAAATCATGTAAAATTTTAATTGAGATCTTAAACCCGAAACCAATAACGTGATAGTCAAAGAATAAACGAACCTCAAATGGTTGGCTCGCTGAGGCGATAGGGAGAAGAGCAACGCTGCTGCTTGAACTCCTTGGGCAACGAGGAGATGGAGCACGCTGCTGCTACGCGACGGGAGAAGGAAGGGTGATGCTACTGGAGCAAGGTGCTGCTGATCGATTGAAGAAGGAACAGAGAGATCGCTTGTTGCTCGACAAGGAGAAGGGTGACGAAGGAAAGAAGTGGGAGTGGGGCAGAGGTTGGAGGGAGGTGAGGCAGAAACGAGAGGAAATTAAGGAAACAATAACACTATATTTGGATTGAAGTATTTGGAGGGGAGGGTTATTCATCCAAATAACTTGTTTACATATTATTATTAGAAAAGAGATTTGAAGGGATAAAAAAGTTAATTTGACCATTTTACTCTTTTAATTTGGAAGATCGATCGAACGGGAGAAAGATGTAAGAGAGGCACAATGGTTTCATGATAATCTTAAAAATCAAATGAAGTTGTGGTTTTGTGATAGTCTTGGGAGGTTTGGTGGTTGCGACTTGGTGGTGGTCAAGTACGGGAAAGCGTATTGTAGTCGTGACTTAGTGATGATCGAGTAAGAGAAGACGGATGTAATTGTGTAATTATATGATGAAGAATTATTGCATGTCCAGAGTTTCTTTTAAGAAGTTATAATGTGTATTTTTATTTAAAAACTTGTTATCCCTCAAAATTTCCCAAATCTAAGGAATTAAAAAAGTGAGATTTTGAGGTATTTGGAGGAATTGCGAATTCCTCATAATAATTTATCCAAATAATGGATTATACTATCCTCGAATCCCTCCCCTTTGAATCCCTTGGAATCCCTTAATCCAAACAAAATGTAAAGGTAGAACAACAAAATATAAGATGAGTGGATTTGATATTATGAAAGAATTTACTAAATAACTTTAAATAGTGATACTATTTTTTGAAACTAACATAAAATTATGCTAGTTTTAAAAGTGCCCCTTGGTGTGGTGCTACATAAATTTTCACCCCGAAAGTTTTCTAATTTAAAAGGCTAAGTTTTTCTTGGGCCTTGGTAGAGAGACAACTTGGGCTGTCTCAGGGCCCTTTTGGGCAGAAGGTTGAGGCCTTCTTCATTTTGGGTAAAGCCTATCGACGGGCCGATAAAGGAACGCCCACTTCCACATGAATCCCTTCAATCCCATTTCTAACTGAAATAAATACTCAAAGTCTAATACCATGCAAAATAAGAGCTCGATCTGGACTCGCATAATACTCCCTCTCGTTTCTCGTATGTGTGCTCAAAAGTTAGTTAATTCTTACTAGGTTTGGTCTCACCAACAGAGAGAGTGTTGTTTATTTGATTATAGAGAGTTGAGCTTCAACGGAGGTTTACATTAGAAAGCGAGAATTATAAAGAAGGTGATCTGGTGAGAATTTAGTTAGCTAAAATTATCTGAAATGAATGAGAAATGTACGATCAAAGCAAACTGCATGATTCATGTGTCTATTATAAGGCATACCTCTATGTAATATTGTTATTGGAACCTTTTGTTAACTTTTTTTAAAATTAATTTTTTAAAATTTTTGGTGTCAGCAGAATGGAAGTTGTGCTGGATGTATAGTAGTAGTTAGACCATTATACTTGTTATACCTGACCAAGTGCCGATTATTTCTTACTATTGACCTTTTTCATGAATTTCTTAATATTTACTGATTAGTTTGCTGTATTATAGTCCAGTTTATATCAGATTCTTTCAAAGATCTTGACCCCATTAGTCGTGAATAAAAGGCCACAAAAGGAGGAAAGAAGAATCAATAAGTGCGGACTCTTCCGCCATCATCTATCTTTTGCTTCCTTCGGAGAAGGGTTGCTCAAAGTCTTTTTTTGGATATAAAAAATCTAAAAAGCACATAACTTTATTCCTATTATGATATGCATAAAATCTCTCTTTTTTAACTGCAAATAAGACTTGTTGATCTAATATAAGGATAAGAGACCGAGAGGAATAAAAATACATAAATCTTATAGTGAAAATTAAATCTCCAACCATTATATTATAAGGTACAGTTTGTACTATTATACCAAGATTTGTTCCTCAATAAAATCTCTCAATTGCATAGGAACTACATTAAGAAATTTATCCAAAATGTCTACTTTCTTTTTCTAGTTCTGCTCCAAGAGAGATGAAAAATTGCCTCCACTGATCCCATCTCCTCTTTGTGCACACACTTTATTTTATTTATGCACGATAAGAAATGAAATATAGAAAGGATAAAAATTTCTCTGTGCCCTAGCCACGCACCCTCTCCATCTGTCGGTACACATGGGATATTACCACTTGTGTCACAGTGACTCTTCCTCCGATAAGCAGTTATCAACATACATTTTAAGAGTAAACCTACAAACAAGTCCTTAAGAGATTGATTTTGTATTAGTTGGTTCCCCTAGAAAAAAATTGGGTCACTTGGACATCTGACTCTCGGATGTTGCATCACTTGAAAATATATAATTATATCATATAATATTATGTAACATGGATGGGTCGGAGCAGGCGGGGCGGGTTTGCAGACATGCCTAAATCGCCACGGGTTGGGTCAGACCCAAGGACTGGTTCAGATTGAGATTGCCATCCTTAATGTTGATGTACAGTTTGTGTCCTCAAGCTGTTCAATGAGTGTCCTTTCATAGGGAGGGAATTAGAATCCATTCCATTACTTTTCTCTTATTTTAGGTCTTTAGGAGCTAAAATATTTGTGGTTTCAGGTTTGGAAGCTTTCCTACATTGTTGGGATGAGAAGATGTACTTTCCTCTCTTAAAAAATGTGTTTTTCATGCACTACGATCAGTAGACTGCGATCACCTTCTTCTTTAACATTCTGCATTTCTAATTTTCTTTCTAGGATATTATTCGATATTCTTGAGATTACCTACCTACACATTAAATAACTCCCAGCAGGATGTAATCCTTGAATAAAAATCTTAAGACTAAAAGAACTAATAATTAAGCCCCAAATTAATAAGATATGCAATTTTCTACTAATTAGATGGAAAGTGGCCTAAAACTAGTTAAAAATGATAAAATAAAATATATAAATCTTAATGTTAACATTTACATGCCATGTGCAAGCTTTCTTTGTATGGGACATGGAGAACTCCTTCAACATTAAGTCATCATTCAAAGCATAGACTCCTAGGATTTCGGTGAACTTCACTATGTGTTCCTTAACATTTCCTTACTTTCTATTGAACAGCTTAAACTTTAGACTCACATAGTCCTTAGGATGAAACTTTAGCGACAATTATGCTAGGTAAGGTGGTTTCTTATCCAACACAGAGGAATATAGCTTCCTATGCTCCTCCTTAAAGATATTTTTGTAAATCCTCTTTTGTGAGGTAAGTGACTTGCACACTTAAATGTGATAATTGTGGTGGAGATGCTTGGCTTTGATGAATTGAAGGAAGAATTTGAGGAGTTGGTGGAGGGACTTGAGAGGATATATTCACTTGGAGTGAGGGTTTCTGGTCACTGGATGGAGATACTCGCATTTGATGGATGATAGTGAAGGTTTGGTGGAGAATCTTGGTTTCTATTGGAGAGCAAAGAACATTCTTTCTTGAGGTAATTGTAAGATTTGAGCCGGTGAAGGTGTGTTCTCTGTGAATCAATCATAGGAGTTTGGACAGGATCCCTTTGCACTCCAAACTATCTCCTTGAGGTGTTCCCATCCTGAGCATGCATCACTCTTACAATCACTCCTCCTTGGTGGAGTCATCAAAATTTTGTTGATTGGAATATCTGAGTTCCTGAAAGTGAGAAAAGGAAGTGTTGCACATGGGTAACATTGAAGAGATGGAGCAAATAGAGTAGAGAAAGGAGGAATCACCAATCATCACAAGCTCAAGTACGTAGTGGCAATGGAAATTGAGAGGAACAGTTGTTGCTTTCCAAGTGCTCATAATAGTTAAAATGGCAAAAGATCTTGATGTGAGACAAGTAGGGTTATTTATAGTAATTCTTGAGGTTGAATAGCCAATAAGAAGGTGACACATGAAGTCAATTGGTTCGTTCACATGAATAAAGAATATAATTGACTTATTATATCATTTATTTTGCTAGGTTATTGAATTAGATTATTGAGTAACACTCTAAGCCGCTTAGGAGGGTAAGAATAGCTCATTTTAATAGTTTTTTTCTAACGAGTCTCATTTCGAGCCTATCAAGTCAAAACTCTCTAAAAGATCTCATTGATAGGTGAGCTAAGATTTTGCCACTAATCCTATAGATAGATCTGCATGTTATGTGCCCATATAGTCTTTGAGTCATAGGTATGAATAATATATGGAATGTCTCAGCAATCTTTGAGTGATAGGCATGATAAATCCCATATTGAGCTCTAGTGATCTTCGAATTAAGAGTTTCAATTATGCGTCGTTACGGTCTTTGAGCCGTAAGTAACTTGGTTACCTCTATGGTCATTTAGTCATTGGCAATCTATTCAATAGATATAAGGCCACCTTTATGGTTTTTGAACTGTGAGGTTTAATTGATTATTATAAAGTGTCTCTACGACTTTCAAGCTACGAGAATTTATTGATTTTAATTAGATATTTCTTGTTAGTGATTTCATGCATATAAATCTCTCGTTATTATAATATCCTTTGAATTGTTTAGTTGATGACTTAGCCCCTATATTATGTGATGTTTCAAAAAAGTAAGATCGTGCCTATATGCGTCATAAATAGGGATTGAGAGAGAAAATTGAAAAAATTCACAATCCTAGCATATTGTTCCCATAAAAACAATCTAGAGGATAAACCTCAAGGGACAGTTTAGCAAGATGCTACACAAGGCTGGAAAGATCTCTGCTAGCTATGGTCAAATGTCCATGCTAATAAGTATTACTCAGATTGGTTTTGTTGTTAGGCACTATTTAGATTAATGTAAAGTAAAACTTTGCGCGAAAAATACTGATTTCACATTCACCTTTACAATACATGGGAGGTAAAGCTATTGACATTTTCAAGTTATCGAGCCTCAATATTTTCCCAGTCAAAGCAAAAAACAAATTGCATGGAAGGAAGGTTGCAATATGATATTACGCGTGGGACCCACACAATATTAACCCAATAACCCTCCTCTGCCCAATTACCTACACTGGTTAAATGAGAGTATTGTTGGTACTTATCAAAAAAAAAAAGAGAGAGAGTATTGTTGGCAATTAAATTTATTTTTTATCACATCAAATATTGTCTATATCTATATCTACATATGTATACTATTATATATAAACGTTTAAGAGGTTTGGTGTCTTTTTATTTTTCATATTTGCCCTTAATATGATTTACATAATAAATTAACAACATACATATGATTTCCATATAATGGGTAAATTAATAATTTCAGACTTTTCTCTCACTCCATTTTACGATCTTAATGGTAAAAATCATTCATTAACTGCTAAAATTTTCTCATCTCATTCTATATCTATAATTTTAGTAGAAAAATCTGTCACATTTTTAAATAAATCATTTGATATTTAAAATTGATAAGACAAAATTAACAAAGTATATTAATGACAATTGAGAATGCTATACTTACTACTGTAACTTGACGAATTTTAAATAAATTCAATTATAATAAGTTATAAATAAATGATCTAATTATACAGATTTATCCCAGTATTTCATGCTTGTTTATTTTTTTCTTTCCATGCATAGCAAGGTTTCATATCTAGTTACATTATATGACCAACCACTTTCCCACTAATCTAAAATGCTTACCAAAACCAAAATGGATTGATTGAGGTGGTAAAACGCTTCTTTCTCTTAAGTAAGGTCTCGAACTTGAGTCTTATGAATGTAGAACACTTAAAGAGAGTTTTACTTCCTAGTAGGCCTTCCCGATTCGAATTGGATTAATCATGACCTATAGGGCTTTTGGATATTAGTAGTTTAGGCCGAAAAAAATGCTTACCAGAAAAACAATTTCATATTACATCCCATATTCCATGTAAAATAATTACTTTTGATATGATCTAAAATAATTCTTGAACTAAATAGCTCTTTATAGAAATTACTCGAGGAAATTCACGATTCTACTGCTCCACCTGCGAAATAATCAATATTGGTTTTATCTCAAGAAGCCACTCAAAATATGTAAATTTTTTTATTTTCTCTTTATTTTATAATAAAAAATTCTCTCTCCCCTCTCCCAACTCTCATTTTTTTCTCAAAGCATCCAAAACGAAACGACTCTCTTAAATTCTGTTGTTAATCATTACTGCAAAAATGGCTCCTAGGGAAATGTCCATATCGCAACAATTGTTGCCACTATGAACTCCATTGTTGACAGCTCATTTTGGCTCAGAAGGTACCTGAACCTTGATCTCTAAAAAATTGAGCAAACATGTGCCACTATCAGAAATGATGTGATGCTTGTCTGATGTGATGTTTGAGACTAAAGTTGAGGATCCAATTGAATAGAGGGCAAATTGAAGGCCATTGTGAAGGATATCAAATTAGCTTCACTTTGACATATTTTGGAGGGAGTGGCGCCTTTGATAGGGGGCGAAGACTGCCTCAAACGAAAGCGAGCGATTGCTACCACCGGAGTGGTTCGAGCTTTGTCGGCCAAATCCTGCACTGTTGCTTTGTCGGCGGCTCGAGGTGTGTGGCCAATCTTGCCGAACCCATCCAGAGCTAGGAGACTATGAGTTCTTTCTTCTCTTCTCAGCCATGTCTCATTGACAGACACGCCTTCTCATTCACAGTCAAGCCGTTCATCAACTGGTAAGCTAGGTAAATCTCGATGGGTACCCAACAGCTGATCGGCCTTGTTCATTTCTGTCATTGATCGATTCTGCACATTACTTGTATTCAATCGGTCATTGTCTGTTGCTCGATTGTCTCCTTGGTGCCCTGCCGGTGGTGCTTTCTGTGGGTTTGCTTGTTGATGGTTCACTTTGTTGGCTGCCTGTTGATGGTTGGCCTCTGTTTGCATCTGTTCATGTATGAATCGCTTTGTTTAATACCCACTAATGGCTAGTCTTGGTTTGCTCTGATTGACTGATTGCATATTTCTTTGCATATTTATTGATTATTGTTTCTGCTACTCATTTGAATTAAGATTAATCGCGTCTTTTGAAAATTCTTTGGCTGGTAGAGGTTGGTGATCGTATAGTGACGATATTGGACCCATTTTGTTTGCTACATGCGTTAATGTTGTTTGTGTACGGTGATGGTCCTGAGTCGAAATGGCTTTGATTCCTGCTATGTTGGAGGTTGCTGCAAGATTCTTTTTATGAATTTCATGTCATTTTCATCGAAAAAGAGGCTATGCACATCCCAATAGTGCAGCAGCCCCTTGGTATTTTCTCATGGTTTCAAGGTCATTTTAACCGAGTAAGAGGTTGTGCACATACTGATAGTGCAGCAGCTCCTTCCTCGATATTTTCTTGTCTTTTCAAGGTTATTTTAACCAGGAAAGAGGTTGTGCACATCTCAATAGTGCAGTAGGCCCTTCCTTAGTATTTTCTCGTGGTTTCAAGGTCATTTTAACCAAGCAAGATACTGTGCACATCCTGATAGTGCAGCAGCTCCTTCCTCGACATTTTCTCATGTTTTCAAGGTTATTTCAAGCGGGAAAGAGGTTGTGCACATCTCAATAGTGCAGCAGGCCCTTAGTATTTTCTCGTGGTTTCAAGGTCATTTTAATCGAGTAAGATGCTGTGGACGTCCCGATAGTGCAATAGCTCTTTCCTCAACATTTTCTCATGTTCTCAAGGTCATTTTAACCAAGAAAGAGGCTGTGCACATCCCGATAGTGCGGCAGTCCCTTCCTCGGTATTTTCTTGTGTTTTCAAGGTCATTTTAACCGAGCAAGAGGCTGTGTACATCCCGATAGTGCAGCAGCATCTTCCTCAACATTTTCTCATGTTTTCAAGGTCATTTTAACTGAGCAGGAGGCTGTGCACATTCCGATAGTGCAGCAGCACCTATCTTGACATTTTCCACTTGTTTAAGTGTCATTCTCTCCAAGAATGGGACTGTGCATGTCCTGATTGTGCAGCAGCCCCTATCTCGACATTTTCTATTTGGTTCAAGTGTCGTTTTCATCGAGAAAGAGGCTGTGCACATTCTGATTGTACCACAGCTCCTTCCTCGTTATTTTCACTACTCATTTCCTTGTCTTTGTAGTGGCCCTTTTGTTGAGAGTTGTACTTAAATCTTCATGGCATTTTCAATAGAAAAAGTGGCCATTTCATGTCTATATTGTGGCTGGATCTTGGTCCAATGATTTCCCATATTTTTGATGCAATTTTGAAGGGAATAGGGTTGTTTAGTATCCTTAATTACAGCAACTCCTCGCTTTCTGTTTCTCCTTGATTTCAACAACCTTTTCGATAAGAAGCGGGTCGACTGGTATTTATATTGCAGGCGGTTCTTACTTGATTTTCCTATCAATTCTGAAGTCGCTTCTTGTTTGGAATATGTTTTGAAATACAATTTTTGGTTCATTGTCGGAAGTGTTGTTTCTCACATGATTCTTCCTCTTGGATTGGTGTGTTTCTTGGCCTAGAGTGTGACTATTAACTCTCTACTCATACCGAACCATTTCAAGATTTTTTGAGGATCGTTTCTAGCCTTTCTCTAGCATTTAATTTCAGATTTTACGGCTGTCACTTGTTGCGTTATTTCATGATTATTCTGAGGCTTGTTTTTACCCGTTCTTTAGTTATTGATCTTTGGTTTTGGGATTGCCATTTGCAGTTCCATTTTGAGAGAGAGATGATGATTTTATGTAACCTCAAAATATAGTGAAACCCTTTACTTTCCGTACTTAGATTAGGATGCATAGTATCATGATAGGGCACACAACCTTGATTATCGATTTTGATCCAAGACCATCGATCTGGACCTTGATTAGGGTCACAATTGGGTAAATTAAAATGTGTAAGCAAACAAACAACTTAGATTAGGGATGGGTATCGATTTCGGGCATGTTAATTGGCTTGCGAGCATTTCGAATGTAACAAGACCCCCAAATCCAAACTTTGGTTCAAGACCGACAAATAAGAACCTAGGTGGTTAGTATCATGTTCCCCTAGGTAAATAATAGGTTTCTGATCGACCTTAGGATTATTCCTTAAATGACAACTTGGCGACTCCAAAAAACCCGAACATGATCAAAGTCTCAAGCTAGGCCTCATGCGTGCCTATAACCTCTGGGGCTAACCTTAAGTTGGAATGATTTCTAGGACTAACAGCTTGGCGACTCCACTGGGGAAGAAGAGGGTATGGGCCCACAATCCCCTGTTGTCTGTTTATTTACTCGCTTGCATACTTTACTTTAACACTACATACCTTGATTAATGATTGAACTCGGATCGTAGGATTTCCCTGAGAGGGGGCTAGTAGGAGTATGCCTGTCATGGGAACTCCCATTGGAAACTGCTCTAAAACACTTTCACCCAATTCGGAAGCCTAAAGTGCCTCAAAAGGGTGATAGAAGACACTACGTACTGGGGACAGGACACTACTTACCCTTAGCACCCAGCCGTCATGCATTGATTTACTTTGATGATTGTGTGTGTAATGGTTACTTTGTTTGTGTTGTAATATCTTTTTCCTTTCTTTGTAATGTGTAGAAACTATTGAATAATAGGAATGCTTAAGTTGTAAGGAATGTATTTCAGTTTTCTTCAAGAATAGGATTAATGTATAGGGGGTTATTTCAATTGTAAGTTGTACTTTTCTTTTCTTAGGGATGGATGACATTTGTATAGGCTAGGATTTAAGTGGTAATCTATTTATGCATATATGTTATTTTGTACATATTTGCACTTGCATTACATGTTTTCAAAATGAATGGTTGGCACGACTTTACTTCATAAAAGTCTAAATGGACTATTGATTCCTCCATAGATGACGATTTCAGTAAACTATTCTCTTCCTAAGCCCGAGATGACTAAATGTTTGGAAAACCTCGCCCAATTGGAGCAAGAATACGTCAAAGGAATAATGGGAGATGCTTACTCATTAATAGAAGTGGAAGTCGATTGGCGCATACCTGCTGCACTCATTGAATTTTGGGAACCCGCGAAGACTGTTTCAACATAGCAAGGCAGAATTGGTGTTAAACTTAGAGGAGTACTGGAAACTCCTATCCACCCCCACATGGAAGGCAAATTGGTTGTCCCAAGCTTGGACAGTTCCCTAGAAAGGAACCTCGATCACTTGATAGATGTAAAAACGAAACACGTGAAGGGAATTTTTAGCAAAAATAATAGGAGCCTTTTAATTTTAAATGATTTGAATGAACTTTTTTCTCACCATAGGGGACAAGCAACAAAAAGATTATTTCGACAGTCATATCCTAATGCTTTCATGCTTGAACTTTTCAGAACCTTTGTCTTTATTAGACACTCTTTCGATGTGGCACTCACCGGTTTTTATCATTCAAGTGATCCAAGGTTGTAACCACATACCCACATTGCTAGCGAAAACCTTAAGATCAGTTGACCATGCGAAAAACAATGGAAGGGGAGTTTTATCATGTCCAGGTTTACTCTAGATTTGGTTTTTGAGTCATATTCACAAGATTGGTGGAAGTTTTCCACGTCATTTTTTGTGTGAAAATAGAATTATTGAGATTTGGGAAAGACTTAAGATTTTATCACAAAAATCTCATTTTCCAACAAAAACTGTACAAGAATGGAAAACCTTTCTTTTAAATGCACAAGCCAATGACTTCTTATGGAAAGCTCGCTAGTTCTGTGTAACATAAGCCTTCCTTTTATGATGCTCAAATTTTAAAGGGATTCCCCTCCTAGGATTTCAGGAAGCTTGGCTTATTTCCCTTCACAGGTCTATTGTCAGTATGGGGAACGATAAGCTATTCCATTGGTAGAGGATGGTCACAACTTTTCCCTCTATTTTCACGGACCCTTCCAAGAATTGATCAAAAGCAAGATAGAGGAGATCAAAAAGCTCTGGGAAATGCTCGAGAACATTCCCATCTCATTGGAAGAATCCAGGACTGAAGAGGAACGGATCTATAGAGCCATTGATGAGTATGTACATGCTATGGATTTTGAACTCCTCCAAATGCCTGTCGAGCCGGACAAGATTACTGGCCCTCTACCTCTAGATCATGGCCACGTATGGATAGACAACAATCAACAAATGACTACAAGGATTAGGTTTCAATGTAAGGCGTGGATGAAAGATGTCTCCCAATTTCAAGGTGAAGGAAGTCAGACACGGCTTGAACGAGGCCAAGCACTGAAGAGCTCCAAAAGGCTAGGGCTGAGCTTGAGGCTGACAAGAAGAAAGCTCACCTCGAATGAATCAAGGAGCGGTGGAGAAGCCAATGGAGGGATCTTAGGATGATATTTAGATATGAGAGACTTTGTTGTTTTCAAATTTTCCTCACATTGTAACATATGACAAAATATGTTTTATAGTAAATATAACGAGGGCTCTATGGTTTGTGAATCAAAGTGTTGCTCAGCCAAGAAAATGATTTCTCATGCATTGAATGTTCTATTTCAAGGCACTAATTCTGTATATATATATATATATATATACTTACTTTCTTCTAGGTACCCTCTAGCTAGGTGAAGCCCCGTATGGACTAGATCGCAGGTGAGAATGAAAAGTCAACAGGAACGAGATCAGTAGATTAAATGCTTGGAATAGTCTGTCAATAACTTGTCGGACTCTTTGGCACACATATTGGGACTTCTACAAATTCAGGCTGGGGCCACTACTACTCCATCATTCCCACAAGCTTCATCTGGTCAAACATTCATATGGATGTACCGATCAAGCTCCACCTCGAAGGCCAAGTGACATCCCTTACCAAGCTCCGCAAAATACCTCTACATTAGCACCTATGACACAAGCTGTGTCTTTGGGCGACACTGTACCCATATCTAATAAGGAGGCAAATCTAGATAAACGCCTTGCTAAGATGGAGGAAAAGATGAAATCCATGCAAGGGCTTGACATCTTTGGTGCCATGGGATACTCAGACCTATGCCTGTTTCCCAAGATGGCGGCTCCTGAGAAATTTAAGATGCCGGAGTTTGAAAAGTACAACAAGATTGATTGCCCTGTCACGCATTTGAAGTTATACTGTTTGAAGATGGTAAAATACAAGAACTATGAAGGGTTTATGATCCAGACTTTTCAGGAGAGCTTGTCAGGCCCTGCCCTAATGTGGTTTGCTCACTTAAAGCCCAAAGATATTCCCACATGGGAGGACTTGGCAAACTTATTTTTAAAACAATACAAGTTCAATATTGATGTGGCTCCCACAAGGCTGGATCCACAAAGGATGGAAAAAAAAAAGATAGCGAATCATTTCGCCAATATGCACAAAAATGGCGTGAGAAGGCAGCCCAAGTGCGCCCACTCCTCACTGATTAGGAGATGACTAATGTTTATCAATAGGCTGAAAGGAGCCTATTACTCACATCTATTGAGCATGACCACCGCGACTTTCTCTAATTTGCTATTGGTGGGGGAACTTGTAGAGCACAGGATCCAGCAAGGAGAGGTGGTTGACCCTCTCAAGATCGAGGTTTCTAAGAGTGCTAGGAAAAACAGTGCTCCCAAAAAGGAGGCCACAGTGAACACCGTATACCAAGGAAGTGTCCCACTACAAGTCCTAACACCGCACCAACAACAAAGGTACAAACCTACACAGTACACGATACAATTACCTCACCCTTCTTGCAAAGAACCTCGAGTGACACCTCTTGCATTGATGCTAACACCACAAAATGCATGTGCCCTAAGAAGTACCATAGAAGCCCAAGCACCATCTTCAGCTACAAGGAAATACCATTGCCACTTTACTTCACGACCTATCCCATTATCACAAATATATAGATTGTTGCTTGAAAAGGGAAAGATTATGCTTGAGCCTGGGAGGCAGGAATACCAGCCCATCAATCTAGACCCAAATGTGAGTTGTGAATTTCACATGGGGGCTGTTGGACATTCAATAGACTATTGCATGCGCTTAAAACATATGGTACAAGATTTGATTGATGCGGGCCATTTAATGTTCAACAATGCAAAGCCTCCCAATGTTAACGTGAATCCTTTGCCAGATCATTCCAACGTACCTAGCCCGTCAATCAACATGATTGACCTGTATTTAGAGGCCGATGACAATGAAGACGTCTGCACCATAACTCCGGTTGTGATTGATTGGGAACCAATGGTAATAACTTACACTACTCAAGAAAATTCCTCGTTGATAATTCCCGTGGTAATTCAGCCACCAACACCGCTCCCATATGAAGATAATAAACAGGTGCCTTGGAGTTATGAGGCATAGGTAGTGGAGCATGTTGCTGAGAAAGAGGTGAATGGGATCACTCGATCTGGGAGATGGTACTCTTCAGTTGGAGATGAAAATAAGGTAAAAGGGAAGGCTGTAGAGGTGACTACTAATGAGGCTTCAAAGGTAAAAATATCAGATGAAGAGCTACCGCCTTCATGAAAATGCTGAAAGCCAATGAGTACAAAATTGTGGAGCAGATGAATAAGACTCCAGCACATATTTGCCTCCTTTCCATATTGACGAGTTCAGAACCCCATCGTGAGACTTTGTTGAGAGTGTTGACTGAGGCGCAAGTCCCTCAAGGGATTTCCACTAAGCAAGTTGAAGAGGTGGTGGGATCCATATGCTCAAATTAGATATCCTTGGTTGAGGATGAGCTGTTAACTGAAGGATATGCTCGCACATCATCTGTAAGTGCAAAGGTTTCATCGTGGGATGAGTAATGATCGACGATGGATCATCATTAAATGTGTGCTCGTTGTCAACCTTCAAGCAGATGAATATGGATTTTAATGCGATTAGCCCAACAAGACAGCTATGAGGGCCTTCGACGGTACGAGAAGAGAAGTGAATGGTGAAATTGAGCTTCCCATTGAGAGTGGCCTGTGCATATTGATTATCAAATTCCAAGTAATGGAGATTCCTAACACATTCAGTATGTTGTTAGGTAGGTCGTGGATCCATTCGGCGGGTACCATTCCTTCTAGTTTACAGTAGAAGGTAAAATTCATTATTGAGAATCATCCCATTGCTGTAAATGGGGAAGATGATTATGCTATCTATAAGGAAACAACGGTGCCTTATATCACCAGTGGGAATGATGAGAATCTCCCATTCCACTCATTTGAGCTGGTATCAGTGAGTAAAGATTGGGGTGAGCCTAGGCATACCAAGGCTGACAAGATGATAGGCAAGACTCTTTTGAAAAACTGTTACTCTCCCGGCTCTGGATTGGGAATCAGAAGGCAAGGCATATGATAGGCCATAATGCCTAAGCAGTTGCAAGGTTGGCAAGGGCTTGGCTATCACCCATCCTATAAGGAGATCATGGAAGCATGCAAAAGTCGCACCCTTGGGAAGTTCTCTTGCCCGAGCCTCACTGAAAGTTCATTAACGAAATTCATGCCTTTATCAGTTTCTTTCCAGGGCCCTCCACACATCGTGGGCGGCCTATTAGGTGAACCCAATGCATATACTGATACTTCGTGGGACGCGGGGGCAATCTTGTAGAAGGTTTTTACTCGACCATTTGTTCGCTTGGTTGCCAAGGATGAGGAGATCGATAATTGGACGATTGTCCCACTCTTTCCATCCATAGTTGTCGAGCAGTAAGCTGATATAGATAGTCTGATGTTACCCGCGTGAGGCTTGACCCTGAACCCACGATGGAAGAGGGATTTTGTCATAGTCTTAAGATAGTTAAATAATATCCCTTGTGAATATTCTCAAAATATGGATGCTTCTTATTTGGCTTTGTGTACTATCCCACTATATTTTGCACTGAATCAATCATTCTTTTCCCAATCAAGTACTCGGACATAAATAAAGAGCGGTATGAAGACTCGAATCCATTAGATGAGCATTTAGTCCATTCCGCTCCTGTGTTTTATGAAGAGGAGTCAAGTAGTAGTGATAGCTTTAAAGAAACAATGGAGAGGTTGGAGAATTTCGAGGACGACTAATGAGGTCACAATCACCATCAACATTGGTATGAACAAGGAACCCTGTGATCTCAAAGTCGGGATGAGCCTCGACATCACACGACAAGCTTGAATGATTGATCTCTTGAAGGAATTCGAAGAGATTTTTGCTTGATCTTATGTCGACATGTTGGGGCTAGACCTAGCCATCATACGACATCATATACTAGTTGATACTCAGAAATTCCCACCGAAAAGATAACATCTGAGAGGCAACGACCTCATTTGATTCTAAAAATCAAGAAAGAAGTGGTAAAGCAAATCAATGCCAGTTTTCTTGAGGTGTGCAATTATTCAGATTGGGTTGCAAATGTGGTTCCTGTTCCTAAGAAAGACGAGAAGGTTAGGGTGTGCGTTGATTATCGTGATCTCATCAAGGCAAGTCCTAAAGATAATTTTCTGCTCCCTCACATTGACACACTTGTTGATAATACTACTGGGTACGAGATGTTTTCTTTCATGGATGGGTTTTTTGGTAACAATTAGATCAAAATGGCCGAGGAGGATAAATCGAAGATGACGTTCATAACTCTATGGGAGACGTTCTGCCATAAAGTCATGCCTTTTGAGTTGAAAACTGCTAGCACCACATATCAACGGGTGATGGTCACCTTGTTTCACGATATGATGCACAAGCACATTGAGGTATATGTGGATAATATGATTGCAAAGTCACAAAAGGGGGAAGACCATTTGGCTGAAGTACGTTTATTATTCGAACGTCTCGAAAAATACAAATTGAGGCTCAACCTAGCGAAATGTATCTACGACTGTAAGCAAATTGCTAGGATTTATGGTTAGCAAGAAAGGCATTGAGGTGGATCCCGATAAAGTCAAGGCTATCTTGAACCTTGCCACACCTACCACTACAAAGGAGGTGCAAATTTTATTGGGTGCTTGAATTACATAGCCTGATTCATTACTAACCTCATAGATAGGTGTCAACCTTTCTTCAAGTTGTTGCGTAAAAATGCTAAAATTCAATGGGATGAAGATTGTCAACATGCCTTTGACCAAATTAAGGCTTACTTGATCAACCCACCAGTGTTGGTCCCACCCACTCCAGGTCGACCATTGATTTTGCACTTGACTGTTCATCAAGAATCCCTAGGAGCCATGTTGGGTTAGTTGGATGACGTAGGGCACAAGGAACCTATGATATACTATTTGAGCAAAAAATTCATAGAGGGAGAATCAAGGTACCTAGAAATAGAGAAGTTGTGTCACGTCTTGGTTTGGGTCATGCAATGACTTTGGCAGTATACATTGTATTACACCATACATCTCTTGTCTAAGGCAGATCCCTTATGCGACTTATTGGAGAAGCCAACGTCAAGGAAGAATATAGCCAAATGGCAGGTCCAACTTGTTGAATATGACATTCAACTCATCCCATGTGCAGTGGTAAAAGGCCAACCTTTAGCAGATCATTTGGCTAAATTCCCAATTAATGACGACACGCCAATAAACCTAGAGTTTTCAGATGATGGGATTCCATAGATGGAGGACGACACAGGCAGCATGCGTGTTTGGAAAACGTACTTTGATGGAGTTGTAAATTCCATGGGGAGTTGTATTGGGGCAGCCTTAATAGCCCCAAGTGAACGACATTTTCCTATCGCAGCAAAGGTCACATTCTCATTTAATAATAATGTTGCAGAATATGAAGTGTGCATAATGGGGTTGAAAGCAGCCCTTGACTTCAGGATGCGTGAGTTGGAAGTGTATGGGGACTCTATGCTCATTATATTCCATACATTAGTTGAATGGAAGAAGAAAGATCCTAAGCTAATACTTCATCATGAATACCTTGAGGAATTGTCCAAGCAATTTGAAAAGATAACATTCACTTACACTCCACGAATGAAGAACCAGTTTACTGATGCGATAGCAACGTTTGCTTCAATGGTCAGTATCCCAAAAGAAGACTTGATTGTCCCCTTGGAGATAGAAAATAATGAACGCCCAGCCCATTGCAACATGGCTAAAGTAGAAGCTAAGGAGCCGTGGCATTTTGATATCAAACGGTATCTTGACGTGGGCAAATACCCGGAGCATGCAGACCAACGAGATAAGAAAATCATTCATCATTTGACATGTCATTATTTCTTGAGTGGGGAGGTTATATATAGGAAGTCGTTTGATGCCACACTTTTGAGGCGTGTAGATATGAAGGAAGTAGAGCAGATAATGAAAGAAGTACATGAAGGAGTTTGTGGCCCGCACATGACTGGGCATATGCTTGCTAAAAAGATTATGCGGCTTTGGTATTTCTAGTCAACCATGGAGATAGATTGCGTGAAGCATGTGCGTCATTGTCATCTATGTCAGGTCTATGCAAGTCACGTCAATTCTCCACCAAATAAGCTACACCCGATATCTGCTCCTTGGCCATTCTTGATGTGGGGAATTGACATGATTGGCCCAATATCACCAAAGGCATTGAATGGGCATCCTTTCATTTTGGTAGCCATTGACTACTTCACAAAATGGGTCAAGGTCAAATCATATGCATTGGTGACTGCCACAGTGGTTGCACATTTTCTCAAGCAAGGTTGTCAAGTTTGAGAGTTTACATAAACTCGTTAGCATCCTTGTAAACTTGAAACGTAAACTCGTATCGTAAATTCGTAGAGCTTATGTACCAAGTAAATATAATTGTCTATATTTATAATAACACAACCCTTCCATAAAAACCATAAAATAAACTCAATCCAGATAAGTTCAACTAATTAAGATTCAAATAAGTTCAATCCAAAATTTATGCTCTTCGTGACATCTCCAAATTAATTCTTCAACTTCAGTCGAGAACCTCAATGAGTTTTACCGCAGTGGAATGCTTCGAGATTATCGGTGAAAAATAATGCAAAGGAAGTTGAATCCAAGATCCTGAGCAGAAGATGGACATCCAGTTAATCCGGCTTGGTAAATGGCAAGGCAAAGATAGAAGATGAACGGTTGCCGGAGTTGTTGAAAGCAAAGGGCAAAGCCACAGAGAGCGGTGGGCATAGTAAATGCAGTGATGAGCAAAAGACTGAACTAAAGAGGAGAGGAGATAGGGTTATGACTTACGATCAAATTTTAAGATATTTGACCATTTAATGGGCTAGGCCTAGACCATTTATCATTTAAAAGAGTGGACTGTAGAGATTAATTAGTCTATTGGGCCTTAAAAAATTTATCTGATTTGCCGATTCAACAATTTGATACTAACGAGTTTACCGAGTTGACTCTCGAGTTCATCGATTCTACTATAATTTCCAATTCCACTCCAAGTTCACTCAATTATATGAGTTAAACTCTTAAACTCATACGAGTTTACGAGTTAACCCTGGAGTTTAACATCACTCTTCTCAAGCGCAGTTTAATCACTCGATATAGCGTGCCAGAAGCCATTATCACAGACAATGTGAAAAATCTGAACAGTAGGCTTGTTGATGGCTTATGCAGGTAGTTCAAGATCAATCATCACAATTCTACTCCATATTGCCCTAAGATGAATGGAGCAGTGGAGGCAGCCAATAAGAACTTGAAGAGGATTGTCGAAACGATGATAGTTACGTATAAAGATTGGCATGAAATGCTTTCATGGGCAATCTTGGCCTATCGTACATTAGTTTGCGGATCAACTGGGGCAACTCCTTATTCATCGATTTGCGGAATTGAAGTCGTTCTCCCAGTTGAGGTGGAAATACCTTCCCTAAGGGTGCTAGCGAATTAGAGTTAGAGGAGGAGAAGTGGGCGAAACAGTGTTATGAGCAATTAACCTCATTGATGAGAAGAGGTTCACAACACTTTGCCATGAGCAATGTTATCAGAAACGCATGGTTTAGGTCTTCAATAAGAAAATCCGCCCTAGTGATTTTTAGCCTGGTGACTTGGTTTTGTGTAAAGTGTTGCAGGTTACACCTAACTCCGGGGCAAGTTTGCACCAAAATATGAGGGTCCCTACATTGTCATAAAAGTCTTCTCAGGCGGTGCCGTAGTCGTTGCTGACATGGATAGCCATGAGACAACCAGTCCTGTTAATGCGGACTCCTTAAAGAAATACTTCCCTTGAATGAAAGAGTGAGAGGAGGTGTGAATTTGGCTCAATCTCAAAGATTTGATCCTTGTCAATTTTAATTTTTTTCAGTCTTTTGCATGCTAGATACTTATTCTAGATAAATTGGGAAAAAAATGCTGGTTACTCATTGTTTTGCTTTACACTCATTTCAGGTATGCCACAATAAGAGGAGTAAGAGAATGAAAGGTTCGCACAGAATGCCCAAGGTCAAAGCTATGATAGCTGACAAAGGGGCAAGGAGCCAACACAAGAAAAAGAAAAGAAAAATTAATTAACTTAAGAAATAATAATAATAATAATAATAATAATAATAATAATAATAATAATAATAATGTAATACAATAAATGCCCCTCCATTGCATAAGGAAGAAAACTTGTTTGCCAAGGCAACAATGTACTCCTGCATGATCCCCAAGGGAAAGGCTAGAAGATAGGCTCCTTGACGCTTTAATGAAAAATGAAAATTGATTCTCCACTTGTATATTGATTTAGAAGAAGCTCTGATGCGCAATTTGGCATGAGAATTTTGCACAATGACAAGCCGTTTGTAAGAGACAGACGAAAGCTAAGTGATAAGAAGCCTCCCAATCAAATGGTGTGACCATTCTCCGTGGGGCAAGAGTAAAAATTGAAAGGCCAATTATAAAGTGAAAAAAATAATAACAAAAATAAAATAAAATAAGAATAAGCGAGCAATGAAAAGAAAAAAAATTGAGCATCGCCAAGGCGTTGAGTACCAATGTCCGTATTTGGATATGTACTTGTGGTGTTACCGCTGGTTGAACAGACTCGAGGGGTGATTCATCACATAGTGCCTTGGGCCAACTGGGACGGGAGCCACCAGTCGATTCTTGCTACATGGATCACCATGACAATGGAACGCTTAGCATCATGCAATTAAAAAAAAAGGAGTGGAAAAAACAAAGAGAGTTGCTGAGGCTTTGAGTACCAATGTCCATGTTTGGATATGTACTTGTGGCATTGCCGCTGGTTGATTCAAGATAGACCCGAGGGATGCCTCATCATCTAGTGCCTTGGACCAACTGGGATAGGAGCCACTGGTCGTTTCTTGCTACAGGGATTGCCACGAGAACAGAACGCTTAGCATTGTGCGATCGTAAAAAAAAGGAGAGGAAAAAAGAAAAGAAAAGAGTGAAATATAAAATAAGTGATTGGCCCATTGATGAACACAATTTTCTCACGAAGAATGGTCACCCATCTCTAGAAGTTCTTCTATGATGGCCTGAAGTTTGTCGAATACAGATGATGAGGAATTGGATGAAATTCCTGTTTCAAATAGTTTAGAAGGACTTCTAAAGAGTCATCATTCAAGGGACGAACCCATTTTCTTTCATATTTTAATCATATTAATGACGCTATTGATGGCTGAAACCAATGGGTGGTTGTACAGGATGCGGAGTTGTCTTGGCAAGTGTAAACACCAAAACATTCTTAAACCAACCCCTTTCTGGGGCAATTTAACTTGGCCCATTCCCTTTGATCCTTGCCCTTTGAAGGTTTGTCAGGTGATGATGCTAGGTATTCTAGCTTCCAATCTCAGAACTCCTCATTTTGAGATATCAGGTTTCAAGAATAGATATGTGCTCCTCCTACTTGTGATACTTTGAATTGAAACCTTGATCCAGTTTCTCATGGAAAGAAAGACTATCCAAAATGGGTCAAGTCGTATAGGAATTCAAGCCAAGAGAGGGTCAAGGAAATTCCAAGGGCACAATTCTCCATTATATCATTCCTGATAAGTTGATTCTTATTTACTTTTGAGAAAAGGAGTTACTAACTAAAAAGGATTCAAATCTTACAGGAAGTTGACTCAAGAGAAACCAATGCCTAGATAGGGTTGAATCACATAACCTTCAGAATAAAGGATTCGAAAGCTCCTTCCCTTTTATTTTTGTGACTTGTGTCGAATTTGCAACTCTTCTCCTGGAACAAGTTACGGGTGCTTCTTGAGTTAGTTACAAGGGAAAAAGCCATGCATATTTGTGACTAATTTGCTTCACTTATTGCGATCACAATTGCTTAGAGTGAAACTAACAACAAGAAAACTTGTTTTTATCTTGCAGGAAGGCGAAAAAGTGTTGAACAAAGCCTTACGCCATGCATTTTGCAGCTCAGCAGAAAAATAAAAAAGAAGAAAAAGGAAAAAGAAAAGAGAAAAAAATAGAAGGAAAGAAAATAAAAAAGGGGAAAACTTGACGAGGAAGAATGAGTGGAGGATAAGTCAAAAAATGGGGCAAGACCAGGAAAATGCTACCATGACCTAATGGCAGAGCTAGAAATTCTAATGTTCAAGCTCAATGGTAAGAGCTTACTTTACAGTCAACCATGTCTCTTACTCCACGATTGAAGCATAATGCAGTTTTACTCATTTCCCATGCCACGCTCAAAACATGGTATCCCTTTCATGCTTGAAGCACGCACGTGTTACATTTCATTCCAAGTTTAGAGTGTGTGTTCCTCTTGGTGTCTTAAGCGCATCTTTATCTTCTTATCCTTTCATGTGAACGTTCTGTAAAACCCCTGAAGCGGGTGGGAATGTTTTGTAAGTCAAACATCTCCTCTCCTGGGAACATTTTGTAAAACGACATCCCTTCATGGGAATGTTCTGTAAAATAGTATCCTTACATGGGAACGCTCTGTGAAGCCCCGAAGTGGGTGGGAGCATTTTGTAAACCGAACTCCTTTCATGGGAACGCTCCGTAGAGACCCAAAGTGGGTGGCAGCATTCTGTAAATTTACATATCTTCTCCCTCCATACACCCGTGCGTGTATTCCATCTTTGCGCCTAGTAGCGAATCTTCTCCCTCCGCACGCCTCATACATGTATTCCATCTTTGCGCCTAGTAGCATATCTTCTCCCTCCACACGCCCCGTGCTTGTATTCATCTCTGCGCCCAGAAGTGTATCTTCTCCCTCCACACGCCTTGTGCGTATATTTATCTCTGCGCCTAGTAGTGTATCTTCTCCTTCCACATGACCCGTGCATGTATTCATCTCTGTGTCCAATAGCGTATCTTCTCCCTCCGCTACCCCGTGCGTGTATTCCTCTTTGCGCCTGTAGCGTATCTTCTCTCTCTGCATTCGTCTCTCCCTCCCCATGCCTTGTGCGTGTATTCGTCTCTATGCCCAGTAGCATATCTTCTCCCTTCGCACACCCCATGCCCGTATTCGTCTCTGTGCCTAATAGCGTATCTTCTCCCTTTGCACGCTCTGTGCGTGTATTCGTCTCTGAGCCCGTTAGCATATCTCCTCCCTCTGTACGCCCCGTGCATGTATTCGTCTCTGCTCCCAGTAGTGTATCTTCTCCTTCTGCACTCCCTGAGCTTGTATTTGTCTCTGTGCCCAATAGCGTAGTTTCTCCCTCCGCCCGCCCCGGGCGTGTATTCATCTTTGTGTCAGTAGCGTATCTTCTCCCTCCCCATGGCCGAGAGTGTATTCGTCTCTGGGTCCAATAGCATATCTTCTCCCTCCGCACGCCCCATGCGTGTATTCATCTCTGCGTCTAGTAGCTCTCTCAACATGCCTAGTGTGTGTATTCGTCTCCGCGCCCAATAGCATATCTTCTCCCTCCACATGCCTCGTGCGTTATTCATCTCTGCGCCCAATAGCGTATCTTCTCCCTCCACACGCCTTGAGTGTGTGTTCGTCTTTGCGCCTAAAGTGCATCTCTATCATTTCTTTCCCCTCTTTGAAAGAAAAGTAAGCAAATTTTTTAAAAAGATAAAAAAAAAAGTAGAAAAAGATGAAAAAACAGAAAACAAAAATGCAAATATTATTTAACAGGAAAAGAAAAGAAGAAAAAGGAAAAGGAAAAGGAAAAGGAACAGATAAGAACATTGAGCAAAAATGAAGAATGAAAAAAAATAAAAGAATAAATGGTAAAAAAGAAAAAATAAATTTTTTTTATATATATAGAGAGAGATAAAAGAAGGAGAAAGATGGAAAAAAATTGAAACAAATGAAGAAAATGAATGAGAAGAAATTTGGAGAAGGGTGCCCTCGAGGGATTAAGTTTCTCGACCCTTTCTGAGTAAAAAAATTAGGTCTCTTTACTCGTTTTTGAAGTGAACCTCTTATCGAATTCATTGATTTCTCATTGAGAATCGCTTCAAAGAGGGACATCTATTGACACCTCATTTTGGCTTAGAAAGTTCGTAAACCATAATCTTTGAAATATTGAGCAATTATCAGACATGATGTGATGCTTGAGACTAAAATTGAGGATCCAATTGAACAAGGGATGAATTCAGGGCCATTGTGAAGGACATCAAATTAGCTTTACTTTGACATGTTTTGGACTCGAAGATTCAATACAATGAACAAGATATGCTTTTTTAAGTGAAATTCGTCGTATCTATCAAATTCTTATCTTAGCCAGTTTTGTTTGAAAAATTACTAATTATGAACAAGTCCAAATTGGTTAAGGTCAGTTTCATTAGATTCTAAAATCATTGGGAATTATAAAAAAAAATTGAGGGCATCTCAGAGAGCTTGGAATTGCTGCTGAAAATACAAAAAATTCAGACTTTAGTGATATTAACGATGAATAATGGTTAACCGGGTTTGAAAATTTAGATCTTACAAATGCAAGGAGTCTTTCATGAGATTTTTCATCCAAGGGCTCCTAATGGGATAAAGTGAAGAAGAGAAGGAAACGAGAGGGGCAGATATGAAACTAATAAAAGGGAAGTGCTATGGTTAAAAAGAAAGAAAGAAGAGGAGGAATGTGGAGAGCGATAGAAGGAAAGCTAACAAAAAGGAGCAGCAGGAGGTTGAGAGGATCAGGATGCAGAGGAGGGAGTGGCGCCTTTGACAGGGGGTGGAGATTGCCTCGAACAAAAGCCAACAATTGCTACCACCGGAGTGGTCCGAGCTTTGCTGGTCGAATCCCGCACTACTATTTTCCTAGCGGCTAGAGGTGTGTGGCCAATCTGCTCGAACCCATCTAGAGCTAGGAGACCATGAGTTCTTTCTTCTCTTCTTAGCCACGTCCCGCTGAAAGACACACCTACTCATTCACAGTCAAGCCGTTCATCAACTGGTAAGCTAGGTAAATCTCGATGGGTACCCAACTGCTACTTGGCCTTGTTCATTTCTGTCATTGATTGATTATGCACATTACTCATATTGCATCGGTCTTTGTCTTATTACAATATGTAGACAATATATTAGTTGAGTTGAACTTGTATTGTATTCAGTTACAATTGTATTCGATTATATCTTTATAACTAACTCTACTCTCTATAAATAGTTGAAGAAGGCTCGGGTGATGAGCTCATTTTTTAGTTTAGCCCTCAAATGCTCTGTTTCTCAATTACTCCTCTATTTCCTTCTGGTCCTTTTCTCTCTTCCTCTTGGCATTCTGCTATATGGTATCAGGCAGCTAATTTTCTGCTGCCATCTCTGATCAATTCCTCCTCTTTCTTCTGATTCATGGCTCAAGGAAATCAAACACAAAGAAACCAACAAAACTAGATGAATAACAATAGATTTTAGCTGCTGCAAAATCCATTCGCAATAGATCATGACAATCCATCAATGGCCGAAAGCATTTACATCCTTATTTTCTACACAGTGGTGATCATCCAGGTTTGATCTTAGTCTGGCATATCCTCACTGGATTGAAGTACAATACATGGCGTAGATCCATGAACATGGCACAAAATGCCAAGAACAAGCTCGATTTCATTGGCAGTACTTTAACAGAGCCATCAACATGAGATTCGAATGTTCAGATGCGGTCTCGTTGCAATAGTATGGTCATATCTTGGATCCTCAATTCTGTTTCCAAAGAAATTGCTGATAGCTTGTTATATCTTGATTTTGCTAAGGCTGTTAGAGGTTTCATCAAAGTAACACGCCTCAAATTTTCCAGATTAAATAGCAATTGGCCAATTTGTCTCAAGGAACTGTTGATGTTAACACTTACTTAACTCGTCTTAAGATTCATTGGGATGAACAAAAGAATTACTAGCCAGTTCCAGCCTGTGAGTGTGGAGGAATGAAGTCTTGGATGAATTATTAGGAACAAGAGTACTTGCTGCAATTTCGATAGGATTGAATGATTCTTTTGCCGGAATTCGATCTCAGATTCTAATGATTGATCCGCTACCAACTTTGTCCAAGGATTTTAATCTCGTTATACAGGAGGAGTGTTAGCGATCGATAGGTCAGATGCCAACCTTTGTTCAATCTCCGATGGCTTTTGCTGTAGCACCATCGTCAATGGAGAGTGTAGGAGCTGCAGCTGCTACCATCACTCCAGAAAAAGGAAGAAAGGACCGGCCCATATGTACACACTACGGGTTCTTGGGCCATAGAATTGACAAATGCTATAAACTTCATGGTTATCCACATAGATACTAGCCCAAAGTAAGGCCCACTCGTCCCCCATCTCGGTTTCAAAATACTTCTGCAGCTCCTGTATACAAGAGTTCAACACAAAAGGATTTTTCGAGCTTGAATACCACATCAGTTGCAGCTCCAATTACTACAGCTCCTCGTGGATCCTTGTTTACTGATCAAGTTCAACAATTAATAGCTTACTTGAGCTCACAACTTCATGTTTAGACTTCAAACACTCCTGAGATGCCGACAACTTTGTCAACAGAGTCTTCTTCTTCCCCTTCCATCATCTCACATATCTCTCGTGACGATGTTTCACTCTCTCTCATTTCTGTTCCTTCGTGTATCACTATCCCTGCACATACTTGGATCATAGACACTCGAGTTATTCACCATGTCTATTATGATTATCATGTTTTTGAAAACTTACAAAAGATTCGTGAGATTGCTATCAGTCTTCCAACTGGAGCATCCGTTGTTGTAAACTAGTAGGGCACATTGTCCTTATCTCCTTAGCTTACCTTACATCATGTTCTTTTCATTCCTCACTTTCGTTTCAACCTCTTGAGTGTTAGTGCCTTAACTTCACAAATTCCATGCTTAGTGACCTTTCTTTCCAATTCCTGTACAATTCAGGACCTAGCTCGGACCTTGATGATTGGGAAGGCTAGTTTACACAACAGCCTTTACTTCCTTCAGCTTGATTCATCGGCTACGCAACAAATACCATAGCCTTATTTTCTTTCTGTCACCTCTCTTTCAGCCACAAACATATGGCATAGACGTTTAAGACATCCATCCTTTGCTAAACTTCATTCTCCAAGAGACGATTTACAACTTTTTTTGTCCTTCTTTGTCTTAGCTATTAGCATATTGTACTGTTTGTCACAAAGCTAAACAAAAGAGATTGCCATTTCCTTCTCGTAACCATTTGTCTAAGCATGCTTTTGATTTAATTCACATTGACATTTGGGGTCCTTTCCCTTCACCCACTATCGATGGTTTTAGATACTTTCTTACAATTGTTGACGATTATACTAGAGCTACTTGGATATATTTCCTTTATTCTAAGTCTGATGCTAGCTCCACTCTTCCTCATTTCTGTACTCTTATTGAAACTCAATACAGTACTAAAATAAAGGCTGTTCGATTTGACAATGCCCCAAAGCTGGCTTACACACAATTCTTCCTTCGAAGGCATTATCCGCTACTTCTCTTGTGCTGAATCCCTCAGTAGAACTCTGTTGTTGAACGAAACCACCAACATATACTCAATGTGGCTCATGCTTTGTTCTTTCAATCTCATATTCCCATTTCTTATTGGGGTGATTGCATCCATACAATTGTTTACTTGATCCATCGAACACCTTCTCCCTTTTAGGCCACAAATCCCCTTTCGAGTTACTAAATCGAAAACAACCTTCTTATTCTCATCTTCGAGTCTTTGGCTGCTTGTGCTATTCTTCCACTTCCTCCCATGGTCGACACAAATTTAGTCCCTGAGCTAGAGCCTGTCTTTTTCTTAGGTATCCAGCTAGCTAAAAAGGCTATAACTTTTGGATCTTGAAACACACAAAATCTATATATCCGGACATGTCACATTTCACAAGTCTCTGTTTCCTTTTGCTTATTTTGTTGTTCCTCCTAATGATCACCTCTTTAGTGATCGAGTTCTCCCTATTCCTTCCGTTTCTAAATCCTCTAGTTTTCCTTCCATTGCTGCTCTTGATTCAGCTCCAGCTCCAGTTCTTGATGCAGCTTTTGATCCTCTTTCCGTTGCAACTTTTGATTCTATTTCTGTCCCAACTCCTGTTGTAGTAGTTTCCCAACTTGTACGACTTACCAAAACCTCCTCTTATCTTTATGAGTACCACTGCTCTTTACTCAATGGTTCCATTAGTGCTTCTTCTTCTTGCTCTACAACACCCTCTCTTTCTCAAAATCTTTCCTATCATCACTTGTTTGAGCCTGACAAGTCCTTTGCTTTGTCCATCTCTTCTCACATTGAACTAACTTCTTTCTCACAAGCTGTCCAGTCTCAGGTGTGGCTTGATGCCATGAATGTTGAGTTGCAAGCAATGGAGGCTAGTCAAACTTGGTCAATTGTTTCCTTACCTTCAGGAAAACACTCTGTTGGTTGTAAATGGGTTTACAAAATCAAATATAACTCTGATGGTTCCATTGAGCATTATAAAGCTATATTAGTGGCAAAGGGATTCACACAGCAGGTTGGAGTTGATTTTCCTTACACATTCTCTCCTGTAGCCAAGCTTACTACAGTAAAATTACTCCTTTCTATAGCTGCTGTTCCAGGTTGGTCTCTTACCCAACTGGATGTTGCAAATGCTTTTCTCCATGGTGACTTGCAGGAGGAAGTTTATATGGCTCTTCCTCTCAGATATTGCCATGGACAGAGGGAGTCTTTACCTCCTCAACCAGTTTGTCATATTCACAAATCCATTTATGGGCTAAAATAGGCCTCTCACCAGTGGTTTAGTAAGTTTTCGGAAGCTTTGTTGGCTGATGGTTTCTCTCAATGTCAATCTGATCACTCTCTCTTTGCAAAGAGTTTTTCGGATGGTGCCTGTATTACATTACTTGTCTATGTTGACGATATTGTTATTGCTAGTAATTCTGATGAGAAGGTTATCTCCTTGAAAGCTCTTCTCGGCTAGCAATTCAAAGTGAAAGATTTGTGTCCCCTAAAATTCTGCTTGGGTTTGGAAATAACTAGATCTTTAGCTTGTATATCCATCTATCAATGATAGTATACTTCAGCACTGTTTGCTAGCAGTGGTTACTTGGGTAGTAAATCCATCTCTGTTCCCATGGAGCTCAACAAGAAACTCCCCTAGACTGACGGGGACTTGCTTCCTGACCCTGCTGTTTATCAACGACTCATTGGGAGACTTATTTATCTAAATGTTATGCTGTTCATAAGCTGAGTCAATTTTTGTCTGCTCCATGCACTACACATCTTCAAGTAGCTATGCGTCTCTTGCATTATCTCAAACAATCCCCTTGCCAAGGATTGTTTTTCTCCTCTAGCTCCCCTCTTGAACTCAAGGTATTTGCTGATGCTGATTGGGCAGCCTGTCTAGATACTCGACGCTCCATTTCTAGTTTCTGTACTTTTCTTGGCACCTCTCTGATCTCCCGACAATCTAAGAAGCATTCAGTTGTCCTTTGTTCTATTGCAGAAGTGGAGTATCGAGCGATGGCACATGCTACTTGCGAAGTTCTGTGGCTTCGTAGTCTGTTACATGATCCGGGTGTCCCTGTTCTTGACCCGGCCTTACTTTACTGTGACAATGATGTAGGTATTCATATTTTTGCTAATTCGGTTTATCATGAATGCACCAAGCACATCAAATTAGATTGTCACTTTATCGGGGGAAAATTACAGGCTGGTGTTCTGAAAACCATGTATGTCTCCAGTCACAATCAACTGGCTGATCTCTTCACCAAAGCTTTGCAGCCTCGTTTGTTTCTCTCTTTTAAGCAAGATGGGAATACAAGATTTGTATTCTCCATCTTGAGGGGCAGTACTACAATATGTAGACAATATATTAGCTGAGTTGAACTTGTATTGTATTCAGCTACAATTGTATTCGGTTATATCTTTGTAACTAACTCTACTCTCTATAAATAGTTGAAGAAGGCTCGGGAATGGGTGATGAGCTTATTTTTCAGTTTAGCCCTCAGATGCTTTGTTTCTCAATTACTCCTTCGTTTCCTTCTGTTCCTTTTTTCTCTTCTTCCTGGCATTCTGCTAATATGTATGTTGCTCGATTGTTTGCTTTGTGGCCTGCCGGTGGTGCTTTCTATTGGTTTGCTCGTTGGTGGTTCACTTTGTTGGTTGCCTGTTGATGATTGGCCCCTGTTTGCATTTGTTCATGGATGAACCCTTTGTTCAGTACCCACTGATGGCCAATCTTGGTTTGCTCTGATTGACTGATTGCATATTTCTTTGCATATTTAATGATTATTGTCTCTACTACTCATTTGAACTGAGATTAATCTCATCTTCCAAAAATTCTTTGGCCGGTAGAGGTTGGTGATCGTATAGTGACGATGTTGGACCCATTTTGTTTGCTAAATGCATTAATGTTGTTTGTGTACGGTGATGATCTTAAGTCGAAATGGCTTTGATTCCTCCTATGTTGGAGGTTGCTGCAAGATTTGTTTTATGAATTTCATGTCATCTTCATCGAGAAAGAGGTTGTGCGCATCCCGATAGTGCAGCAGCCCCTTGGTATTTTCTTGTGGTTTCAAGGTCTTTTTAACTGAGCAAGAGGCCGCACACATCCAGATAGTGGAGCAGCTCCTTCCTCAACATTTTCTCATCTTTTCAAGGTTATTTTAACCCAGAAAGAGGCTGTGCACATCCTGATAGTGCAGCAGCCCCTTCCTTAGTATTTTCCCATGGTTTCAAGGTCATTTTAACCGAGCAAGAGACTGTGCACATCCCGATAGTGCAGCCGCTCCTTCCTCGACATTTTGTCGTGTTCTCAAGGTTATTTTAACCGGGAAAGAGGCTGTGCACATCCCGATAGTGCAGCAGTCCCTTCCTTGGTATTTTCTCATGGTTTCAAGGTCATTTTAACTGAGCAAGAGGCCGTGACATCCCCATAGTGCGGCAGCTCCTTCCTTGACATTTTCTTGTGTTTTCAAGGTTATTTTAACCGGGAAAGAGGCTGTGCACATCCTGATAGTGCAGCAGCCCCTTAGTATTTTCTTGTGGTTTGAAGGTCATTTTAACTGAGCAAGAGGCTATGTGCATCCCGATAGCGCAGCACCACCTTCCTCGACATCTTCTCATGTTCTCAAGGTTATTTTAACCAGGAAAGAGGCTGTGCACATCCCGATAGTGCAGCAGTCCCTTCCTTGGTATTTTCTCATGGTTTCAAGGTCATTTTAACTGAGCAAGAGGCTGTGACATCCCCATAGTGCAGCAGCTCCTTCCTTGACATTTTCTTGTGTTTTCAAGGTTATTTTAACCGGGAAGGAGGCTGTGCACATCCTGATAGTGCAGCAGCCCCTTAGTATTTTCTCGTGGTTTGAAGGTCAGTTTAACTGAGCAAGAGGCTGTGTACATCCCGATAGCGCAGCAGCACCTTCCTCGACATCTTCTCATGTTTTCAAGGTCATTTCAATCGAGCAAGAGGCTACGCACATCCCGATAGTGCAGTAGCTCTTTCTCGACATTTTCTCGTGTTTTCAAGGTCATTTTAACTGAGAAAGAGGCTGTGCACATCCTGATAGTGCAACAGCACCTATCTTGACATTTTCGACTTGTTTAAGTGTCAATCTCACTGAAAACAGAGCTGTGTATGTCCCGATAGTGCAGCAGCACCTATCTGGACATTTTTCACTTATTTAAATGTCATTCTTGCCAAGAATGGGACTGCGCATGTCCCGATTGTGCAGCGCTCCTATCTCAACATTTTCCATTTGGTTCAAGTGTCATTTTCATTGAGAAAGAGGCTGTGCACATTCCGATTGTACCGCAGCTCCTTCCCCAGTATTTTCTTTCCTTGTTTCCTTGTCTTTGTAGGGGCCCTTTTGTTGAGAGCTGTACTTAAATTCGCATGGCATTTTCAATTGAAAAAGTGGTCTGTTTCATGTCTATATTGTGGCTGGATCTTTGTCCAGTGATTTCCCATGTGTTCAATGCAATTTCAAGGGAATAGGGCTGTTTAGTATCCTTAATTACAAGAACTCCTTGCTTTCTGTTTCTCCTTGATTTCAGCAACCTTTCCAATAAGAGATGGGTTGACTGGTATTTATATTGCAGCCCATTCCTACTTGATTTTCCTATCAATTCTGAAGTTGCTTCTTGTTTGGAATATGGTTTGAAATACAGTCTTTGGTTCATTGTCGAAGCTACTGTTTCTCGCATGATTCTTTCTCTTGGATTAGTGTGTTTCTTGACCTAGAGTGTGGCTGTTAACTCTCTCCTCATACCAAACCATTTCGGCTTCTAGCCTTTCACTAGCATTTATTTTCAAATTTTATGACTGTCACTTGTTGCATTTGTTGACACATCATTTTGGCCTAGAAAGTATTTGGACTTGGACTTTAGAAAAAATGAAGTAATCATGAAGCACATTGAATTATCTTCAATTTGATATATTATGGATACCGAGATTTGATTCACAGAAGAAGATATGATTTTTAAGTGAAATTAGCTGAATATGTCTTGTTCATTTATCTTGTCCAGTTTTATTTGAAAAATTATATCTAATTACTGAGATGTCTAAATTAAGTAGTATTAGTGTCATTTGGATGTTAACTCATGAAAGATTAAAGAAAAAATTGAACATAGTATAAAGGAGTTAAGAACAAGCTAAGAAAAAAATGATTTTTATACTACAAGGAGTTGTAAGGGCCAATAAAAACCAAATGCGTTTGAAATATTGTGTGGGCATACTTGAGGGACTTTTCCTAAATTTTTTTCTTCAAGTAAATCTTAACTATGTAGATTTTAATAAGAAAATAGAAAATAAAAATAAAATAAATATCGCATCATATATAAGCATAGTTAGGTTTTTAGGAGAGGGGAGCTCACAAAAAGGGAAGAGGAAGAAAACCCTCAGGAGAGAACGGAGGACTTGATCCATGAGTGCCTCTGCTCTATTCTCTACCACCACCGAACAGTGTCGTCCCTTCCGATTAGAGCCTTTGAAGCTCACCTGACCAGACGAGCAAACTCAGGACACCCGCGACCGGCCATCACCTCCACCGATTACCGCCACCAACAACCCCATTCCGTAACCATTGAGCCACCAAGTGCTCCCATCGAATCTTCTCTGTGATAGCAACCTCGTTAGATGAGAAGAGGAAGAGATGGAAGAAAAATAGAGACTTGGAATTGCCATGGGGAGATCAACTCAGCTCAAGCAAGAGATGAAGGCCACTTTTCTATTTAAAATGCTAGCTCTTGTACAGAATGTGTGAACTTAAACAATACAAGAAATACAATTCACATCATTGCTCCATCTCTCTCTCTCTCTCTTTGCTTTCAATGTAACAAGAATAACAGAAAGAGAAAAAATGTTCCGTTTGCTGGCTCATAATATTGTAAGATTCCCTCTCAAGATGGTGAGTATATGTCGTGTACTCCCATCTTACTTAGAAGTTATTTGAAAAGCCTTGGCTGTAAAACTTTAGTAAGCAAGTCTGCTAGCCGGTTGCTGCTCAAAACATACATTGTCTTCAAGCTTCTCATCTTGATTTTTTCCCTCACAAAATGGCGGTCCAACTCTATATGCTATGAATGGCTGATTGGTTATCACAGTAAAGTAGAGCAGGCCCTTGAAGATTGGCTTTTAGATCTTTCAGCAACCCTATAATCCACATAATCTCACAACAAGCATTTGCCATGGCCCTATACTCAACCTCTACTGAAGATCGAGACATAACTTGTTGTTTCTTTGATTTCCACAAGACTAGTGAAGATCCCAGATAGATGCAGAAACCACTGATAGATCTTTAAATGTCTGGACAACTTGCCCAGTCTACATCTACAAAAGCTCATACTTGCAAAGTTGATTATGAAGGGGAAAAAAAAGGACCATGTCTTGGAGTCCCTTCGATATACTACAGAACCTTTCTCGCAACTTGCAAATTAGCTATTCTTGGGGTTGTGTTTGCTTATTAGCCCGCAAGAGGACGGATCCCAAGTAGTAAACCTGGTGAGCGGGTATCGTTCCCACGAGGATGAAAGCCTATCGAGCACGAATTTAGAACACCAAATACCAAGCCAAACCGCACAATAGTTGAGAGAATGCAGAAACAGCTATTAACAGCAGTAAAATCAGACAACCTACAGAAAACAGAGATAGCTTTATCTGATTTCGACAAGAAAACAATTCTAAGGATTCAGCTTCACTTAGGTCTATCTCAATCCTATTGGACTTAATTAATCGGATCCAGTCAAGTGTCCTCTTCTCCTATCCACAGGTTCTCAAGTCACCTAATCCAACTCTCGTCGTAACTAGGATGTATCCCTAGGATGATCCTAACCCACTTTATCTCTAGGTAGTTAGAATTAAGGGACCGAGTGTCATGTTCGTAACCGTATCGGGATGCCTAGGGTGATGGCTACCTCTCGGGCCTTCTCACACGTCTCTTCTAACTCTTAGAATGACTAACCTACCTATCGATACAGTTATTCCTAAGATATGTTTACTCAGGCAACGGGATTCTCACTCTCGTGTTTCCTCACCGTTCCTTAGATCGATTCATCGAGTTGGCCAGGCATCAACAAACGCATGAAGTACAGTAAACATAAGAGAAATAAAACACCTTTGTAGATCCGGAAAATAGAAGTTCAATACATGGATGAAATGAACTCTAAATTCCACTTACTACTTGTAGACACCCGATTTTGACCCGGTCAAATCCCATTTCGTTCCTTTTAGTATCCCATATTTTAAATTTTATTTCGATATTTTAATTTTTCTATTTTTATCTTTATTTTTATTTTATTCTATTTCATACATAAGATTAAATCAAAACTGAAAATACAAAAAAAAAAGGGTTTAAGTGGAAGTGAACACAGTGTTCGTGGACACCTGATTTTGACCCGATTAAAAACCCGTTTCGTTCCTAGTAGTGTCACATATTTTAATTATGTTTCAAACTTAATTATTTTCATTTTGTTTCGTTTTATTTCATACGAAACGGAAAGCAAAAAATTTGCAAATTGAATGAAAGTGCATGTGAACAGTGCATGCACTGTTCACCTTCTTCTTCCTCCCCGCAATTTTACAGAGAGGTCACGGCAGCCACGGTAAACCACGGGCAGCCCTTCTCGGCCACTTCCGACCACTTCTGGCCACGCCAGCGACTCCGTTGAGCTCCCGGCTCCACCCCGAATCCATCCCCGTCCATTCCCGATCCCATCTCTCTCCCTCTCCGGTCACTTCCGTTCATTCTCTCTCCACCTTTCGGCGCCGAAATCGTCTGTTCCGGTGCCGTATCCACCTCCTCTGACATCCACCGATGTCAGCCATCGATGAGCCGCCCTTGCTGACCTCCCCGATCCTTTTCACATCGGCTCTCTCTCTCTCTCTCTCCCTCATAGCCGAGATTCGTACCACCGGCTGCCGTGCACGGCACCGGCGTTCTGACCGGCCGTACGGTGCCATCCTGTCCCGGCCGCCTCTGTTGACTTGCCCGGACCTCTCCCGTTCCAGCCGTACCGATCCCGGCCTCCAGCAGTTCGGCTGCCGTCTTCCCCGTCCATCCCATCTCTGTTCGTCACTTTTTTTAAAATTTTATTTTATTCTATTTTCGTTTCTCTTTTCAGCCCCTGAAGTTTCTGGTGTGTTACATTTCAGCCCCCACAGCATTTTCTCTATAAATATGCCATTCATTTGCAGATTTTAGGGGACATCTTGAAGACATCAAAAACACATATTGAACTCTCTCTTGAATATCCACTCTTAGACTCATGTGTTGAGCAAAAAAAAATTCAAGAATCTTCATCCCGTTCCAAATTCGGATCCGCCGCCGACCCGAGCCCGATTCCGACACCAACTTGGAGTTCTTCATCGATTCGAGCCAAGCCGAGCCCGTGCAAATCATCAAGACCAAGCCCGAGTCCGTGTGAATCGACGAGTCTTCCTCAAATCCCGAAGGTGCTCGGGTTCGACATCAACCGAGCCAAAGTCTTGTTCATTCCTCGACATCATCATCATCGTCGGTTGTAGGTATAACTTCTTGATCGGGATTTAGGCCTCATCCTTGTAAATAATTTCTTTGGTTTTCTTTTATTTCTTTTCTCCTTTTCAAAAATGTTTTACAAAAAAATAGAAAATACAAAAAAATTAGGATTCTTGTTTTCATGAAAATATGGAAAAGAATCCTTGAAAAAATGAAAACTTGTTAGTGAGGTTTTTTTAGAATGAATATATATTGCTCGTCTTTTTTAAGGAAATATAAGAAGTGATAAAATGAAAAAAAAAATAGAAAAATAAGAAAATCAAGAAAAATATTTTTTTTTATATAAGAAAATTGGGGAATGACTAAGAAATGGGTTGTGCAAAAATCGTAATGATGAAAATGATCGTTCCGAGTCAGGTTTCAAAATTTTGTTTATTAACCCGACCAGTTTTTCGAAGCTTTTAGGTCAGCTCTGGGGTCAAAAATATGTTTCAAAGTTGGTCTGAATATTTCCTAAGGTTTAGGGATCATTTTTGGGAAGTCTCAAGTCTTTTAGGATCGAATCGGAGTCTTTTATCAGTCTTTTTTTAAAAACCAGCCCAGCACCATTTCGAATTTTCCAGCTCTGTTTCTGATGCTTATAGTGTGTTTTAGAATGGTCTTAGATGTCGTGTAAATTTGGGGGTCTATTTTGAAAATTTTGGATCGTTTTGGGATCGATTCGAGGTCTTTTACCCTTTTTTTTTTATCTGTCCAGATTGATTCCGAATTTTGCAGATCTGTTCCTGATGTCATTTTCTGTGTTTAGGAGTGTTCTGATGCATTGTTAAGGTGTAGGGTCGTGTCTTGAAAATTTAAATTATTCCGGATCGATTCGGGGTTTTCGTCACGCTTTAAAAATTTCACTCTAGCCCTACCCGAATTTTGCTGATCAGTCCCCCATATTTTTGTGTGTTTTGAAGTGGGTTAAAGTGTATTCCAAGACTTAGAGTTTGATCCTTAAAATTTTCGAAACATTTCGGGCCAAGTTCGGGTATTTTGAAATGAGACGAATCGATTTTTGGGAATATCTTTTGAGTCTTTCGAGGGTAGACTTGTTTAGGTCCTGAACGATTTAACTCAATTTTATGTCATTCCCCAATATCTCTTGTTCGTATTTTAAGTAATAGAACCCAGAAATAATTTTGTTGTTTCGATTCGGATAAATCTATCGCGATTGAATTGATCGATGTAAATATTGGTTGAAATACTTTTTTTCATGTATATTGTTTCGATTGTATGTGAGAAGGGAAAATCAATGTATTGTGTGAATCAATGTAATTGAGTGGGTGTGAGATAGAGAGATGATGATGGATGTATGTATGTAATCCCGAAAATAGTGAAAATCTTTACTTTCCGCACTTAGAATAGGACGGTTAGTGGCATGCTAGGGTCGCGGTACGAATTATCGAATTTCTCTCTGGACCATCGATTCGAACTTCGATCAGGGAAATAATTGGACAAATTAAAATGTGCAAACAAACGACCTAGACTTAGGGACGGGTACCAAGTTTGGGCGTATTTTGGCTTTCGAGTTTCAAGATACGTAACAGGACCTCCGGACTCAAATCTCGGTTTTAAGACCAACAACAACCTAGGTGGTTAGTATCATGATCACTTAGTGACTTAGGCGCCTAAACGGCCTTAATAAACGGTTTAGTGGCGACTCCAATCTAACACCGATTTAAAGTCCCAAGCTAGGCCTCGTGCGTGCCTCATGATCCTTATTCTTTTTCTCAAGTCGGAAGTTTCGACGTCCGACAGCTTGGCGACTCCACTGGGGACATTTTGAGGGTCCGCGCCCCATAATCCCCGGTCGTTTGTTTGTGCACTTTACTTTAGCATTGCATGCCCTAAACGATCGAACCCGGATCGTAGGAACTTCCCTAGGAGGGGGTCAGTAGAAGTACGCCCGTCGTGGGAGCTCCCACCGGAAACGGCTTTGAAACACCTCCGCTTGATTCGTAAGCCCAAAGTACCCTGAAAGGGGAACCGAGGACACTGCTGATCAAGGACCTGTCAGCACCTACCCTTAGATCCAAGCCTCATGCATAACATTAAACCTCCAAGCATCCTTGTCGATTGTAATTTTTTTTTAAGGCCCATAGGCTAGCTCATCTTAGGTTAGTCGGGCCTTTCTTTTGTATTGAGATTTTATTGTATTTTTTTATCGATTAGGCCCATAGATTAGCCTATGTAGGGGTAGAGTGGCCTTTTCCTGTATTTTGGTATGAGCTCCTAGGTTAGCTAATTTTAGGTTAGATAGCTCATAAAATTCTAATGTACATGTAACTATGATTAAATTAGTGGATTGATTTTATTTTTCGAACTTGCATCATGTTTTCAAAATAAAACCTAGTAGAGTTGCCATTCATCCTTAAGTCGCTTGTTCATCCGTCTGAATGGGGATGGAGCCCATATTTGCTTGCCTCGACATCGATCATCTTTCATGCGCTGTCAATGACATCAATTGATTTCAAAGGGATTGGAGCTTGTTGGAAGCTATAGCTGATAGAAGATGTGTTGCCTTTACAGTCATTCGACTCAATATAGCTATCATGTCGGAGGAGTGTCGGGAGTTTTCTAGGGATTCGATTAGCATCAAGGAGTCATTAGGCAAGTGATACTCGATTATTCAGAATGTGGCCAAAGAAGTAGAAGCATCTATCAGTCTACCAGATGAGGAGTTGGATAAGATGCACCCCATGAGCCGTGATACAGGTCCAGCTTACAAGGAGCACTCTCAAGCCCACAAGAAGAGCACAAACCATGGCAAACAAATAGTTTGATTGAGCACTTTCATGGAAAATTTTTTAAAAAAATAAATAAATAAGGGTTCAAAACTTTTTTTTTCTTTTCCTTTTTTTTTCTCCAAAATATTTTGTCATTATTTTCTGAATAAGTATTGAAAGTGCTCAACAAGCTGATGGCACGAATCGGGCAACTTAAGGACATTCGAGAGATACCTTGATTAAATACCCCGAAAAGGAGCACATCTCATCTCCTTCTCGTGATATATAATCAGGACCAATCTACCAATAAGAATGGCAACTCACTAGCGGATTTCTCATGCATTCCGATTCAATTTTCCAATTGCTCACTTCTTTTGCTTTTCTTTTTCTTTTCATGTAGGTGCGACTACTGAATCTTAGGTTGATAGGGGTCCTACCCGCATGTGAGCTTGGAACATGATAGAGGATTGAGAACATTAAGAGCAAACGTAGTTGCATCCCTATTGCACCTCTGGTAGCTCAAGTCTAAGTGCCCACATTCACAGCCCATTTGAAGACACCATGATACCAACTAGCCCAGTCCTCTTCCAAAAGCCACTTCTCATCATTGGAGAGAATGTGGAGGAGGTCTTGGCTGCACCTTCTGTTACAACCAATGTTGCGTCCCATGTTGGGGCTATTCTGGAAGAGACATCTCGGGAGCCCCTGATCCGCCCGCTTGCAAGAAATGAGGAGCTACCCAACTGGACTGCAGTTCCCAGGCTTCCACTCATGCCTCGTGATGAGTAAGAAAGTTCGGAAAATGATGTTACCCGCACGTGGTTTGCCATGAGCCCGTGACGGATGAAGGGATATTCCCATGCCTTACCTTTCTAAAGAAATCCCTTTATGAAATATCACATGCTTCAATCTAATCTTCTCCTGCTTTAGTTTGATCTTCTCCTATTCCTTCTATCTGTTAATCTCGAATAATTCCAGCACTTCTTTTCCAGGTACCTAAATGACAAAAGATGCGGTAACTCAGTCCTTTTTCGAGAAGTTCTTGACGACTCTAACCCAATACTTTACGGGGAAGAGTCGTGTAAGGATGGCACCCCTAAAGAGATCGTGGAAAGCTGGGAGCGGTTCGAAGAAAACAAGCCTATGACTGCCGAAGGTACTGACGTGATCAATATTGGCACAGAAGAGGAGCCACGAACACTTAAAATCGGGGTTGGCTTGGATGAAATTCAACGTGCTCGAATGATCGATTTGTTGAAGGAATTTCTGGAAGTATTTGCGTGGTCCTATGCTGACATGCCTGGACTTGATCCTGAGATAGTGCAACACTTTCTGCCAGTCGACACCAGTAAATTCCCTCCTGTAAGGCAACATTTACGCAGGCAAAAGAAAGACTTGATTCTACAAATAAAGGAGGAGATCGTGAAACAGATTAATGCTGGCTTCTTGGAGGTGAGTAACTACTCAGAGTGGGTAGCCAATATAGTCCCAGTCATGAAGAAAGATGGAAGAGTACGAGTTTGTGTGGACTATCGAGACCTCAACAAAGCTAGCCCAAAGGACAACTTTCCACTACCTCACATCGATGTGCTTGTTGATAACACCGCACGCCACGAGATGTTTTCCTTCATGGATGGTTTCTCGGGTTATAATCAAATACGAATGGCGGAAGAAGATAAGCCAAAAACAACCTTCATAACCCTGTGGGGAACATTCTGTTACCGAGTTATGCCCTTTGGGCTAAAAAATGCAGGTGCCACTTACCAACGTGCCATGGTCACCTTGTTTCATGACATGATGCACAAACAGATAGAAGTTTATGTGGATGACATGATCGCAAAGTCGCGTGAAGGGGAGGACCATCTGGTGAATTTGCGCATGCTCTTCCAGCGCCTCCAAAAATATAAGCTCAGACTCAACCCGGCGAAGTGTGTCTTTGGAGCCGCTTCAGGAAAACTTTTGGGGTTCATTGTTAGTAAAAAGGGCATAGAGGTCGATCCAGATAAAGCCAAAGCAATCATGAATCTACCCCCACCAGCTACGGTAAGAGAAGTAAGAAGCTTACTGGGGAGATTGAATTATATAGC
This sequence comes from Lagerstroemia speciosa, assembly GCA_037672795.1. NCBI lineage: Eukaryota > Viridiplantae > Streptophyta > Magnoliopsida > Myrtales > Lythraceae > Lagerstroemia > Lagerstroemia speciosa. The sequence continues at coordinate 11,482,033 of CM075295.1, forward strand.
CCGTTTCATTGCCAATCTCACTGATAAATGTCAACCTCTTTTTCGGTTACTACGAAAAAATGTCGTTATCAATTGGGATGATGATTGTCAGCGGGCCTTTGACACAATAAAAGCTTACTTGGCTAGTCCTCCGGTACTAGTCCCCCCCACTCCAGGTCAGCCACTCATCATGTACTTAACTGTGCGACGAGAATCGTTAGGCTCAATGTTGGGGCAGGTGGATGAAACGGGACACAAGGAGCAAGCTATCTATTACCTAAGCAAGAGGTACACTGAAGGAGAAGCACGATACCCAGAAGTGGAAAGATTGTGTTGCGCACTTGCATGGGTAGTCCAACGTTTACGGCAATATACTTTGTACTACACCATACACCTAATATCCAAGACAGATCCACTTCGATATCTACTAGAGAAGCCTGTGTCGACTCGGAATTTGTCGAAATGGCAAGTTCAGCTGGCTGAGTATGATATCCATTATGTGCCTAGAGTATCAATGAAAGGGCAAGCCTTGGCAGACCACCTCGCTGAATTTCCCATTGAGGATGATGAGCCACTAGGGATGAACTCCCAGATGATGGCATCTTGGCTATGGAAGAAGAGTTGGGACAAATACAAGGATGGAAGATGTATTTTGATGGGGCAGTCAACTCACGGGATATGGGATAGGAGCAGTGTTGATTCTCCACAAGGTCGGCATATTCCAATAGCTGCCAAGGTAACGTTTCCTTGCACAAATAATGTGGCGGAATATGAAGCATGCATCTTGGGCTTACGAGCGGCAATAGATATGGAAATTCGTGAACTCGAGGTGTTTGGTGACTTAATGCTTATCATCTTCCAAACGGTGGGACAGTGGAAGACGAAGGATGAGAAGCTACTCCCATATCACCTATACCTGGAAAGGATATCGGAAGAGTTTGATCGGATTAATTTCTCCTACACTCCACGAACCAAGAACCAATTCGCCGATGCTTTAGCAACACTCGCTTCCATGGTGTGTATTTCAGTGGGACAACCATGATCGACTCTCGAGATCAAAGTCACGGTCATCCCGCACATTGTTGCAGGATCGAACAAGGAGAAGAAGCCCCTTGGTTCGCGGATATTAAGAGGTACCTTGAATTCGATCGGTTCCCGGATGGCGCAGATAAGAATGACAAAGA